>JAOSBL010000211.1:30647901-30671508 GCA_027568915.1 Erythroxylum roraimae | reverse complement strand
TTCCTTCTAATTATTAGTATTAGTATTAGTATTAGTATTATAATAATAATTATAAATATTTATTTATAACTATTATTTGTATTTCTATCAGTATTATTATTTATTTATTCTTTTTGCATATTGGCTATTACTTATTTCATATTTTTTTACTAACTATTTATTTTTTATTATCGTTATTACCATTATTATATTTATTTTCTTTTTTCTTTTTCCTTTTTTTCTTGCTTCTTGTTCTGTGTGTTATTTAGAAACAACCTTTTTACTAGTTAGGGGTAAGGCTGCTTACTACTGGACCTTCCCAAACTCGACGTGTCAGCGGGATTTATACTGGGTGTGTTGTTGTTTGTTGTATGGAATAGTATTTACAATTCCTGCTTGGAGCTACTACTCCACGTTCTAGCCTGTGTTTGATTGATAGCTTAGTGTCAACTTATATGATTGGGTCTTAATTTTTACTATGATGATAGTGTAGAGACGTAATTGAAGGATGGGTAGCTACGAGTCTGGTGGTGCTTCACCTGATGGTCATCAGGAAGGTGAGTTAGTTGCTTTATGCTATCTTACGCTTGTAGTCTTTCTGTTTTTACTGTGTTCATGGAATTGAAACCCATTGTTGCTTTAAAAAGAGCATAATAAAGTTGCGGAGGCCTTCTAGGGTTAGAATGCTTTGAAATCAGGGAACTTGTTTCAGAGAAGTCTGGTGTTATTGTTTTAAACTGCTATTGTTAATACTATTAGCTGGTTATTATACTTCATAGGAATTTGCCCCATGATAAATAACAATATGATTGATGAACTGCTATTACAGCGTCTATATAACCATGACTGATTCTAGATAACATTATTCCCAATGCTCAGAACCATCCAGTTAATGGTGAATTTATTTTTGTAAAAACCCCATTTTTCCTTAGCATGCAAGTCCTGAGTTTGAGTCAATATTACTTTTTCCATATTCTAGTTTTGGTTTGTATGCTCTAAATTTATCTGTTTCCATGGGATATTGTTCTACTTTAGTTTCATTCTGAAAGTTGTCTTTTTTGGTGTACTTGTAATCCGATTCTTGTCGAAAATGATGCTATAATGATTTGTTTTACATTTTGTTGTGACTTATGACATCTTACATGCTATTTTAACAGATGATGAGGAGGAATATGAGGAAATTGGTGGAGGTAACCGGTTTTTGGGTTTTATGTTCGGGAATGTTGATAACTCTGGTGACCTTGATGCTGATTACCTTGATGAGGTGACTTTATGTTTCTATTGGATGTTATGTCTAATCCATGCCTTCTTTCCATACATATTTCAGAATATTTACAGAGATGTCAACTGTTCTTCATATTGATTCTCGATAAAATTCTGCATGTCGACATGGCTCTCTGACTAAGTTATGAAGAGGACAAACTGTTTCCTTTGTACTAAACCACACTAGGTGTTATTGGTTTAAGTCTAAGAAATTTAGAAGATTAATATTTTTTGCTATTTGTAGAAAGCTTGAGTCCTTGCTGAATAGTATTCACCCGTGGTAATCAGTTCAATGTGTGAACATTGGTCTTTTCCGACATTGGGAAATAGATGTCTTGTGCATTGACTTGAGTTAAATTAATGGTTTAGGGGAACATTGACTGAATGTAGATTAGTAATTAATTGCTTAGGAACTTAGAGCTACATTGGAAAATGTTTTCAATTGATATTATGGTTTGAGTCTTTAAGATGAAGTGCAACTCAAACTGTAGGCTTTGCAGAACTCATCTAGCCTTTTTGTATTTGTTTCAAGTCTAAGTGATATTTGGTTGTTTTAGAGTATCTTATATTGACTAAACATGAAAATGTTAAAGGGTTTATAAGTGTTAAGGGCGAACTATCCAAATTGACTAGATACTCTTAACAGGTTGGCTTGATTTATTTGCATATTAGCCTTTGGATAGTCTCTGGTCATCATTTTCTTTTCTTTTGTTACAGTAATTTTTTAAATTTCTGTTTCTCACCTTCAGGATGCAAAGGAACATCTTTCTGCACTGGCTGACAAGTTGGGTCCGTCATTGACAGACATAGATGTAAGTCTTTGTTATGCATCATATGGATAGTTTTTATACATCAGGAGATTTTTCCCTAAGTTCCATTTGGTCATACATTTTTTATGATACGAGGTTATGTATGAAATTTATGTTTTCTATCTCCATCTTGGTGTGACACTAATCTTATTATTCCATTCCCAGTTGTCAGTGAAATCACCAAATACTTCAGCTGATGCTGCAGAACAAGGTGATTTTGTCTGCCAGGATAAAACTATCTCATGCGGTTTTTGATGTTTTGTTAGCATCTTTGTTTCATGTATTAGTCTTTCTCTTTTAAAATTTTTCTGTATCTAGTAATTTGACATTCTGTAGCGAATCATTAGAGAGAAACTTTTAAATTCAATTGGCATTTGCCTGTTGGTTTGTTGTATATCATAGTGCACTGGAGCTTGGTTGCGGGCAGAAATATACTTTTTGTTTCTAATACAAGAACTGACTTTTTAATTATTCAATACAATACTACTGTTTGATGAATAGATTGAGCAGTTTAACCTTTTTGCATGCATTGGTAATTGAACTGAAGTGACAGACTAATCATATAAGTTCTTTCAATAACTCTGGTGACAGACTAATCTATAACCTAATATAACTTAAACTTAAGGAATGTGCTCATTGCATTCAATCACGTAGCCTTCCATAAGTGGAGTAATGGCTAAAAGTGACAACTAGTTGGGGTTTTTTCTTTTATATTGGTAACAAGCTAGGAGAAATTCCCATATAGCGAGTTTCAATTGAAGTACAAAAGTTGTTTATGCTAAGATGTTCCAAATTGGATGCCTTCTACACGATGGGAGGGCTATCATTTTGTGCACCAAGCAGAACAATATAGGCATTCAGAGTATTTAACCAACTCTAGTCTGTTCTCATGGTTTTAATATTATTCAGTTAGAGGATTTTTTTGAATTTGTGACTGAGAAAATTGCCTAGAATTCATATTTACCGACACGGGCCTCTCTCTTTATATCTCAACTTATGCTGCAATCTTTTCACTATACACAGTTAAGTGGGCATTTCTTCACGGCCACAAGCAATAGAAGATAGCAATTAGTCGTCCACAAGGGTTATTTTTTTCCACCCGCTTGCATGTCTCTGCATCATTTAGCTACTTTATGTAGAATGTTTTTACCTCAATCACCTTTGGTTTTTCGGTTTTCTATTTGCTTAATTTGACTGTCTAAAGAACTAATAAATTGGTAGAATGTTTTTACCTCAATCACCTTTGGTTTTTCGGTTTTCTATTTGCTTAATTAGTAGACTGTCTTAAGAAGTAATAAATCGATGGGGAGGGCTTGATCATAGATATTGCTATTTGATTCTCTTTCTTTCTCTCTGAAGTAACTGTGCACAGTGGTTTGTGCTTATTTGATTTCTGCAGGGGATGAAAAGCATGAAAAGGACCAGTTAAACATGTGTGCATGTGCTTAGGTGTATGAATATTTTGGTGGAATATGCATGACATATTTGCTTACTCATCTACTTCGATCTATCTTGCCATTTTTCTGATTGTGTATTTAATGCTGATATATCTTGCTAGATTATGATGAGAAGGCAGAAAATGCAGTTGATTTTTTAGATTTTGATGAGCCCTATGAGGGTCCTGAGGTTCAAGATGCTACCGAGGAGGATTACTTATTACCTAAAAAGGAATACTTCTCTTCTGAAGTTTCTGTGACAACATTAGAGCCCAGAGGCTCTGTGTTTGATGATGACAATTATGATGAGGAGGAAGAAGAGGAAAAGGAACATATTCATCTAGATGAGAAACTTGAAGTTGAAACTACTTTATCAGGTTCACTACTTAATAGTGCTATCTTTTTCAAATTGCCAAATTTCTTCAGTTGCTTTTTTTTTTCTTTCTGAATTTGTCCCACTTGAGAAAATTAATGGCTTTCAGCATTTATCCATTGGTTTAGCCACTTCATATTGTTAGCGGTTTAGATGAATTATTAACAGAATCCCACTCGATAAAAAAAATCTCAAAGAAGTTGTAAATGATATCAAATCATTTTTGGCTCCTGGACCTTTATTCATTCGACATACTTTAGCATTGCCTTTTAAAGATGAGCTGGGTGTTACTATGGTTTCAGGAGAGAAGTCTCCAGAAGATGGCAAAGAACTAGTGTCCTTGGAGTATGAAAGTTCAGACTTGGACTTGGAAGAGTTTGATGAGGTAGTTTCAAATTCAATTCCCTTCCCTTACTCCTCCAAAATTTCTGTTCCTTTATGCAACTAGGGGTAGAAATGAGTTGGGTCGCTTGTGTTCAGGTCTGACTTGGAAAGTTTTTATACTGTTCAAGTGCAGCTTAAGCTTGGCTCTATTAAGAAAAAGGTGACTTAAACTTGACTCAAAATTGGCTTTGATTTGGTTCTAAAGTTTATAAACAAGCGAGTTCAATCTCAGTCAGGTTTCAGGTAAAAGTCCATACCTAGAAAACTGTCTTTAAACATAAAATAGAAGGATTCCCAATAATTTAAAAACTAAATTTAATTTACAATAGTTGTGTAACAATTTGACATCAAAATTAAAATCTCAGCTTCAAAGACAAAAGCTAATCTAGAAATAAACGTTCAATAACTTACAAAGGAGCAACAAAGGGAAAGGTTAAAAGAAAAAAGAAAAGAAAGAGGGACAATGAATAATTTAAATTATGAAGGAGTGACATGGGATTGCATAGGCTGCTGAGGTCTGTATCCTGTGTTGGAGTTTAAATCATAGTTGAAGAAAGGAGGAAGAAGAGATGTTGGTCAAGAGAGGAGAATTAGAGGGAGAAAAATAACATCCCTTAGCCATTATAAAGAGAAATAACAGAAGAAGAAATCCAAAGTGTTGAAAAGAGAAACTATACTGGAGAGGAAAAGAGAGGAGAACCCTAATTATAATCAGGAAAAACTGGAGGAAAATTCTCACAAGCCCTTTTAAGATTTAAAAGGCTTCAAAATCAGAATGTTAAATTAGAGTTGAAAGTTTTTAAGGGCTAACTTAAGATCAGAAACTATCTAAATAACACAGAATTTGTTTCTTTTTTTATTAATTGGATTTATTTAAACAAAGTCATGTATACACAATTCCAAACAACTTTTATAAAGCAAGGTAAAATAATTATGAAGCAGTCTGTGCTTTAAATGCATAGTTTACTATGTTCAAACTCGGGTTGTTTATTAACAAGCCTAAAATTAATGTTTGAATTGATTAATTACATTAATAAACATGTTTCGAGCAAGCCAAACTCCGAGTGCTAACTGAATGCCATGGTTCATTGAAAACCTTTTAAGCAACTTCAATATGTTGTCTGCTTGAAATGGAGTTCGATAGCTGGGTAAATGTTTTGGATGTGATAAGAACATTTCACTTTCTTACTACCAAGCTGGAAGAAGTCATTGCACCTATCTGAATCACCTTCAGTGTTGGCATTTAATACTTGCTTGCATTTTAGACATCACATGCATTGATAATTTTGATTGATATTGTAATGTATCAAAGCACTGAGATTGCTAAATTTCTCTAGTTCCTGATAGTTTCATAGTGTGGATACTGAATATTCAAGCAAGTTGGCAACTAATTGTGCTTATTATGCTTTAAATGGCAAATGGCTGGAAACAGATGCTGTATTACAACTACATGCATCATTTCATCTTTTTCTTCCTACTCTCTTATCTTTTGCCTCTGTAGTCACTATTGTTAGCATTATAGCCTACTTCTCAGCTTATATTGTTAGCTGCTGATTATTAATTATGTTAATCATGAACAAATGGGGAACTACTAGACTGATTTGATCCCAAGATTTCAGCAAGCTCACCCTTGTTTGGTGCTTCATATTCAATTTCAAGTCCTATCACACAAATGAAAAAGAATCATTTATGAAGTTAATAGAACATTCCATTTAAGTTCCTGCACTCTTACTCTTAAAACTCTGATTCATGCTCTCGCATATAGCAAATGCAAACTGATGCAAGAATTTCAACAATCGTGCATAGAGTTGATGGAAAGGATATATTGTCACGTACAATCAAGTATCTGTGCGAATAAGAAAGAAAAATTTCAAGTCTTTTATAACTCAAAGTCCTTTCTTATAATTACTCGATTAAGAAAGGATTACCTAAATACAGGATTCCATTTCTAATTTCTAGATGTTAGATCTACATAGCAAGCTCTTGTGTTGTTCTTTGCCTGTTGGCTGCATCTGAGATAGAGAGCCGGAAAGCTACAAGCAACAAAGTGAATAATTGTTATCATCTTGACAACTAACTTTTATTTCTTTTGAATGCCTGCACTATAAGTCCTATGTGGCTTTGATTCGGATGCATGCTGTGATTTTTCCATTAAGTGGTTGGTGAATATGGTATTCAATATTCTGCACCCAAGTTTTGGCATCTGTTTCATGCATTCTATGTGTGACAACAGGCTTCAGAGTTTGACAATATTAGTGTATTTTTTGTTTTATCTCATAACTTACAGGGTGAAGCTGATGCAGAGAGGAGTGGAGCTCATGAATGTAAAGGTTCCCTGCCACTGCCCATTTTGTGTGTAGAAGATGGGCTGGTCATTTTACGGTTTTCTGAAATTTTTGGCATCCACGAGCCTTTAAAGAGAACAGAAAAAAGAGATCATAGATATTCCATTTACAAAGGTATGGCTTTCTTGAGTGCTCATCTTCCAAACTAAATCTTTCTGATTGTCATTTTGTGTTACTGATGTAGTAATGCTGCAATTACCATGATACTTGACTTTCCACTTGGGAAATGATCTGTGTGTGTGCATGCTAGTGCATTTGTGTCTATTACTTTGTCCTCCATTTCTAACTCCGTCCCTCCCTCCCTCAATCCTAAAATTCCTGCCAATAGATAAATGATTCAGGTGTTATTTCACTGTTTACTAATTTTCTTTATTTATATCCCTGTTCTGATTTTATATCCCTTTTCTTTCCTAACTTCACTCCCAGATAAATATAAATCTATGGATTTCTCTGAAGCAGTTGAAGAGGATGAAGCGGCATTCTTAAGGGCATCTGGTCAAAAATTTTTGTCCATGTCACAAGCAATTGAACATGACATCTCAGTTTTTATTGACGATGGCACAGAATTTACTCACTTTGCTCCAGCACAAGGAACTGTCCAAACCCATGTTCGAAATGAGCAACAAGAAAAGGATGCCTGTCTTAGTTCAGAACCATTGAGTAAAGATGTCGTGACAAATGTTTCTGCAGAGTGGCAGTCACCATTCTGTTCAAGATTTGACCTGCTTGATCAACAAGATTGGGAGGAAAGCATCATCTGGGGGAATTCTCCTAATGTTGGTGATAATCCTATAGACATTTATGATAGCCAAGGGCCTGCTTTGGGAGCTTTGTTTATGAGGGAAACAGAGCAAGAGACTGGACAACAGGATTTTAAGTCAGAGATTTCCATTGAGCAGGATGAGAAGGATCATAGTTTTTGCTTGAATAGTTCCTCTGTCCTCTTGGAATCATTTGGTTCTAGAGATTCTTTGGAACATGAAAGGTTTCCTTTCTCTGAAAGCAGTTGCCATCCTCAACTTTTGAGGTTAGAAAATCAGTGTGAAGTTGATAAATGCAATAATCTTGATGTGAGAAGAGAGAATAGTGGTATTGAGCTCCACCAAAACGATGTGATTAGGCGTTTCAACCAACTGACCTTGCAGAACAGAGATTTGTTGGAAGGATCTTGGTTAAATGACATATTATGGGAATCACAGAAACCTAATAACAAGCCTAAGCTTATTCTCAATCTTCAAGATGAGCAGATGCTTTTTGAAATTCTGGATAGCAAGGATAGTCAGCACCTTCGGCTTCATGCAGGGGCAATGATCATAACTAGACCATTAAAAGCCGGGGCTTCTCCTGAGCAACTAGGTGGTGGATACACATCTAGTTGGCAATTTAATATTGCTAATGACAAGTTCTATATCAACAGAAAACTTTCTCAGCAGTTGCAGTCTAATTCCAATAAACGCACTGCTTATGGTATCAAAATTCATCATGCAGCACCTGCAATTAAGCTCCAGACAATGAAATTGAAGTTCAGCAAGTAAGACTGGTGATTATTTTAATACATACATTGTTTGTCTCTTAATCTTTATCTCCATTTAATACAACTGTCTAGATGACCATTGTTTCCTATCTGAGCTGCTCCTCTTTTGAACTGAATTTTCTGTCATACAAGAATGATTCTCTAAATTCGAGGCAAGCAAGAGGTTATTTGGACATTGGACAACCTTGAAGCCATAAATTTGACTGAGAAATTTTGGGTTCTGACAAATTGCTTATTACATCATCATCGCTAGGAGGCTTTATTAAAGGTTCCACCCAGTCCAGCCAAAGAATCTTATATGTCCACTCATGAAAACTTGATTGATTGTAGGGTGTATTGGATAAGAAATTGTCTGATTCAGCTCCAATATTGATCTTTGATCCCAAATGTTTATTTCTTTCAAAGAGACCAAAGACATGCAAAGAGTAACAACAACTTCTGCAGAAATATAAATCCTTTTAGTGCTGCTGTTACTTGTGGGATCCTCTTATTTATCTTTTAACAGTTTTGAGAATGTTATGATCTTATTTTATCCTCCTTTATGACTTTGTAATGAATATTGGCAGTGGGGTTTACATCATATGTTGTGTTTTCATGTGATTCAAAATGCAGATGGTGCAGAATTTGCACATTTACATTCTTCTCTGCTTTTTTCGATATCGTCTTTTGATTATAATATTCTAATTTTCAGTAAAGATTTGGCTAATTTTCACCGACCAAAAGCTTTATGGTATCCACACGATAATGAGGTGGCTGTCAAAGAACGAGGAAAGCTGCCTACCCAAGGACCTATGAAGATCATATTGAAGAGCTTGGGAGGTAAAGGAAGTAAGCTGCATGTGGATGCTGAAGAAACTGTAGCTTCTGTTAAAGCAAAGGCCTCAAAAAAGCTAGGTTGCATTCTTTTTCTTCCTTTTTTTTTTTTTTAGGGCTTCCTTGCAGCATTAGATGTGCGACCCAACAAATGAGGTACATGAGCTTACTTGAAATGTTGTGTTGTAGATTTTAAGCCATCAGAAAAAGTGAAGATATATTATATGGGGAGAGAGCTTGAAGACCATAAATCACTTGCCACCCAAAATGTTGAACCAAACTCCTTGCTTCATCTTGTTCGCACGAAAATTCATGTGTTGCCCAGAGCCCAAAGGATTCCTGGTGAGAACAAGTCTTTACGGCCTCCCGGGGCATTTAAGAAGAAATCAGATCTCTCTGTAAAAGATGGTCACATCTTTCTGATGGAGTAAGTTATATATTTTCATGATACTTCCAAACAGCCCACACTTGCATCTTTCACACATCATTTCTTTGATTTGCTTTTGAACATGTTCTATAATTCTTCTTAATTGTAGATTTTTATTTTCTTCTGCAAAATGGGGATTAATCTAATCATAATTGCATCAGAAGATTTGAATGGGAAACAAATTATTAATATGGACATGTAATATTCCAAACAAAACTAAGGCAGTGGTTAAGTGGGTATTAGAATGTGACAAAACTGGAATTTGGTGATGGGTGCATAGCATGCTTGTTTCTGTTAAGAAGAAGACTGATGTGTTCCCTTTCTCTATCCTTCTTTGATTTTTTTGCTTTAGGGCTTTTTTGATTTTCTGTTTTGGCTTTACCAATAAATAGATGATTTATGTTGTATTTTATTTTTATTATAATCCTAAATCAGCATCTTATCATATATTCCAAGCCTTGAAACCAAAGAGAAAAAAACTGAACTAGTTTATGTGTATTCAGTTGTGATGAAAGGAGATCAAGGTGTTTCTTTTTTCGCTTGTATGTTGTAATTATTACTACCTGAAGTTTGGTCTGTTATTCTCATCTTTTGGTTGTGTTATTTAAAACGAGATCTTATAGTGGTTGTCTTGGTCTTTTTATATAGGTATTGTGAGGAAAGACCTTTATTATTGAGCAATGCTGGCATGGGTGCGAACCTGTGTACATACTATCAAAAATCAAGTCCAGTTGACCAGAATGGCATCATGCTACGCAACAGCAACCAAGACTCAGGCAATTTTGTGGTACTAGAGCCTACTGATAAGTCTCCTTTCCTTGGAGATATCAAAGCTGGTTGCACGCAATCATCTCTTGAAACAAACATGTACAAGGCACCAGTATTTCCCCACAAGGTGCAATCTACAGATTATTTACTGGTTCGATCAGCCAAGGGAAAGCTTTCTATAAGGCGCATTGACAGAATTGCTGTTGTTGGACAGCAGGTTTCTTTGTTGATTTTTCTTTGAGTTCTTACTATATTAGTTATTCCTTTCTTGTGGTTTCATTATTATGCACAGATATTGCTTAGTTGTTATGGTTGCACAGGGATTTAAGTTTTAAGTCGAGGCTTTTTTTTGGTATCCAATTAGAGGTTTTCCTTACATATAGATGGGGGAAATAGCATGGAAATTTATCAATTAAAAATGAAATAAATTGTACCATAAGCATAGGTCAACCAAATCTTTAATTCAGGATGATATCATCTTCCTTACAGAATATCACTGCCTCTAGTATACACAATCCTACCATGCAAATCATTATCACAAAATGAGTTGTAAAACATCTGTACCCTTCTAACCTGCCACCAATTTCTCTTGGTGATCATGTAGTTGAGTTAAATTTCTACTTGTGGAATCATTACTCTTTTATTTTATCAGACATTGTGACATGGAGGAATTACTATATTTTCTTTTGAAATGGTGGATAAAGTAAGCAAAGAAAATGAAACAGTTTGTCATTCTTTGTATGTAATTCATTTTATTCTCTTAATACAACAATTAGACTAGGTTGTGTTTGCAGGAGTTCCTTGTCGTCTAATTTCTTTCATAGTATGAAGTGGAAAAATAAATCATACTCTGGTGAATTTATAATGTTGTGCAAGACCAGCTATCAGTGTTGCAAAAAGTCATTTAATGATCATGATCTGTTTGCAAATTGCTGAGACTGACATTTTTTTCTTACTGCTTTTCATTCATAGTACTTGTGTATAATGTTAAATGGTAATTTAAGCTTTTTGAGTTAATGGAGTGTTTATTTGAAGATTGGGGATAAAGACACTTTTACTGTCTCCAAGTTCCCTATTTTGGGTATAGTTTTGGCACTTGTTGATTACTCTCCAATTTACTAATTTAACTGTCTTGATATATCTTTGCAGGAGCCCCTTATGGAGGTATTCTCTCCTGGATCTAAAAATCTTCAGACATATATGTTAAATAGGTTATTGGTGTATGTGTACCGTGCATTCAGAGCTGCAGAAAAGCGTGGCTTGATTCCTTGGATCCGTGCAGATGAGTTGTCAGTTCAGTTTCCACATGTCTCAGAAACAATCTTACGGAAGAAGCTAAAAGAGTGTGCTTCTTTGCGGGTATGCTTATTATAGTTCCCTCTGTTAGTTATGGAGCGCTTGCTTGAACAATTACTGCTGATTTGGAACAAGTTAAATTTAATTGCACCCCGTTCCTTTCATAATCTTTGTTTCTGTGGGTATATAGTTGTTGATTGTTTCACTTGTATATTTTGTATGCTTTCTTTCAGTATTTCTACAATGGTAGTGCCTACTGAACTAGTTGTTTTATATGGTTTTGTAACATACAGAGGGATGCAAATGGACACATTCTTTGGTCCAAGAAACCTGATTTCATCATTCCATCTGAAGAGGAATTAAAAAAAATGGTGTTACCAGAGAACGTGAGTTTTCCATTAATTTGTGATTTTTCCTGCTTATTTTTCCTTTTCTTTCCATGTTATCTTTTTGTCCTTGTGATTTGAGATCTATTTGCTTTATGTTGCAATCACTTGTTTCTTTTTAGTCGATTTTTTGGTATATTTGCCATCCTCTGTTTGAAACTTTTTTTTTTTGTTGTTGTTTTGGTTTATCAGAAGCAATATACAACACTTTAGACATGTGCTTCTCTGGAGATTGGATATGCTAAGTTTTTGGTTTTTGTTTTATGGAAAGGAACACTTAGCAGAAATCAACTTATATTGAGGATCCCTGGAAAATGAACAGAACCTCACTTTTACAGTTAATCTGAAACTGAATACTTATTATATTCTTCTTTTGTCTACTTTCATTGTAGACCTCTAAGTTCATAACACGAAAAAAGAATGAGCAATTCTTTTATTGTAGTTCTTATCACTGGAAGTTGCAAATCATGTCATCTCTCTCAGTTGTTCCCTTTTTTTTTTTTTCATTTTTTCCTGTTTCATTTTAAGTCTATGAAATGCAAGGTACACCGGATGTTTTACTTAGTAATTCAGGCATCACTTTTATATTTCCATTTTCCTTTATAACTTTTCTCTGAAGGTTATGGTTTTGCAAAAGATAAATATTTCTGATCTGGAGTGTGGTAAGTCTGTTTATCTGTTTTCTATCAAATGGTATTGCAATGGTCAAATGGAAAAATATCAGTTAAATTGGTTCCTTGAACTACCTATTTAGATCATTTTGCATTATTGAATGGTCTTACAAAAGTAAGATTCATGTAACTTGCCAAAGATCTACATTCAAACCCACTTTCTTACAGGTTTTAGGAAATTTATTGTACATTAAGAGGTAGAAATTTATGTTTATTTACTTACCAACAAAAGATAATGGATAAGTCTTAGATTACATGCTTCACATATTCTTAGAATTATTTTGATGATTGGGCTTGATGAATTTGTTAGTTTTCTCTGTTCAAGGGTTTGTCCAATAGACGTGCCTTATTATTTGGATTGTTATCGAGACGTTAAAAGGATTTTAATGAATGTGAACGTGTGTGATAATTGCAAGTAATGGAACACCCACTAGCATAGAATGGTTTTTTATTTTGGAGGAAAAATACGAGGATTAAATCTTGTATAAGAACAACTAATTATTAGTTTTGAAGAAGATATATATAGTCTATCATTTTGGCGTCATTTTCTAGTGCTGATATTCACATGCACATCATTCTATACTAGTCTTTTATAGTTTAACCTTCTCTTTTTAGGTTTGTGCCTGTGAAAGTATGCAAGCCGGTCTGTATCATCTGAAACATTTGGGGATTACAAGGCTAACGCTTCCTACTAATGTTTCAACTGCAATGAGTCAGCTGCCTGCTGAAGCAATTGCTTTAGCTGCTGCATCACACATTGAGAGGGAGCTGCAGATAACTCCATGGAGCCTGAGTAGCAATTTTGTTGCTTGTACAAGCCAGGTAAATAAAGCAGAGAACTATGATTTTTCTTAGCTACATATATGTTGGATGATTGGCATTGTATCAAGTTTTCAATTTCTTTTTAAGGTTAATGCGATTAATTATTGTCATTCGGGAATGACTAAGATTCTAGTTCCAAATTGTTGAAGAAAAAAAAAATTCAGTACTGTTGTGAATTCTTTGTTATTTTCTGGTTTATTATCATGGAGGATGAAAGGGTAGCTTTTTTGTTTGTTGGATTGGCTAGGATTGGTTAGAAAGCAAAAGGGTAACAGCTATTGTTACTAACTATGCTGTAATTTGAAAAAAAAGGGACAAAAACGAATAGAAGGGTGAATTTGTAGTCAAATTTTCAGTCCATATGCCATTGTTTACTATGATATTCAATTCTGTGGGTGAGGTATTTAGATTTGTTTTGTGCATGAACTGAAGTATTTGAACATGGATATCATTTTATTTGTCCCAATGAGAGGATGTCATATTTTCTTGTAATGATAGGTATGGTCTTACTTATATGTTTGGGATGGTTTCTTAACTAAATTTATAGCTAAAAAGTAAACTTGTTTAAAAACAGTCCATTAAAATGGCCTGTTAAAAGACCATCGCTTAATTTGTTTTATAAGCTATCTCATATGAGTCGTTGAGGTATTGTTTGTATGGGGTGTCACCTAAAGAGCAATCTAAGGAGAACTAAAATATCATAAAATACAATAGCAAAAAGGCTTGTACTAGTTAGATAGGTACTGAGTAGAAGGAAGAATTCTTTTGTGGATAGGTTGGTGAGCGGTGCAACACAAGGATTTCCTACTCATTCCTTGGTGGTAATGCTAATCTCATTTTCTCAAATTTGTCAGAAGAAAAAAAAAAAAGGGTACAGGATTTATCTTTAGACATAAATAGCAACTTATTTATATAGTTATGCTATGAACTCTTTTTCCTCAAGAAAGTAATACAGTCAGTCTTATGTTGTTCAATCATAGCTGAAATTCTGATTGCTTTATTCTGCTTCCTCTGCGGTTTTTATGAATTTGCTAATCCATGAATTTATTGGCTTTGACTTGTCTAACTTTTAATTTGGCCATTTCAGGACAGAGAAAATATTGAGCGTCTTGAAATTACTGGTGTAGGTGATCCATCAGGTCGAGGCCTTGGATTCAGCTATGTACGTGCTGCTCCCAAAGCACCTGTGTCTAATGCAATGGTAAAGAAAAAAGCAGCAGCAGGTCGAGGAGGTTCCACTGTTACTGGGACAGATGCTGACCTCCGGAGATTAAGCATGGAGGCTGCACGAGAGGTATGCTACTTTTGTGAAAATGAGGGCCATTATTTTGATACTATCTAAATCCCACTTGATTTGTTTTTAAGTCTGGAATTGTGGGCTTGATCCAGAATCTACTTATAACCAAGGTTTTAAAAACCGGACCGGACCGTCCAGTCCGACCGGAAAAAGTTTGAACCGGTTAGTGGTCTGATTTGGTTTCAACTAATAACATCTATGTATAAATACCGGCCGGTTTAAACTTATTTCGATCGGACCGGACGGTCCAGTCTGGTTTTAAAACCTTGGTTATTACCATTCTCGGGTCCTCTGCTAATCTTTCAACCCTTTTCTTCACTCGGCAGTTATCTTGTGTACAACGATAGTAGCTCCTGCATTGCATGCATGCTTTGTAAGTAAGTCCTTTTTCTAACGTTTTAAAAACTCAATGAAAATTAATTTTAATTCTAAAAAATTCAACCAATATTAAATCAACAGGTTAAAAATTGAATAAACTTAAAAATTGTTTTAAAAATTGACATTATCGAAATTTGAAATTTAATTGAATAAAAAGATTGATTGATAAAAATTAATAGTTTATTTTAATTTATAAAAACTAATTAATTTATAAAAATTTAATTGATTAATTAATAAAGTTATGAAAAACAAATTGAATCAAAAAATTAAGAATCTAACTAAATATTGACCCGTTCAAAATTTTCACATTTTCACATCATTATTATTCTACGATGTTATAATAACAAATAATAAAAAGTTGTATAAGCTATGGTTCTTAGCAAATCTAAGACATTAATCTCTCTATCATGATTAAAAGTATCTCTAGGAGCGATGAAACTATACTTGTGACTTCCCTTATTAAATCTTATTCCAAAAAAGATAAGAGAAGTGAAAATTTGTATGAATATATTGAATAAAAAATTACTACAGATAATTATTTCTAAATTTGTATTTCTGTTTAACTCGAATTAAAAGTATTGTTAAATTAAGACTTAGCCGTGTTATAATATCGAAACTAATTATGAAAATCCAAACAAATAACTTAAGTTTTAGTTATGTAACTCTTTTTAAACTATCTTTTTTTATACGGGTCATTTAAGAACAGCTTCTTAGTTAGGGATAATGCTATATATTAGTGGTACTCTTCATATTCCACCTCTTATTGAAATTTTTAGTAAGTAGTGACGATACACAACCTCCTTTAAAAAAACAATTTTGATTTTTATTGTTATTTTAATATTTATATTAGACTCATTTATTTATTATTAATTCATTATATAATAATAGACATTGGTGTATTTTTATTTCAATAAAATATTTTATTTTTATCTATTCTTATAAGTTTTACTTCTTATTTATTATATACCGGTTTTTATAGCGGTTCACTACTGGTTGAATATCTAAACCTTAAACCTTTCCTTCGACTAGTTCGATGTCCGGTCTGGTTTTTAAAACATTGCTCATAACTGTTGGGTACATTTTTAAAGTAATATGTGTAGAAAATGAGGATTGGGGATTTTCGGATTGGTTTATTCAGATTCAAACTCTACTGCTGATACTCTGTATGGAATGTGTACAAGATATTCCTATATAGAGAATATAGCCTAAGTGGTTCCTCTAGATTAAAAGAATAATTACATTGGAAGAACAGGAAAGCTATTTATAATTTAATATGGATCTCTTACTGATGTCTTGATTTTATGTGGACATAATGACAAAAGCTAAGCATTCCATGAAGTTTTCCTGGAACTTTCCTTCAAAATGAAAATTTATTAAGGGTTGTAGGGAAAAAATCTGTATAGAAAAATGAAACTGTGAATAAATTCTTCCTATACTTTGCCTTTCATGGTTTCTACTATATTCAAGAAGTAATTTTAAGGATAAATCCCTAAGATTCTATGCCAATTAATGCTTTCTGAAAAAATTCCCCATGTCTGAATTTTGCTGCAGAAGTCCTTGTAGTTTGATAATTTGCAAAATGTGAATATAAAATATCATAGTTTAAAGTAAATTTATATTACTGGTTAATGCTGTTCATCAGAACAGGTAAAAATGGAAGTTTAATTACTAGATCATAATAGATCCAGCAGACAGTGGAAGATGAGTTGAGTTTTGATAATTTGTTGAACATCTTGTCCAAACTAACAATTTAAACTGTTTGATGGTGAATCTATAGGTATTTCGGGCCAAGTGAGACTTCATCCTTTAAATATGAATTTTATAGTCATGAATCTTTCCACATTGACTGTTTGGTTTGATTTAAGTCTGACATGGGCATTCTAGAAATTTGTCCCCTCATTCAAGCAGTCTTTTTCCTGTGACACATTTCCGGCTCTTCAAACTTGAATTCTTGCAGCTATAAAGTTCAGAAAGATAATAACTAAGAAGAATCCAACTCATTTGTCAACTTTTCCCCTCATTTTCAGGTGCTTCTAAAGTTTAATGTCCCTGAAGAACAAATTGCGAAACAAACACGGTGGCATCGTATTGCTATGATACGCAAGCTTTCAAGTGAACAAGCTGCATCAGGTGTGAAGGTTGATCCAACAACTATTAGCAAGTATGCACGTGGGCAGCGAATGTCCTTTCTTCAGTTACAGCAGCAGACGAGAGAAAAATGTCAAGAAATTTGGGATCGACAAGTTCAGTCTCTTTCAGCAGTGGATGGTGATGAAATGGAGAGCGACTCTGAACCAAACAGTGATCTGGATTCCTTTGCTGGAGACCTAGAGAACCTGCTTGATGCAGAGGAATGTGAGGGCGATGAAGGTGATGATGAGTCCAGGCATGACAAGCAAGACGGCGTAAAGGGACTAAAAATGAGAAGGCATCCATCACAAACGCAGGCAGAAGAAGACATTGAAGATGAAGCAGCAGAGGCGGCTGAGTTATGCAGGCTTCTTATGGACGGTATGGGTATATGATGTGTAGCTACTACTACCGATCAGTTCAAATGAATTAATGGTTCAGAATGTGATTCTTGGTTATAATTTGATCTCGTTGAATTAACACTTTGATATTTGACTTGTCACTGTGACTTGATATGGGCTTCATTCTATCTTTCTGTTTCACTGTTAAATGTTAACTTGTTAAGGAAGTGATCCGACTGTGCATGAAAATATTTGGAAAACCTTCAAGATCCTTTGTATGTTGATGGAAGTTGTGCAGGTCAGGACCTTGTTCAACATTCAAATGATGTATTTCCATTTAACATGGATTTATTTTGTTTTGCTCTCTAAATGCCAATGCCTAGTATATGCTCCATTATATTCTGGACCTACTGGATTATGCCTGGTGGTGTCATGATGAAAGAATACATTTTTATGTTATTGTAAAGAAATTGTTAGAATGCGTACTTTTTTATTGATTGCATGTATGGCTTATCAAGACTGTTGTTCTGCAGATGATGAAACTGAACAGAAGAAGAAGAAAAAGGCAAAATCTGTGGCAATTAAAGCAGGATTGCTAACTGGATCAAAATCAAAGTTTGTTGGTCAGGCTGAACGGATTAAGAAAACAAACAAAGCCCAGACTAATGGATCATTTATCTTGAACGAGAACAATATTAGAGACTCCAAGGGGGTAAACTTTTGTGCCCTTCTATTGTTTTATTTTCGTCTTGTTGAGCCTGCTTTTATTTACAGTCGTTCTATTGTGTCATTTCCTGGTTGTTAGATCATCTGTGCTTTCATGGAGGCTGATTAATCAAATACTAATCACTTGGACACCTGTCACTGACAGGTGGAAGCTTTGCTTGGGAAAAAAATGTCTGAGAAACTGAAAGCAATTAAAAAGGATATCATGCCCCAAATCAAAGCGAAAGTGAAAATAGTAGGGGATGGACTTAAGGCAAGTGAACTCATACATATGCTTCCTTTCTTCACTGGAGCCATTGTGTGCCTCAGTTGTGTGGCAGCCGTTTATGGAGAAATCTAACTTGTTTACTGGAAATACTTCTAGAATCATGTGTTTGAAGATGTTGACAATAGTTTAAATAAGTGTTTAGTTGTTTTTCATTTCTAGAAATGATACTAGACTGCTAACAATGCAAATGGGATATCATGCTAGAGCACAATAATGCCAAATAAGAGAACTGCAAAAGCAATTATCTTAGTGAACCTAGGGATGGCAACCCTGGTCTAGCCTGGCCCGGACCCTCAAAAACTTGGATGGATCCAAAATGATGTTGTTTTGGTTTAATCTCTCAAAAAGATGTCAATTTGGTCTCGAGTTTCTTAAACTATGCATATCAAAATGACTTTGTTTTGGAGACAGGGTTTGGGCAGATCAATCCAAGCCTGAACCATTGACTTCAGGCTGGGCCGGGTTGGAATTGCTAAGCCTAGATTGAACTGTCGCTTCTTCAACTTACCTTGTCATAAATGAAAAAAGTATAGCAGAAATTTCAATTCTGAAAAAAAATATTCCACAGATCATAGAAACTGTTCAAAAAGCACTTCTTTTAGCTTTTCTAAAATCTTTGCTTACAGGGTATTTTCTGGTATAGAGATAGGAGTATGGTGCTCATATTGAGGCGAGGATATGTTTGATAACATAAGCCTAGATCAAATGATGTTTGGTTGTTTTTTATAGTTTTTATCTACCAATTTTTGTGGGTAGCTTCTTCAAATCTGATTGTTGCTGCACCATGTTGGAAAAGAAAAAAAAGTTTTGTGGTATCATCTTATTTGTTTCTCCAAATTCATATCTTCTCGTACAATGTCAATTATCCTATCTTTTGATTTTTTTGTTGATGCAACTCTGATTCTGTTTTCTTTAATAATCCATTGGTTATCTATGTTATGCAGTAGATTCAGTTAATTCAACAGTTTGTATATTTGTTAACATATTTCTATGTTGGTTAGTCATTTGGATAATGACCCAGCTACTGCTAACTTGGTAACGTGTTAGTGGTTTATTTGTGCATTTTTGACTCAAGTGCGTGGTTAAATTTCAAATATTATGCCTCATGTTTTCAAGTTGCAAAAGTTAGTATTTCCATGAAATTTCCTCTTTTGAACCCAACATCCTTATTTATTTCTCTGTCAAATATTCAGACCTTTAAGGAGAAGAAGTCATCAAGGGAGAGTTTTGTCTGTGGAGCATGTGGCCAGGTAAGCACCCTATTAACTTGGTAGCCCAGGCTTCTGATATTTCAGGAGATTGTGTTAGTTATGATTGCTAATCTTTCAATTGGTCAGCTTGGGCACATGAGGACCAATAAGAACTGTCCTAAGTATGGGGAAGAGCCTGAAAGCCAGAGTGAAACTGTGGACTTAGAAAAAACTTCTGGAAAATCAGCTGTAGATCCTTCTACTAGGACCCAGCTTAAATTGCAGAAGAAAAAGACCAAAAGTTTAACAAAATCTGAGGCTTCTGAGGATGAAAAATCTACTCTGAAGACAAAAGCTGTACCAATGAAGTTCAAATGTGGCTCAGTGGAGAAGTTTTCTGATAAGCCTGTTGATGTTCTCACACAAAATTCTGATTTACCTATTTCTTCTGATGTCCAACAAAGTGGTGCAGACACCCAAAGTGGAAGCAAGTCTGTGGCTAAAATTAATAAAATAAAGTTTTCCAACAAGCCAAAACATGAAGATGCAACAATTGAATTGAACAAGCCCTCTATAGTGATACGGCCTCCATCAGATGTGGAAAGAGGTCAAGTCGAATATCATAAACCCTCCATTGTTATAAAGCCACCGGTAAACACAGATAGAGACCATGTTGAGTCTCATAAACCCTCTATTGTTATACGCCCACCCGCAGAAAAAGAAAGAGAGCAAGCTCACAAGAAGATAGTTATCAAAAGGTCCAAAGAGATTGTTGATCTAGACCAGGTAAGTCAGGATGGGACTCCTGGTTTTGAGTACCGGAAAACTAAAAAGATAGTTGAATTGTCGGGTTATGGCAATTATGATAAGCAAAAGAATGCACACTTTACTGGAGAGTCAGCTAAGCAAACTAGGGATGAGAGAAGTTTTTGGGAAGAGGAGGAGAAGAGGAGAACAGTGGAGAGATCGAGAGAAAGTAGAGTGAGGAGAATTCGCGAGGAAGAAATTAGAGTAGCTGAAGAACAAGGAATAGCTGAACTTAGAAGATATGAAGAAGTCATTAGAAGGGAGAGGGAGGAAGAACAACAAAAGGCCAAAAAGAAGAAGAAAAAGAAACCCGAAATTAGTGATGATTTCTCCGAAGATTACAGGGCAAGAAGAAATGATGGAAGGATGGCCAAAAGAGATCGGGCTGCAAAGAGACGGCCTGTTACTGAATTTGGGATGTACAGTTCTGCTTATGCCCCTGTAACCAAGCGGCGAAGAGGTGGAGAGGTATTTTACCTTACTGGTTATTTTATTTGTCCTTGTGTGCTTTAACCTTTGCCTCCCATGTATCCGCCGTTTATTCTGATATCCCATTATTGACATGATGCTTGACTTCTAAGAATTCCTGAGTGGTGCAGATCAAATGCAACCTAGGTTGTGTCTTCCTTCTAGATGTTGCAGAAATCCAGGGGTTTTTACCAATTTATTTTTTCTGTTCCATTTTAATTTAATTTTTTCTTTTTCTAATCAAAACCCTTTTACTGCATTTGACACTAATTTTATTTGGCAAGTCATTTTTCAGTTGTTTTGAGAATTTCTCCTTAACAACCCTCCTACTAGCATCTCTAGTCCTGCTGTGTTACCCCTGTAGACCGAGTCAAGGAAGTTTTTTTTTTATCTTTCTAGTTTTCGGAAGCTATAGTCTTATCATAATTGATTGCTTCTGCCTTAAGAGTCAGAGCTAGGCTTTAGCTTTGAATTCCACAGATAACACCGAGCTTCATATCATTCCCTTGACCTTTTGTACCGTGTAAAAGTAATTGTGGGCAAGGAAAGACGGTAAGTTATGTCCTTAAGGAAGTGAATAGAAGGGAGTATAATCATTTTTCTAATCCGGATACCTTTGAAGTAGGAGTTTCTCTCAAAGGAAACAGTAAGGAAGATTAATCTTTCAAATTATTCATCAAAATATGTGGGGCTTGAAAATCACTTCTTGTGTCTTTGAGGCTCATTTTATGTTAATGCACCTTGGTACCATATCTGAATTGAAATATTTAACTGTACTTTTTGATATTACTAGATCCATAAAGTTCTATCTTCCTTCCAGGTCGGCTTGGCAAACGTCTTGGAGCGAGTTGTGGATACTCTTAGGGATAGACTGGATCTCTCTTATCTTTTCTTAAAACCGGTTTCCAAGAAGGAGGCTCCTGACTATTTAGACATCATAAAACGTCCCATGGATCTCTCCACAATCAGGGACAAGGTGAGGCACATGGAATATAAGAGTCGACATGATTTCAGACATGACGTTTGGCAGATCACTTATAACGCCCATTTGTATAACGATGGCCAAAACCCTGGTATTCCGCCCCTCGCGGATCAACTTTTGGAGCTCTGTGACTACATGCTAGAGGAGAATACACACAGCTTAGACGAAGCTGAAGCTGGTATAGATCTTTAGGAGATTAGGAAAGCACTGTAAAAAGGAATTTTTTTTTATTTATATAGAGGTGGTCTCCGTCAAGCTCAAGCGATTAGATTTTGTTAATTACCTTTTTATCCTTATCCGGTGGCGCTCTGATTTGTCATGGGATTTTCCGACACCAAGAGTTACGCATGGCCCCACCATCCTCTGCCTTTTGTAAGATAGCAAGCTGTATCTGCATGTGTGTATATATGTGTACATTATCATAATTTTTGGCACTTTGTATTTAATATCAATCTTTAACCTTCTGAGGTGCAAATGTGAAGCATACGATCTAAGATCTGACAAGAAGCTTGTTAGCTAATTGACTGTAACTGCTATTATTGTTATCACCCCTGTATGGATTTAGATAAAGATACATTAATCACTTGAATGAAGGTGAAAAATTCCAAGCACTACTTGAGCTCATCTGAAATTAATAGGTTGGATGGGCTTTTAAAAAGTATGTTTTGGATGAAGTTGAAGTTTATAACAACACTCTGTACGAAGTCTAAATCACTTTATTAACGAATGAAAAATATCATATTTCTACTCTCTTTTTATCTTAGATTCTCTAGTTTGTCTCTTTTGTGCTCTACTCATTCTTTGTGTTGTTTGCCATCGCCTGATTTTCTCCTTAAAATCTATTCCTTGTGTTCATATATGTCGAGGCGAACAAACATAATTAAATCTAAACTATTGCGTCTTATTTTATTGTTTTCCAAGCTTCCATGTATGTAGCTGGGCTTCTAGGTGGTTAACGTTAACCACCATCTTTAAACCAATGTCCAGATCTAATTGGAAACACTAATTTTCAAGCAACCGATGACCCACCTCTCTAGAATCTATTCTTCTGTTTTTATTGATTTTGTCTAACCCGAATTGGGTGTTAAAATTTCCTAGTATTCCTCTTGCGTTTGTTAATTCAATCATGTGAGCGGTAATGATTAATTATTTTGTTGATAAATATAATGATTAATTATTTATGATATGACTCTCATTAATATGATCAGTTAGATTCAAGATTAGAATGTGACTAAGAATCTACCTATTGCAACAATAAACACAATAAGGATATGAATCGTCAAACTCACATGAAAGAAAAGGATTATAAGTGATAAGATTATAGGGTTTTGATTACAAGTTTTTAGAAAACCTAAGAAAAAGTTGCTTCAAAATATTAAAGCAAATTCTCAAACATTTTTGATTCATCAATAATAATGATAACCTATTAATTATAATACCAAGAAAGCCTCTTATATGCATCAGACTCGAAAGTTAGAGTTCTAAAAGAAATAACAACTAGAACTAACAAATAATTAAAATATGTATCCAATGTCTATCCTACAGATACACCAACGCCTATTTTGTTGTTAGTGCTCATTTCAAACACGAGTTTAATATAGATTACCAGTTGAACTCTGACATCAGTTTGTTTCGGTTTTTTTAGTATGCAAAACCAATGCAAGCTTT
The DNA here is from genome assembly GCA_027568915.1 of Erythroxylum roraimae. Lineage (NCBI taxonomy): Eukaryota > Viridiplantae > Streptophyta > Magnoliopsida > Malpighiales > Erythroxylaceae > Erythroxylum > Erythroxylum roraimae. Next base: position 30,647,947 of record JAOSBL010000211.1, on the reverse strand, counting down.
AGCGCTTATTACGTTCTATTTCTCAACCTCTTAAAAGTCAGTTTAA
>JAOSBL010000211.1:30574972-30597325 GCA_027568915.1 Erythroxylum roraimae | reverse complement strand
GAGAAAGAGAAAGAGAAGGAATAAGGAATTGTTGGTGAAATTGAAGTTGATGGAAGCTTAATTTGAAGAATTGGACATCAATTTGGTATGTGTACATGTAATTCTATTTTTCCCTAAAAATTGTGTATTATGTAATTTAGGTTTCTTGAGATAAAATTGGGGGTTTATGAAATTGTTGTTAAAAATATTTAATTGGATGCTAAATGAAGTAATATATATGATTAATCGGGATTTTGGACTTATAATTTGTATTTTCCCCAATTGACATACATTATGTTTGAAATGAGAAACTTGATATACATGTTATTTCTGACTAATTGGTGAGATGAATATGTCTTGAATGTTGTATGAATTAAATTAAAACCAATAACGAAAAGAAAAGGAAATGACATTTACTTTGGCCGAATATGGAATAGCTTGAATTGGTTATTATGAGCTTTTATTATGAAATAATTAGATTTTGTCCTAGTAAAATAGAAAGGAATTAAAGGAATGTGATAAGGTTGGTATGTCAATTAAGAAGTTAGCAGTACTACGTCATGATATATGTTATCAGACTGTATGGCTCCGAGATCTCGATTCCAGTATAAGATATTTGATTTAGGTTATGAATTGCATGGCTCCGAGAGCCCAATCTTGATATGCAAATATTGTAAAGAAAAAAGAAAATATTGTATGGTTCTGAGAACCCGGTCCCATATTTAAAAATCCCACTTATCCGGCTTGGCAATACAATTTCGTTGGATTTTACTTTGGGGCAATTACAACTATATATATATATATATATGCATGACTAATGATTAAGTAACTTCAAATGAAAATAGTAATTTATTTTAAATTAAATTGTATAATTTATTCATCTTTGTGTAATTAGATATGAATTATTAAAATAGATACATGCTTGTATTTCATATCCTGATTTTAAATGCCTATTTATGCTTAGAAACAAATGAAGATATTTATATTTAAAAAATATTATAGATTATACTTGTTATAGTTGAATGAATTGAATTGAATGAGAAATAGAATTGCTTGAACACCACTAAGCCTGTAGCTCATGGTGTGGAATTTTTTTCTGCGCGTAGGTTTTGAAGAGGATTAGAAGAAAGTTATGGCAGATCTACTACAAGATACGAGTTATATAGAGGATCTTGGAAGACTTGGAGGTGGATGTACTACAAAATGTTATTTTTGTTTTTGGTTATGGCATGTACACATAAAAATGTGAAGGATCTTACAAGATTTTATTGTGAATTATATACATGAAAGTTATGTATGAAATCTGGTTTAGATGTGTTGAAATGTATTGAAGGATGGGTAAATTATTTTGTCAAGGAGTCTAACATAGAGATGAAGAGTTGAGTAGCTTGCATGAGAAGTGTATTGAAGTTTCTTGCAGGAGGTTTTAAGTAAATATAGAGGAAACTTTGTCTAAAATTTACAAAGTGAATAGTATTAATTGCTAGAATAATGAGGTTTTAAATAGAAAATGTTATAGTTCAAAGTATTAAGTATTTAAGAATATAATAATACTCGGTATGTCGATTCTATTATCAGATATGGGGTGTTACAGACATATACCTCCGGAGCAAAACATCTTTAGGCTTATTCTCTAACAATTCTTGCAGAGCTCTTCTAAGGAACCAGGCTACTAAAGCCAATTTGCATAAGTTGGTTTAGTTCAAGCAGTCAAACTCGCATGCCTCCTTCACTTTGTGAATAGTTATCAAAAGAAAATTGAGCACCCTTGACAGAATGTCAAAGTTTCTCACCATACCAAGTATGTGTTTTAACTTTTATGCAATCATGAACAGGGACCTTGATCCATTTATTCTTTGCATGTTAATACTCTTTATATATCTGGATAAGTATACTTAAGCTCTGCAACTTAAATTGCTCCTTGGTGACCAGAGAAACATCATTGATTTTAGCTGTCAAAAGTGCTTCAAGAATGAAGTTGTCTCACATATAAGGTCTCTCCGGACATGTATGGTCTATGGACTGAAAGGAACCTCAGATTGTTCCAAAACAAAACAGTTCCCAGGAATGCTCTTTTCTATGAAATAATTGGCAAAACAAGGATGCAAATTATACTTCATCAACTTCATCTTAATTGCAGTTGGGTGATTCAAAACAATTAGAGATTGCCTCGTGACTAAGTGCTTTATATGTACATGTTGATCCTCTATTTTCGGGAAACCTTTGTACAGGTCATTGTTTAATTTATATGGCAGCTTAGGCCAAATTTAGGCTCATTGTTTAGCTCGTATATTACTTGTTTGCTTGCATGGTTTCATGGGCCTAAGTACGTTTTCTCCTTTTTTCAAGGTATTGTAAAACACATTTATGTTTGCTCTTTTAAAGCTTAATACATTCCTTTATTTTTTCAAAAGAAAAGTAGTAAATAAGTATTAATAGTATTATTGCTTATTTTATGTATTACTACTATTGTACAATAAATAAAAGTTTTAATTTATCATCACATTAGACTAATAAATATGTTATTAATAATTAATACATTTATCATATTTTAACATAAATATAGTAATTTAATAAAATTAATATATCAATTTATTTGAGATACACTTTCTTGTGATTTGGATTAATTATGGTTTGTATTCTAATTCTAATTCTAATCATCTTGTGACGTGACTAGTAAGACTAATTCCAGACCTTTTATAAAATATGAGACTTCCTATAAATATTTTCAAAGCAAAGGTTAATGCCCTTTTACCTTGATTTATTGTACTATTTCCATTAATGAAAACATGGAATATATTAAATACCGGGCGATTACATTATTCACAATTAAATATAGAACATTCGCAAGCTTGATGCTAGGAATGATACTTCCCTGTTCGGCCAGCAAGCCCGCTAAGGAAGCATCATCTTTTGCGCATGACACGAGCAATTATTCACTCAAGACTTAGACAAGCCGTAATTTAGGTGCGTAGATATCCTTTATATGTCTTTTCATCCCCACCATTGATGCACAGCAACTCCCTCATCTCTCAACCTTCCATAGAGAGACAAACACTCCCAATAAGCCCTCTTACTCTTTTTCCTCTCCTCTTTTAGCCATTGGTTCTTGCACTCCAAAAACAACTCATCAACCAAACCAATTGTCCTTCTCTCGATTAGCTCCTCCACCACATCTGCTTCTGCCTTCATCACAATAAACTCATCATCTCCCACATTTTTCAATAACCAATTTGAAACATCAGCTGATGATGCTCCCTTGCTGGAAACTTCTTCAGATGCCCATTCTACATTATAAAGCTGAAAATCTTGATTCCTAGTTGGATAGTTCTCGGCGAACCATGCCATAACAGCGTTCTTTTCCTCCTGAACGCCCACATTAATGAAGACACGGCGTGGATAAGCTTCTAAAGTATCTCCCATCAAATCAGGAAGATAGTTGAACCTTTTTAAATACTTTATTGAATGTGCCAAAGCCTTTCGCGGTGGCTCAAGAAGAACATCTTCCAGGCCCTTCAATGCCATTTTCCTGGCCTCTAAAGCCAACTGACAAAGCCGTCTCCTGGCTGATGAATCTGTCAACTCATTAACCAGGCTTGTTTTCCTCATTGCCACGATTGTTGAATCATAACGCCGAAGATACACAACTCCATAATTTGATTGCTTCTGCAAAGCATTTGAAAGGTCGTTACTCATTTTGGTAACCACAATTCCCCCAACTTTGACTACACGATCCAGAGATTTTGCATCTTCAAAACTGAATGCAAATGACAAATCAAATGTTGCATCAGGAAATTTCTCTTGCTCTAAATCAGATTCCAATACGAAATCAATGTCCTTGGCATTTAAGAATCTAGAACCATCAATCACAACCCCAATGCCCGAGCTGACAATTAGTGCTTTATCCCCCTTCTCGATAAGGCCCTCATTGGCCAGATCTTGCAGCAACAAATCCAGATAATCAAAACCAGTCGAATCAGAACCATAATCATATGCGGATCCATCATAATTCGAACATGAAGAAAGGTAGCTTAAGATGGAGCCTACGCAAGGCAACGTAAGAATAACCAGAACTAAAAACAACGAGCGAGACAGAACTCGAATAACTCGTGAATCAGGGAGCTTAATTTCCAGAAGGGTATCAGAATTCGATGGAATTCCAACATTCTGAGAGCTTTTCACATTGATCTGATCCTTGGCTCGACACCCACGAGCCAATTCCATGTCTTTTTTGTTTACAAGTCCACTTCTGAACACAACACAAAACCACCTAAAGCTACGACTCGCAATCAAGCGAAAATGAGCTTGCTCGCCGATTTGGCAAACACCAAAATGGCAATAGTTGATGACACTTATACAATTTCAGAGAAAAAATGCCAATAACAAGATAAAGAAACGATCTTTAGCGAGTACAAAACCTGGAAGCGGTGTGGTTACCACCCACGAGTGCCTCACGAATGCTTTTGATTCTACACCAAAGCAAGAACAACTCTTTAGTCCGCTCAAATTCCATGTTGCCTCTCTCTCCTATATATTTCCACCAACCCCTACAACTATATATCACCGAAACCACGTTTTAATTACGTTTTCGAACCTACCCAGATGAAATCAACCACAGCCACTAAGAGGCAGGAGCTTGGAGGAGAGGAAGGGAAAGAAGTCAAGAACACAAAACGGAAGGGCAAAGACAATGAGATAGAGAGATACTGGTGGGGTAGGAGGACTCTGAATGATTTGAGAAGTGTGTTTCTTATTCGTTGCAGTTTGTGTTAATCTGAGTGGTGTGGGGGCAGAGCTAGGTAGGAGATGGTTGGCGTTATATGCAACTTGATGGGGCGTTTGTTTATGAGTTGTGTGAAGGTGTGGTTTGTGCCATATTTGCTTTAATTAGCCTCTCCAACTTGGTACAAGCCGTGTGAAGTCGGTGTCTTAATTCTGGAAGAGCATCGTGCAAATCAGAGGATACATGAGCTTGCAAAAAACCAGCCTCCTTAATGGAGATTACTGCACTTTAATATGGAATGTATAAACGTGTTAACTTCTGTAATAGTTTGTCATTAAGCTTATAGGTTTTTTAAAGCTTGGTTCTCCTTATGTGTAGTTCTTGGTAACTACTTGGTTCTCAATATGTGTAGTTCATTGGAGCTACTTCGTAACTTTTGCTTGTCATTTATAGCCTAATTTATTTTTTTTCCCTTAAAAATATGTTCTCACATCTCATAGTTTTTGTGAACTTTATGGTTTGATTGCATGATCCTCCTTCTAACTAGATACTAACTTTATTTCTCTTTATACCATGCAGTTGTTCTCTAATCCATTACTTAATTTCTCATAGCAGAGTTTGGATAAGATTCACATAATCTTTGAAAATTCTCCTATCCCTCTTCTTCCACACATTAAACACATAAGAGCTAAAAGTTACATCCATTCTTGCTCTTTCAATTCTAGAAACAATGTGATTATTTTGAAGCTAGGACAACATCTTGTTAAAGTTTAGATTTGACTTAGCAATGCTCCATAAATGTTGAACCCCTCTCTATATGATCAAAGTGTTTTTGCATTTAAATAATAAATGCCTAATTTACTCAGGCTCCTCCTCGCAAAATTTTCATCTATTATTATTATGAAATTAGGATAATATGTGAAAAGTAGGAACCTTGTTCTTAGTTAGTAACTATAAACAAAAAGACATTTTAGGTTAAATTTTCTTACTATAGATCACTTTTACCAATGTCTACTTTTGTCCCCTACTTATTAATCTTTTTATACAAGATTGTTTAGTGAAAACTTCTTAAGAGTGATAAAGTCCTTCATACTTCTCCTCCCTACCTTGACCTGGATTGTCATCAGGGAAGATCCTTTGAACCACAACCGAATATTTACTTTATTCATTGGACTTTATTTATTCTTTAACTTTCTCATTTAGGGGACTATCTCTCAAGATTCGAGTCATGAGCTGTGATTGTATCAATGATCCCTCATTTCTCCAGTTGTCAAACAAGAGTGAAGCATTCTCACCATTGCCTATCTTATATTTTATGCAATTAGCTAATTAACTCCTCAATCTCAACATTTGTTTTTAGTAGATATTTTAGATTTCTCTTTTAACTCCCATAAAATTCTGCCTTTTAACAAATAAACCTACAACCATATATTCTATAAAGAATTTTTGTTATCCAAAATCCTTCATAGTATAGTATATTTCCCAGTAGCACTTTATTGCTTAATTAGATGGAAGTGATTCTCAATCCCCTCTCATCCGATAGTTTACACACTTTACTCCATCTAACTATTTCCACAACTCTCCCTTCCTTGTTCCCAGCCCTTAGGAAATACCTTAAAAATTTTCTATGATCTTAGTTAGCATTTTGGATATAACAAATGGGAAGCCCAATAAATGTGTAGTGAACTCAGTACTGACTCGATGAGTTGTAATTTACTAGCTGGAGATAAATTCATATTACACTAGCCTCCTAATCTCTTTTGTACTTTTCCACTAAAGGGATGTACTCCCTAAATATAGGCTCTTGGTTATAATAAGCAAGCCTAACTAGGTGAGTAGAGGTTACTTTTCTTGAATATATATTGTATTAGTTAACCATGAAGCAAGGTGTTAAGCACTCAATGATAGGATTAGATAGCTTTTGCTCTTATTAAACTCCAACGCTGAAAGCTCTTTGAACAATCTGAAAATGTAACCCCTTCAATTCTTCCTTTATTGACTGGAGTTTCCTTACACACAAATACATCTTTTGACCCTAATATAGCTTAGCCATCCCCCTCATAATCACTTCATCGAATACTTGCTCATCTTCTAGATAATTATCAAACCTAAAAGGAAACATGTTAATCCTCTTCTCAAGCATATTCTGCACCAACACTAGAGTGTGATCCAAAATTAAAGGGTTCATAAATAGTGCTTTACTTTTAGGAAATTAAATAACCCATTCCCTATTTATTAGTGGCCTATCCCTATTTATTAGTGGCCTATCCAACTTTTTCCTAATCTACCATATTGAGCTTTGTTTGTTGCTTCATGTATAAAAATTCCTTTCATACCTTAAATCTGTTATTGTCATCTTATCCACACATTCCTTGAAGTTAAGATTAAATGTGTAATTCCTCGAACACATATTTTCATTAGCTTCAGATTCAAATAATGTACTAATTAAATCCCTTAAAATAATAGGACTATTGATTGATTAATTGAACTCCTAGAGCTTATCCACCAATAACTTCCCTTGCAAAATATGGTTGGATCCATAAATAAAAGACACAACTACCTCGGTATTTTCTTACATAAAATAAACCTTTAAATGTATTACCTAATCATTAGAGTGTAATACTTGCACTTTAACCAGTTTTTGATCAAAAGTTACCACAATACGTCCATAGTGATGATTATGATGATTTCATAAGAAAGACCATTACTTCCTCAATATCTCTCGCCAGATAGTCTCTCCTTAACTTACTTTAGTCTCTAAAATGCCAAATCAAACAGGCTTATTATCTGAAATGAAATCCTTTAATGCTAATTATTCTAAGGGTTGTTGATTCTCCCCATATTCCATGACATTATTGACTTACTAATGTCACTTTATCTTTAGGACCTCTAGCCATATTCCTTATACATATCCTTTTATCCACTTTAAATTCCTCATTATCCATCAACTTATCCCCTCCCCCTCTCTCCCTCTAACCTCTTCAATGGATTCTTTCTCCATTATTATCAGGCTATTGAGATTATTCACTACCTCCTTATGAATATATTACTCCTCTCTCTAATCTAAACCTTCTATAACGCCTTATATAGTTTCCTTCCTTACATTACCTTGTATGTATAAGGTTTCATGAACAATTAAACTCCCTTCTTGATCTACTAAGGATCTAGTTAACTTCACAATCTCAGTCTTCTCATTGCCTGGGACACTCAAGTTTATCCCATTCTCATTTGCACTAGATCCCTCTTGGACTTCCTTACCTTTAGGACTTACCTTTGTTTCCACCTCTAAATTTGGCTCTAATCTCATTAATTCATTATAATCACCTCTTATAAATCTTCTACCAGTCTCTTTCCACTGTTTACCATGCATCCTCAATATAAGTTTCCATTGGTATGTTATTCGAATAGAGTCATACACTAATGTTTCACCCTCCCCTAACCTCATTAGGGGAATTTGCTCTAGAAGTTCCTTCTCCAGTCCCACACAAGTAGATTCTTACATTTCCTACCGTTCTTCTTAAAAATATGTTCTCATCTATACATACTAGTTTTTCCATATAGTTTTCCAATATGCTTAGTGTTTCAAAGGCCTTCTAGACACCAAAATTATATTGAAGTTATGCCTACACCTTTGTACGGTAATCTCATTTATGTCTATTTAAGCAAGACTCAACCTCTCTCATATGATTGTCAACCAACTAAACACATTCTCAATATATTGAGGAGTAAGGCTTAAATAAGCTATATATAGGCACCCGTGGCTTGATGGATAAATTACAAATCAGAATCTTAACTGAACTAAAATGCCTAGGTCACATTTATCCTTATCAGATTACATCACACTAATCAATTGGATAGCACCTCCATCTAAATAAGACTCTATCTGATTAAATACAGTTACATCACTACTAATAAGATAAGATATTACATTGAATTAGGAAAGATACACCTATATCTACAAAGATCTCCATTATCTATAGATGATCCTCCTATATGCTCTTTATTTTTTAGAGCTGAAGTTCACATGTGATCTTGTCCATCACATCATCCAAGATCTCCTTACAATCTCTATCCATTGATGATGAATTATCTAATCCCAAGCCTTTCACAGCACACTAATTTAATCCAATACTTATCCATTTCAAGTCCGTTAACCATAGTTCATCTATTTGAGCATGCACTAAGTCCCACAAAGGGTGCGAAACTCTACCAAAGCTCACACCTTACTTGTTCTTACCTGCTAAGTTATCTTGGAGCTCTTGTATTTCTTTTTGATGCATGTGATCTAGCTAAAATTCAACCCAAGATTCATCTCAAGCTAATTATGACATGTCATTATCTTTTAGTCTGGCATCTGAATCTTTTATCTCATCGAAAATTTTTGCCAATGCTTGCCTACTCTCAAGCTTTCATCAACAATGCTCATTTTCCTTTCTTATCCGTGAGTCTTTGTCTTATTTCGTCAACCTGCGTGCCAAGCATTAGTCAGAGCTTGTCAACACTCGAATGATTCCATAATTTGGATTTAGGGGTCTAACACTTAGCTCTCTTATTGACCAGCACTCTAAAGGGACATTATGGAAATTCATCCGTATTGATACCTTATCATGCTTGACATTTTTTAGAGTAATGATCAACCTCCATTGTTGTAAAAAGAGGGGAGAACTTTGGATATGCCATGGTCTTACCTTTGGTATTAATTTAGTCTCTCCTTAAGTGGCAATTTTAAACAAGAACATTTTCTCCTCTATCATCATCGCTTCCCTCAATCCTTTGCCTCTCTAATTCCTTTGAGCCCATTCACTTAACAGTAGCGAAGGCAGCCTTCTATCCAAAAAAAAAAGAAAAAGCTAACATTGCCTCCTTAACCTATGTCCCCTCTTTCAAGATACTTACGTATGGAGACATTATGGCGCGACCCTCCTTTGAGAAAGAAGGGATAAATTCTAAGGAATCAATTTCATAGACTTCTATGACCTTTCTCTAACTAAAAATTTGATTATGTTAATTTATCAAATTTATAAATTAACATAATCATACTAAATTATTTAAAAGATAAAATAATATAAATAAAATTGGTTTCATTTTAGTGATTAGAATTAATTTAATATTTATTAAACATAGTAAAAGATATAACGACATCAAAATAATATTATAAAAATATATATACAAAAGTAAGTATTTTAGTTATATTTTCTATATTTTACAAATTATTCATAAAGATAATTAAGTGAGTAATTTAGTTAGAGTGCAAATACTTTTATATTTAAAATTACCAAACTATTGAAATAAAACTAAAAAATATAAATCTATAATATTTGAAAATATGTGATGTGAACATTAACATTCTATAAAATGAGGATGGTTAAATAAGGATCTTATATTTATAAACTTTCCATTTTATTAAATTAAAAGAAATTTTAATAAAAATTAATTTGAAAAATATTAACTATTTTTAAAAAATATAATTTACTTAAAAAATTAAAATAATAATGACGATGGATTAATAATACTAAAATTAAAACACAATAACGTAAATTGGTTGATATTAGTTAGATTTATTTTGGTTCAAACACCAAGAATTAAACAAAAATATTTGCTTTTAAAATTTTAGAAAAATAACATTTTATTTCGATTTGAAAATGACTACTCTTCTTCTTTTCTTTTTTTTTTTTTTTGGGTGAATGCTTTTGGTGACTTGTGCTCACACCAAATTGTGGGTAGGAGTATATTAATTAGTGTGTTTGTCTTACCCACCAAATGATTTTGTGGCTACGAATATGATGGCATCTACCATTTACCTGATGTTATATAAGTTAATAATAAATTAAAATTTGATATCAGGATCAAAAAAGGTAGCATTTTGTCCATTTAATGAACTGATTTTGCTTAGACTTTCTAATACACTAACAATGTAAAATAATAATAAACTCTTCACAATGTAATATAATGATAAACTTCTTAATCTATCAAAAGAATGATGTGAAACTATAATTACTTTTTGGTAATTAAATTTATAATTTATTCATCCATTACTATTTTAATGGAAGATTATTGACCATTTAAATTATAATTTAGAAACCTTTTTAACAATATTAAGGATAATGGAAGTTTAAAGCACCTCTCATTTCATTAATTTAATGTTAAGCACTAATAGCTGAAAATTTACATTTTTATGATTGAAACTTACATCTTATTTGATGCCCATCAAGTTCGAATATCATAATATAGATCTTAGGGTTAATTATTTAAAAAAAAGGCAAACTTTCATCAATTTTTAATTATAATCTTAATTTTAAAAAGTAGCAATAAAATGTTCAAACTTTCAATTTTTTTCAATTCTAGCCCAAACTTCAAAAAGTGACAATAAAATATTCAAACTTTCAATTTTTTTTAATTATAGCACCATATTATCTGTTGTTCTCCCGATGCCTTCAGTCCTTTATTTTCTGTTTGTTCTTCTAACGCTTCAAACTACTCTCACATTACAGCATACTACATCAATAAACTTTTCGTTTTTAGTTCGTTCTCCTGACGCCCTTAGTGTGAGAGCGTTGGAGCTGCATAATCTGAAAATCAATGGGTGAGGATGTCGAGAGAACAAAATAAAAACGAAGGAAAAAAATGAAATCAAAGCATAAGGTCGTCGGAGTTGCGTAATATGATTTAGGTCATTTTAAACGACGTCATTTTAATTATATGATTAAACAACATCGTTTTATTAATCTTTATTTGTTGTGTTAATTTTGTCTGACGTATATTAATAGTTAAGATTTCTGAAATACGTGGTAAGTCACGTCAACAAACTTAACGAAAATACTAACATTGGGTTAGAATTGAAAAAATTTAAAAGTTTAAGTATTTTATTGCTACTTTTTAACGTTCGAGCTATAATTGAAATTTTGACGAAAGTGTAGTTTTTTTTGGTAATCAACCCTATATCTTACATGGAAAATTGTTTCTAGCATAAGACAAAGTAAAAAGAAGGACCTCAATAAATCAACAACATGCAAATATGTATTATCTAATAAAAACAAAAGATTCAATTCTTTTATAGGCTTTCTTCAATTAAAATGCTCCTTATTTTATAATCAAGATTGTCTTAATTTCTACGATCATAAATATTCAACATAGAAATTTGTTGCTCATTATCCTTAAATTTTCGAAATTGGATGGGTTTGGTACATGTTTATATTTACTCAACTTGCTAACATTATCAGGAATATAAAGTCTCATCACTTAAATTTCATTAGGTTGTTTAAAACTATCTTCACATAATTCTTATAATTCTCACTAAAAGAGTCACTCTTTTAACAAATTTATCGATAAATCCTTTTTAAGATTTTAACTGTTTTGCTCATTTTCTTTTTTTTCTTTTTTACTTCTCGACAAATACTTTTTAAGCAACATCATATAAAATAATTATAACATAATTGAACTAAAAAAAAAGAACAAAAACATATGTATGGAATTAGAAGAAGCAGGAAGGCATAACAGAATAACAATAAGTTGACCATTTATCACAAAGATGTATCAATGGTTTTATACATCTACAACAAAGAAAAAACAAAGAGCCTAATTTAATATCTTATATTAAAAATGAAAAAACAAAGAGTAAACTTTTATGGTAAAAGCTATCATCCTCAAAATTTATTTTTTTAATTTATAGTAATTCTAAAACATCAATAATTAACAGTGATCCACTTTTTACCAAAGAGAATGAAAATTAGCAACAATATCCATATTATAGAAATATTGAAACTAGATTTCATCAATAATTTACAGAATTAAATTTATACATACAAAATCAGTCAAACTCATAAATTAAAAAAATGCTAATTATAACTTAATAAATGGAAAAAGATAAATGACAATTGAAGAAGGAAATAAAGGATAAAAAGTATCAAATGTGATATATGCAAAATGAAGGAGACAAAAATATACCTCAATTTGAATTGAAATATACCAAGAATTGCAATTGACAAATATCATATATAATCAAATTGAAAATTTTCAGTTTATCCAGATAAACTACAATTTAAATATGAAATGAAAGAAAGATAAATTATATCCAAAATTTAATATGATTTTCAATACAAAAATAGAAAAATTAACCCTAATTGAAAAAAATATTGTTCTCATAATCAAATTTCAAAAATTTACCTTGTCCTTATATCATAAGAGCTGCTGCGAAAATCTAGAATTCAAAGTAGAAAATTTTAAAAAGTGAGACTTAAGAGAATAAATGAGATGTGTTTCTTAATGTTGAAGGAGGTGATGCTAAGGTGAAATTCTTAAATTTAAGGACTTCTTCTGACTGAATGTCTATTAGAAAATTATGAATCTTGACATTTAACATGAACAATTTTATTTTAAAATGCTTGCTTCCACCGCTCCTTTACCTCCTGCAAAGAAATTTTCATATGTATGATCATGAACTAAGCTATTTTTTTAATAACAAATTGAGATTGATATTTGCTTCCTAAATAAATTTCTTTAAATCTTGAAAAAGGAAAATTTCTTTCATAACTTGTTTCACTTAAGTAGAAAATTCTGAAATAATTTGTAACTAGTAAGCCCTTAATGAGCATGGAAATTTATACTTTCTAACTAATAATTCTATATACAATATGTAGATTGAAGGATATTTATTTTTAATAATTTCTAATAATGGCAAAAAATAATATTAGTTACAAAAATATGGACTATAATTTGAACAATCAATAATCTTTAAGTATATAATACTAAAGATGAACGGGATGGACGGACACGAAATTCTATCCCATTGTCCCTTTGATCCAACAGCTCCCTTAACTTCTATCTCTTCGTCGCCTCACGCTTGTGACTTATTGCTCACAGGCGTGACTTCTTATTAATTTTTATTAAATATAATTAAGATATAATTAATTACAATATTATTAATTAGTTGATTAATTAAATCATAATTAATTGATTAATTAAGTATTATTAATTATTAAGTATATATACTAAGAGAGTGTCACAGGTGTGACACTTAAGTCGTGACACCTATATATGTTTATAAATTTTTTATTAAATATAATTAGTTAATTAATTAAAAATATAATTTATTAATTGATTAATTAAAAATTATTAATTGATTAATTAAAAATTATTGTCAACACATTTATAGTGATTAATTAATTAATTAATTTCTTAATTAAATACACTAAAAACATTTTTGTTGCCATTTTTAATCAAATATAATTAAATTACAATTAATTAATTAAAATTACAATTAATTACAGATGAACATTGAAAATTATGAAAATTCAAGCCTTAAGATAGTAGAGTATATTGCCCACTCTACAACTTCCAAGATAGATACTTTAAAATCGCTCGCTCTAGAAGACATGCATATCAATTTAAGACCTCACAAAAATCCTACAAAAGATCTGCCCTCTATATCACAGATAGTAAAAGAAATTTCTATGATTCCTCCAGAAGTTGAGCAGCAACAAAAGCGGATGAGAGATTTGTTTCACTTGCCAAATAATGAAATTAGATTTGTTGATTTCTCAGGGATATACCCTAGAATCAATTATCTACAAGAATCCGACCTAAACGAGGTAAGGTATTGGTATGATTTTGGAGCCTTAAATTCTATATATTTATCTTCTCCAAATTTTCCAGAGATGAGTTTCTTACCATAATGGACAAAAGATGGGGTATGAGATTGTTATCTCAATAATCCCACTATAACTTCAAAAGATATTTTAGTCTTAAAATTGTTATCATCGGGACCAGATTTTGATACTGATGGTAGCTATCCAGCTTACCATCTAATCCAGCTAGGAAAGGTAGATTCATTCTCGATATCTATAAATCAAATTACCTTTTTTTATCAAGCTGGAAACTTCTCGTGTCAGTCCTGGGAGATTAGCAATATTTAGAAAATATGAGACATTATCTTTGATAATATCGTATCTCCGTATCCATTTTGCGTATTTCTTCAAGTATCTGGAGACGATGGTTTCCATCTTTAGTGAGAAAATCTGCTAGAATATTTTTGTCAGATTTAATAATCTCAATATCAAATGTATAATATGAAAGTAACGTTTGCCATCTAATTAGTCTTTTATATTCAGGTCTACTTGGTAAATTATTTGCAATAAAAGCTTTGACCTGTGTATTATCAGTTCTTAATAAAAATCTTTTTTGGAGTAAGAAGTAATAAAACTTTTTACAACTTTTTACTACTGCTAATAGTTCTTTCTCATTTATATGATATTTTCTTTCAGTATCAGTAAAGGTTCCTGAATAATATCTACATAAACTTTCTCCTATTTTATTATTATGATTATAATCTATTTTCTTTAAGACTCCACTCCAATAATTTTCAAGGGCATCAGTTTCCAATATTAAATTATCATTTACATATCATCAGAAACTACTAAAATATCATCAATATAAACAAATATGAAATCATAATCTTTGAAAATATTATCCATTTTTCTTTGAAAGATCTGAAGAGAATTTTTTAATCCAAATAGCATTACTAACTATTCATAGTGTCCTTGTGGTGTAGAAAAAGCAATATAATGTATACTATCAGGATGCATTTTGATTTGCCAAAATCCACTCTTACAATCAAATTTAGAAAATATCTTTTTATTTCTAGTTGTATTAATCAAGCTTTCTTTATTTGGGAGAAAATATCCATCAAATATGGTATTATCATTTAATTTTTATAATTTATGACCATTCTAGCCTTAGCTCTAACTTGCTCGGCATGATTTCTTACTATGAATATAGGTGAGCTGTGAGGTGATTGACTAGGTCGAATGAATCCTGAATCTAATAATTCTTTTATTTGATTATTAAACTCTATTTGATCTTTCTCATTATATTGCATTGGTTTGACTCGTATTATTTTAGTTTTATCTATCATTTCTAATTGAGCATATAACTGATTTTTATCCCAAAATTGTAAAGGGTTTTCTTTATAATAATGTTCTAGTTTTGTTGTTACTTTATCTATTTCTGTATCAAGGGATCTTAATACTACCTAGTATTGTAGTAAAGGTTTTGTTTTTGGAAAAAATCTGTCTTTAGGTGTAACCAATATCACCACGTTGGGCTGTGCGAGGGATAAAGGAAATAGGAAAGGGTTTAGCATAAGCTTTTTTTAGTTTTTTAACAGTTATCAAGTGATGACAAGGAGTTTTGAATAATATCTGACTAGCTATTGTTTCAAGGGTTATTTTGTGAAATAATTGGAGAAAATTATCTCCTAATAATATATCGGTACCAGTATTATGAAAATAAAAAGGGGGACATTTTATCAAAAATGATCCTAATAAAATTATCGGATGTTCAATTCCTTTATTTATTTCTATAATATTATTAGACATATCTCTGCCTTTTATTATAGGTAAATCTTTATGATATTCTATCGGAAAACAATCTATTTTGCATAAACATGCTCCTGAACCACTATCAATAAAGGCAGCAAAATATTCTGCTTTATAATCTTTATAGGTTAATCCTATAGGAATTTATATACTATGAGGGCTTGTCATTTTGGAATATATATTAATTTATCATTATATGTTCTCTTTTATCCATATGAAGTAATCCGGTAAGGTTTAACATTTTCAAGAAAAGTTACTCCTAACATTATTTCTAGTGTATTATTAAATCCTTCATTTTCTATTAATAATCTAATTGGTAGTATATCTTGTCCAAATCGTACTAATGTGTCTATTGCTTCATCTATAGAATGTAGTTCACCATTAAAATTTGTATATTGGTGAGGTTCATCTAATTTATATTTTTGTAATCCAATACAAAGTTTATGACTAATATAATTTTCATTGGCTCCTGTATCTATTAATATATTGACTGGAACAAAAGTTATTCCATTATAATATTCTCCTTTTATCTTATAATTTCTATAATTATCATTTTTAGCCATTATGAAATTATTATTATTAAAACTCAATTGTCGAGTAAGAGGCTGACTTCTAACTCCAGTATTTGTAAAAGATAATCGAGGTGCTATATTAGTAGAAGTCATTAATGGTTTATCATGTAAATCTAATTCTAAAGGTCTTGATTCTATTTCTTCTATTCTTGGTAGATTTGGCATTTGAATTTGACAAACGTCATTAAAAAAAAAGGAAAGTCTATCGTTTCTTTAACTACAAAATATTCTGAATGATGTGTATTTGATATGGCATATGAAATTATATAAGTTATCGAATAAGGTCTATTTTGTTGTTTAAAGAAATCTTTTCTTTTAAAATCTTGTATTAAACTTAATGTTTTATCAAAATCTTTATCTTGTATATGGTAAGAAATGCGAGGGTATATATTGAATTTCAATTTACCATATTGTAAATTACCTTTAAGTATACCTAAATAAGCTTCCTCTCTATTAATTATTCGGTTATCCATTATAGCTAATTCTATAGGAGTATCTAAGCCTTCCTTAAAAGTTGATTTTATAATAATTTGTATGGCTCCAATATGTATCCAGCCAAGTGTTTTTCTTATTTCTAGTTTAATCTTTTGTAATTTTTCTTGAATATATTTTTTAGCTAAAAGTGGTATCATTACTTTATTAGATGCTATAGAAACTTCTAAAGCTCTTTTTTTATATTTAATCCATAAAATAAATTATGCTTTCTAAGTCTTATTCTAATCTTTGTAATGTATTGACTTTAAATCCTAAATAATTTGATAATGAAAATTTTCATTTTGAATCTGTTTTAATTTTTTCTTATCTATTAAAATTTCCTGTCTATATTCTCCAGTTTGTTCTATTTGATTATCTATAGTAGGTTCACTATCATTCTGACTTATGTTATTAACTTCCATTTATTCAGTACCATCTTCAGAGGTATGATCAGTATCAGTTAAAATAAAAATACTTTCGTCTGAATCTAGATTTAAATCTTCTATTTTTATAAATTCTCCTGTATTTATCATTTCTTCTATATCATCATCGATTTCTATTTTCTTTTTATTTTTCTCATTTCTTTTTGGGCAATTATTCGCATAATGTCCTATCTCTTTACAATAATAACATCTACATTCCTTAGGATGTGCTTTTCTTTTCCTATATGTAGGTTTATAAGCTTTTCTATATCCTTTTCTTTTATAATATCTTACCTTACTTTTTTTTTAAAAATAAGGTTTTCTATATCTATATTGTTTTCTCTTTTTATATTTTCGTTTTATCTTTCCGTAATAATAAGAACTATCACATCCTATCATTATTGGCATTTTAGGCTTATCACAGCATAAAGAAATTTTTTTCTTTAATCCTTTACTGGCTTTAGCCAAAATAACATCAGCACACCAATTACTTAGTTTATCTTGTGCCCAGTATCAGATACTTGATTATATATATGGTAATAATAATCTTGAAAGACGCAAATATATTTTTCTATTTCACAGATATCACATAATTGTAATCGTATTAAAGCAGTTATATATCTTGTTATAGTATTAGGATCTTTTACATATTTTCCTTCACCGTGGAATTCTAATCTAAACGTTTCAACTACTTTTATTATAAAATTATCTGGCTCAGCATATATAGATTGTTTAGTTGCTTCATCTAGATTTTGCCAAAATCTTTGCGCACTATTTAATAAGGTTTTTTTCCACAAATCCTTTAGTTGTTTCAAAATCCATTTTATTTACTACAACAACTATTCGTAAAGCAGTTTCCCACTTATCTATCGCCTCTTCAATGTTAGCAATACAATCTAAATCTTAATAAATTCTGAAAGGATTTATTGTATCAGCTTTCATTTTTTCAAAAGAAGTATATTTTTCAAAACTTTGTCCAGTATGCATTAATCCTGCATATCCTGTTACTGGTTTATTAAAACTTTGATTTTGTCTATGTCGTATATAGGGTTCTTTACTAGATGATGGTATATCTGTGATATTTGGATTTTCAGCTTTTATTCCTGTCGGTTTGATGTTTAGAAAATTATCTTGAAGATCTAAGTTTCCTATTTGAGTTATTAAATTATCTACATCAGGTAACAGTGATTGACTACTATCAGAATCACTTGCTGACATCTTTTAATCTTTCTAAATGACTAAGATAAGGACTTTTAAGAAGTTCTATCTCTTTCTGAATTATGATCTGTTTTTCTTTATCTTGTTCTATTGTTTTATGATTTATAATTGATTCTATATCAAGTGTCAGTTGTTCACAGTATTGTAATATTTTCTGTCCATAATAAATTATCATTTTCTGTATTTCAATTATCTCTTTATCTATTTTTAAAGAATTTTCTTGTTCTTTTAATATTTTAAATTCTTTATCTATTACTCACTAATGCATAAGCTGCTATATATATTAGAACTAATATAAAACATAACTCAATACTAATAAGATAAAAACATAAACATAATAACTTTATTAAAATAAATGCATTGAAAAGTCTAAGGGGTTTAGGCTCTGATACCATATGCAGCATGAATAATCTACCGGTTCTTATGTTGGGGGTGGTCCATACTTTTCTTCATCTTCTTCTTGATGGGTGAAATCGATAATGGTCTTGGTTTCATATCGAGAGTTTCTAAAGTATTCGAGTATCTATAGTTGCTTTGACATGAAGTACATTGTTCTATAATCAGGTCTTCGTACTCGGTTATCTTGGTTATTTTCTAATTCTGCTTCATAGTATAATCTTAATTTGTTTATTAGTTGGTTTATACTATCTTTGGTAGACAAATCTAGACATACTAGGTGTTCTCCATAAGCTTCAGCATTCACGATTGTATATGATATTTTCTTATATTTATGCTATGCTCATAAAGGAAATAACATATAGTAATGGGTCCATCACGCTTCCTTACCTAATTCCGTTTTGACCAGAATATCACCGGGTCATACCACGGAGCTTTTACCAGGCGTTTTAACCCCAACCTTAATCCTTGAATCAAGGTAACTCTCCTATAATTCCTTCAGTAACACCTAGCTCAGCCTAGTTTCATTTCCTACCTCTAGGCATGAGGAATTAACTAGGGAAGGATGTAGGGTATTACTCTATATTTACTTCTGGAAGGCACAGGATAAATATAAGAAGAGAAGTGTTTTATTTATGAGACATGAGAAGTATAGAGAAGGAAGGTTGCATGAGAATTGATGTCCTCAGACCTTCCTTATTGCTACATATTTATAGCCTGAGAACTAAAGGTACTATGCTTAGATTTTTTACATTATGGGACACGTCTTAAGGACACATCTAAGATACTTATTTTACATGTCATATGTAAAACAAAACTTAAGGCATATCTTCACGAGCTTTTTAGTCTTGATATCGTTAGTCACTATCTTCCTCCTTTTGTGCTGGCATCTGGATTGTTTCCTTAGAGCAAGCTGGGCACGTATCTTTCTGATGTTTTCGAAACAGACAAATTTTCTGTTGTGCCTGGTAGCTTGATTTTATCACACCTGTCTCAAGGAGCTTCATCTTTGTTAATAGGAAATTATGAGCTACTACTGGAGTAGTTTTAGCTGGAGATATCATGACAGATGAGTGAATCTTTTGTCCTCCATATGTCCGAAATCCTTTTTTGAAACTGGCTTCTAGTCCTTGAAGAACTATTCTGATTCCGATTGCTCGTCTATAATGAATATCTTTTTCTTCAAATTTAATATAATCTTTAACTTTTTCTTGATTTATAGATATCGAGAATGAATCTGCCTTTCCCAGCTGGATTAGATGGTAAGCTGGATAGCTACCATCAGTATCAAAATCTGGTCCTGCTGATAAAAATTTTAAGACTAAAATATCTTTTGGAGTTATAGTGGGATTATTAAGATAACAATCTCGTACCCCATCTTTTGTCCATTGTGGTAAGAAACTTATCTCTAGAAAATTTGGAGAAGATAAATATATAGAATTTAAGGCTCCAAAATCATACCAATACCTTACCTCTTTTAGGTCGGATTCTTGTAGATAATTGATTCTAGGGTATATCCCTGAGAAATCAACATAGCTAATTTCATGATTTCATCCGCTTTTGTTGCTACTCAACTTCTGGAGGAATCATAGAAATTTCTTTTACTATTTGTGATGCAGAGGGTAGGTCTTTTGTAGGATTTTTGTGAGGTCTTAAATCGATATGCATGTCTTCTAGAGAGAGCGGTTTTAAAGTATCTGTCTTGGAAGTTGTAGAGTGGGCAATATACTCTACTATCTTAAGGCTCGAATTTTCATAATTTTCAACGTTCATCTGTATTAGTTTACTACCTCTTTTTATCAAGCTGGAAACTTCTCGTGACAGTCTTGGGAGATTAGCAATATCTTGAAAATCTGAGACATTATCTTTGATATATCATATCTCTGTATCCATTTTGCATATTTCTTCAAGTATCTGGAGATGATAGTCTTCCATCTCTAGTGAGAAAATCTGCTAGAATATTTTTGTCAGATTTAATAATCTCAATATCAAATGTATAATCTGAAAGTAACGTTTGCCATCTAATTAGTCTTTTATATTCAGGTCCACTTGGTAAATTATTTGCAATAAAAGCTTTGACCTGTGTATTATCAGTTCTTAATAAAAATCTTTTTGGGAATAAGAAGTAATAAAACTTTTTACTACTGCTAATAGTTCTTTCTCATTTATATGATATCTTTTTTCAGTATAAGTAAAGGTTCCTGAACAATATCTACATAAACTTTCTCCTATGTTATTATTATGATTATAATCTAATTTCTTTAAGACTCCACTCCAATAATTTTCAGAGGCATTAGTTTCTAATATTAAATTATAATTTCCACTTGGTAAATATAATTTTGGTAATGATTTACATAATTCTTTTATTTGTTTTACTTGAGTTTCCAAATCTGTAGGAAAACTGAATATCTTATTTTTCTTTAGTAGCTCTTGAAAAGGCTTCCGTAATTGAGATAAATCTTTAATAAAATATGAGGCATAAGTTAAAATTCCTAAAAAGCTTTGTACATTTTTTTTATTAACTAATTTATCTGGGAATTGGGATATTTTTTCTAAGATATGAGTCTAAAGTTCTATTCCTTGTCCATCTATCATCATACCTAAAAATTCTACTTTCTTTTGGAATATCTTAGACTTCTTTTTAGATAATCCAAGTCCATTTTTGATACAAATATCAGCAAATATCTCTAATTGTCTTAGATGAGTATTAATATCATCTGAAACTACTAAAATATCATTAATATAAACAAATATGAAATCATAATCTTTGAAAATATTATCCATTTTTCTTTGAAAGATCTGAGGAGCATTTTTTAATCCAAATGGCATTACTAACCATTCATAGTGTCCTTGTGGTGTCAAAAAAGCAGTATAATGTATACTATCAGGATGCATTTTGATTTACCAAAATCCACTCTTACAATCAAATTTAGAAAATATCTTTTTATTTCTAGTTGTATTAATCAAGCCTTCTTTATTAGGGAGAAAATATCCATCAAATATGGTATTATCATTAATTTTTTATAATTTATGACCATTCTAGCCTTACCTCTAACTTGCTCGACATGATTTCTTATAATATTAATATTAATATTAATATTAATAATACTAAATACAAAATTCAAAATTTATAGTAACAATAATAAATACAAAATTAATAATAATAATAATAATAATAATAATAATAATAATAATAA
>JAOSBL010000211.1:30529087-30541813 GCA_027568915.1 Erythroxylum roraimae | reverse complement strand
TGTATAATTTATGATTTATTATAAGTTTTATTACAAAATAAATACTTAAATTAGACAAATTAACATTTTAGAAGTGTTGTCATATATGTTAAAACATTATTATCTTTAAAATTATTATGAAACTAACCTCTTATACATATTAAAATTTTATAGTTATTGAAATCTGAATACAATTTTCAATTATCTATAAATTATAATTTATGGTTATTATATTTCCAAAGAAATACTATGTACCTCAATGTTCACCATTTGACATACCTCTTGACATTACTGTATAAATTTAATTGAATGATGATATAATTTTTCACTTTTTAATTAGATTTTATAATATTTGTACTTACTTTCTATATTTTATCGATTTATAACAAAAACATTTCCTAATTTTTTATTTGTTCATTCCAAAATTTTACAAATTAATTTTAGTAATTCATTTTTAATATTCTAACTTATATATTTTTAATAATTATGTTATAATTCCTTTCTTAATATACATTTAAAAATTTTAATATTTATATTTTGATCAAAAAATTTTAAATTACACAATATTCATTTATACATTAAATAGTGCGATATGTTAAGACTTTTTTTTCATTATCTTAATTAACTGAAATATTTTATTGATAACAACAATTTTAACATTTGTTTTAACTAAAATATTTAATTTATGATAAAAAAATTAACTTTTGTTTCAGTCACAGCCCGTGACTAATGATATTGGTTTTTTAAAACTTATATATTATAATATTTGTATTTACATACATTAAATATTTATAATTTTATCACAGCATTTTAAATTATGCAATATTAATGTAACATGTGACTTTCTTTACCTTAATTAACTACAATATTTAATTCATAACAAAATATTTTACATTTTTTATATTTTTTTCAGTCAGACGTGACTTAATAAGTCACACCCATGACTAATGATATTACATTTCTTTTTTTATTCCAAATTTTAAATAACTTATTTTACTAATCTATTTTTAATATTCTAACTTATATATTTTTAATAATTATATCATAATTTAAACATTTTTAAAACATTTTTTTCATTCATTTCAAATTTTTACTAACTAATTTTACTAATCTATTTTTAATATTCTAAATTATATATTTTTAACCCGTGACTAATGATATTACATTTCCTTTTTTCTCATTCCAAAATTTTAATAACTAATTTTACTAATCTGTTTTTAATATTCTAACATATATATTTTTAATAATTCTATCATAATTTTAACATTTTTTAAAACATTTTTTCATTCATTCCAAATTTTTACTAACTAATTTTTACTAATCCAATTTTAATATTCTAAGTTATATATTTTTAATAATTCTATCATAATTCTTTTCTTATTATGCATTTCAAAATTTAAATATTCATAATTTTATCACAAAAATTTAAATTACACAATATTTATTTATTTTTAACTTATTTTGTTTGAGTCACACCCACATATATGTTTTCTACTTTTTAGTTACATGTTATAATATTTTTTAAGTTAGTTTATATATTTTATCCATTTATAACAAATATATACCACTATACATTTCCTTAATTTTTAATTTTTTATCCCAAATTTTTACTAACTAACTTTACTTATTCATTTCTAATATTTCAACTTATATATTTTTAATATAACAAAATTTAACCTTATTAAGAAAATATACATTTCAAAATTTAAATATTTATAATTTTATTACAAAATTTTAAATTATCCGATATTCATTTATATATTAAATAATATAATAATATAACATATTTAAAATAAATAATCGTATAATTAAATTAATTGGGCTGCGCTGTATCTGTCTGCTAGATTTTATATAAGTTTGATGGACACATGTCTGTTACAGTAATTTGGATTATCTCCATTGCACGTGTAGCAATCGCAACGGTAGCTTTTGTTTTTATGACACTGAGTAGTTGACTTGCTGATTTTCACACGCATCTGAAAGGAAAAAATGGGAGTGGAGAAGCAGCTCATTCGCCCTGGAACTGGTCCGAAGCCCGCCGCCGGCCAGACCGTCACCGTTCACTGCACAGGATACGGTCAATCTTCCTTTAAGATCTAAACTTTCACCTTTTTATCACTACCCATTTTTTTCGTTATATCTTATTCAAGAGAATTTCAGAGAAATGATTCATGTCCGAGCTCTTCACAACTTGTAGCTGTTGAATTTTTATCGTAGATTCTGATTAGTTTGAATCCCCTTTTCCTTTATTTGGATTTTTTGTTTATTGGTGAAAGAAGCTTTGGAGACCCGAAGCTTAGGATTTCTAGTGGTTCGTAAAAGATTGAACGATTGATTGAATTGTTTGACGGGTAGGGAAAAGATTTAGTGCTTTTGAGTGGGAGTTATTGGTGAAAATGCATTTTTTTTAAATGACTGTGTGCCCATTGGCTGAAGAATTTGGAACTTTGGAGGACTGTGTGATGTGTAATTCTGAGGGTTTTCTTAGATAGAATGACGATTTTTTTTTTCCTGCCTTCAGGGAAAAATGGTGATTTGGCTCAGAAGTTCTGGAGGTGATGATTATGATATTTAAATATTTCCCTGTTTTGTTGATTCTGAGGTTGAGAAATATGTTCCTGTCTTGATGGGTTTTACTTAAAATGTTGTACTTCCGGTTGATCTTTATTTCAGCACGAAGGATCCTGGACAGAAGCCATTCACTTTTAAAATTGGCCAAGGAAATGTTATAAAAGGTAAAACCTTATACCACAGGGGTCTTTTTTGGGCACGGTAATCTAATAATCCCTTAGTTTTATCCATGCAAAAAAAAAATTTCTTGTTGATGCAGTACTGATGATTTATGCCTCAACTTTGATTCATGTCTCTCCGCTTCACATTTGAATTAGCAGGTTCAAAAACTTTACTCTTGACACGGAAAGAGAATATCTTTTGAACATTTTATGAGGATTGAACCCAAAATGTAATTGATTTAGATATACTCTTACCTTGATAAACCATAGCCCGGGTTAGCCCATTGTTCCTTACCAATTCAGTTATTTGTGGATTTAACAGGACTTGTGAAGGAGTCTCTATTTTTGTTATGCTCTCTGATAGTGGGATTGGGTTGGGTAGCCAAGGGTATGTTACTTTTCTTATATTTGAAGAACTTATTTTTAATATTTTCAGGATGGGATGAAGGTGTTCTGGGAATGCAAGTGGGAGAAGCTGCTCGCCTACGGGTACTGCTATTTGGTTTTTAGTTAGTTTTGTTGCCATTCTTAGAAACCCATAAATTGCATTTGCTTCAATAGGAATTTTCCTTTTAATGAGTCGTAACTTCTCTTCGTCAGTTCAACAAGGATTGTAACAGGATTTTGGAGTGTTTTATCTTTTACCTTCTCTTTCCGTCGTTTT
The DNA here is from genome assembly GCA_027568915.1 of Erythroxylum roraimae. Lineage (NCBI taxonomy): Eukaryota > Viridiplantae > Streptophyta > Magnoliopsida > Malpighiales > Erythroxylaceae > Erythroxylum > Erythroxylum roraimae. The sequence goes on along the minus strand of JAOSBL010000211.1, from coordinate 30,538,438 downwards.
TCTTTTCCAATTTACCTTTCATTATTCAATTAGATTGCCTTTAGTTTCTTGGGCTTTTATTTCAAGTGGCTAGAGAAATTGTCTTCATCAATCAAACACCTTGTTTATTGGAGATTATGTGGTTCTTTTTATTTTCATTCTTGACGTCTTGGTTAGATCAATATGAAAATCAAAAAACAAAAGGCTATTCTTTTTTCGTTTGGCAACCAGTTTATATCTCTCATATTGCCACATTCCCATGTTTTTCTCGTTTTGTCCATCCTTTGAAGCTCTCTTTTGTCAAAAGCATTAACTTGACAAGTCAAATTTTTCTTGAGCTTTAAGTACCAACGTTTCTATATGAACTTGATATTTCCATTTTATTTTGTCAATCCCTTCTTTCTCTTTTTCAGTCTAATACTGGCAAAATAAAACAATTAGTTCTTTCTCAGCTACTCAAGTTTATATTTGGCAGACGTTACATAAATGGGTGTTTAACTGTGATTAACACAACAGCCAGAATAAGTATAGAAACTTCGTTTTGTTTCAACAGTGTATTGGGAAACTACTATAGGCTTTGAGAATTTACGCGGTAGGTTTGTAAAAGCTGTAGCTCATGTCTTTGCAGGCAGCAGAAATATGTTTATGTAATTACATTGTCTTGAAATCTACAAGGTCATTCTGATGATCATATGCATATAAGTACTGAAGATCTTGTTGATTTGAATTGCAGTGCTCACCAGATTATGCATATGGACCCAATGGTTTTCCAACATGGGGAATACAACCTAATTCTGTTCTAGATTTCGAGATTGAAGTCTTAAGTGTTGAGTGACTGCCTGCCTAGTTACTGTCAACTCCCTGAGAACCATCAACTAATAATTTTGCGTTTGTCATGGACTTGTATGAATGATATCTGGGTTCTTGGTGGCATCTATGCATACTATTACTTTGGGAAGCCATTTACTTTTGTTCAGTGGCATGTTTCATCGATCAGTGTTTGTACTCGTACATGATGTCTATGGAGGCTTTGTGGTGGCGGCGCTCATATGAAAAATTCTACAATTCTCGTCTAGGGGTGCAAAACATTCCTTTTACTTTTCCAGTTACTTGGAACACTGACCATTGCACGTTTCTGTCCAAGGTCATAAGAGTTTGTCTGTAAAAATTGCACTGCCAAAAGGAAGGCCGGATGCCTGACGTGACGGTGCCTTGGCTTTTCTTCATATATCTAGATTGGAAAATGTTACCATCTGAGCATTTGCAGTGCAGGGTACTGAGTAATGTGAGGACTTGCGCCATAGTCGATACCTGGCAAAGATTCTTTAGTGCTAGTTTAAGTTTAAGTCATATTTACTAGGTAGAACACTTTGAGAGGCTCAAAGCCTCAGGCAAATGGTAATATCTCCCTTTTTACCAACTAGACCAACTAGAAGGGTGTTATATTTGCGCTTAGTCATAAGAATTTCGAAACAAGAGGTGGTAGTTGGCCTGTAGAGGGGCTTTAGGTGTCATTCGACATGATTAGAGTTGGATCTTTTTTTTCCGTTAATGTGTTTCAATCTTGTACTGTTTATTTTACATAAATGTGTGGATGAGATTTAATAAAATAGGGTAAAAATTAGTTATGAATAAGATTTAATAAAATAAGGAAAAAATTGGGTAGTCGGATCAGATGAATCGTGGTAGCTTTGCAGCTTCCTGCGTATGGTCAATTCAAGGAAATGATAACTGGAAAACGGTTTGACCTGATATTAAAAAGATAAGATTAATGAACATGACGGTGGAGCTGTTGTGCGAGTGCCTGCTGTTTTGTGCCGTGAAGGAAGCCAGAGCTGAAGGACCGTCAACCATGAGGGGCTTTATTCCAATGGTTTCAGGTTAATACAAAACTAATCTCTCGTAGTCTTTGTTAGTATTCTTTCCACAAATACGCCTTTTTCTTTTCTTCTTTGCCAGGAGCCATTACATTCTCTAATATATATTGCAAATCCTTTAAAATTAGCAATCTTTTAAAAATCAAATTACACATTGAACCAATCAAAGAAAAGATTTAAAGTTTAAAGGTTTAATTGATATTAGATCGTTATAAAACTGATATATAATAAATAAGAAGAAAAATGTAAAAATAAGTAAAAATATTTTATAAAATAAAATATTTTATTGAAATAAAAATACAACAATAATTTCTATTAATATATAATAAATTAATACTAAATATAATAATTTAAACTAATATTGAATAAATATAAAATATAAAATAATAACAAAAATAAAATTTGTATTTTTATATTATTATTTATTTAAAAATTCATAAAAGCTGAAGTATATTTAAAGAAAATCAATAAAAAAGACTTTCACTTTAATATAACTTCTTTTTAAATGTCCTTTAAACATATTTTTTATAGTTTAAATACTATTTTAACATATGCTTAAATTACCTTAAGCATATGTTACTCATATAGACTAATTAATAATTTAATTTATTAAACAAATTCATGATAAAAATAATAATTAGTTTTTAACAATAATAATTTAAAAATTTTCAATTAAAGTATAAAGAACCTAAATTTTGACAAATATAATTTATTAGTGATATTAAATACATTTAGTATTTTTAAGGATAAAATAGCAATTCACTTTTCAACAATAATATTTTTTAAAATTTTAATTAAAATATAAAGAGATAAATATGAATATAAATATTTTTAAAAATAATTTAATATTTAGATTATGTGGGTGAAAGAATTGAAAAGAAAAAAAATCATTCAAAAATTAAAAGATTTCTAAAATATCAACTTTTGTACAATTTGCATTAATGATTTAACTGATATTAAAACTAGAGTGACAAGGAGTCTGTTCCCTTTTATCCTATTCCCTTTGTTCCAAAGCTTTCTTAGCTTTCACATTCATCTTTCGTCCTCTTCACCCATGGATCCAAATGTTGCACTCAATCATACTAATTATGGTGGACATGCTGCCAAGAAGGTTCGAATACGCGAGAGGGATGAAGAGCCTCCGCCTCCCCCATTTGTTGGACATCCTTCGCAACTAAGATACAACACGATTGTCATTGGACTCCCCGACCTTGGATCAGGCACGCGAGAACAAGAATGGCTAGATGAGGAAAATATTGACACCATTGACGGAGATATTTCTATTATTCAAGGCGAATTCGGCCTCGGACTGGAGCTTTCTAAAACTTTTGAAGGAAAGCTTGATCAAGCCTGGGCAAATACTGTTATCATCAAACTACTCGGACGTAGAATCAGATACAAACTTCTCAAATCACGTCTGTCTACCCTGTGGCGTCCCAAAGGCCCTATGAAATTGATCGACTTGGAAAATGATTTTTACCTCATAAAATTCATCGAGGAGGACGACTACATCCGGACCCTCACCCAAGGGCCGTGGATCATTGCGGGTCATGCACTTTCGATCCAGCCCTGGTATCCAAAATTCTGGCCGATCACTAGCAAAATCTCCCACGTGGTTGCGTGGATCCGTTTCCCTGAGCTCCCTGTCTCTAGATATCACCCATCCATTCTCAACGCGTTAGGCAACTTAGTAGGGAAAACGGTCAAAATCGATAGCAACACCCAGAACACCTACAGAGGAAAATTTGCCTGAGTCGCCATAGACATAGATCTTAGCTTACCTCTTCGTTCCATCATCGAATTAGATGGAGAACCCATCAAAGTGGCTTATGAGGGGCTTCCCCCGATCTGCCTCTCTTGTGGACGTGTAGGACATAGTTCTTTGGTTTGCCCCACCAGGCCACACACTCGACCCGAGGAAGGGTCCCCCCCGTGGATCAGGCGCCGACCCGGCCTCCAAACACTCGCAGTGAACCCTCTCTCGGAGACACCAGCACACAGGCATTCGGGCCGTGGATGCAGGTGTAGCGACGCCCTCGCCAGCAACAACCTCCTCCAACGTCACCCCACCGTGATATGCACCACACTGGCCCCCTCGTGGGTCTCCCAGGATCTTGTTACGAGGCTCTGACAGATCTGGAGCCGTTAGACTTTGCCACGGTCACACCCCCTCCCTCGGATGATGCGACTCCAACGGCCACCCACGTCACACTGTCGAACGGTCGATTTAGGGAAAAATCCCTAAATCTAGCGAGAAACAAAAACTCTAGGGCGAGCAAGACATTGTTTCTGGTAAGGCAAGAAAGGACTCTAAAACATCCAGCTACAACTTCGCTCGAAGGTAGGAGCTAGACCCTCCAAGCCAAGCCCACAGTAAGCCCCATTCCTGCCCAAGCCTACCCTCGTCTTAATACTCCTCCACAGGCCACCTAGCCCACAGCCAACCCACCCCTAGCCCAAGCCCCAGTTAGGCCGTCAGATCCCACTCAGCCCACCCGACCTGCCACCCCTGGGACCCCAAGCCCAATCCATAATCATGTGGCACTAGTTATCCTCTCACACACTGAGGTGGTCCAACCCGACCCGGCTAACCCGTTGTCCGTTGTGGAGGACTCGGGGTGCAGGGACATGGAAGTCGACCCCCTCGTGATTGTAGTCATGAAGCCTCGTCCTCAACTTGTCCTTTGCACTTGATACCTCCGCTGTGTCCACCTGACTTGGAACCTGATACACATGCAGCCCATCCTACCTATACCGGATTGGATACGCAGATGGAAGATCCAACATTAGATCCTTCGACAAGTTAAAGTCGGGAGCAGGATGCTCTTCCAGTACACGCTCAGGCTGATTAGAGGCCCCTCAGACCCTTTTTATGTCGATATTAATATGGAACTGTCAAGAGGCTAGAGGTCAGACCTTCAAGCCTATTTTGAAAAACTATGTCAGAATGCATAAACCGAGGATTGTTGTTTTGGTAGAGACTAGAATTAGAGGGGATCGCGCGTTGAAGGTTATTAGAACTTTGGGCTTTAGCAAATCCTTCAAAGTTGAAACTATAGGTTATTTCGGGGGTATTTGGCTGTTCTAGAAGCAAGACATCGGGGTCCGTGTTTTACTACCCCATCGCCAATTTGTCCATGTCAGTATTGAATGGGACCATAGGTCTTTTGATTTCACTGCTATTTATGCTAGCCCAACGTACTCGTTACAAAAGTTTTTATGGCACCACCTCCAACAAATTGCTCAGATCACCTGCAAACCCTGGTTGGGGGGGTGGACTTCAACGCAAAACTGGAACGCAGTGACAAACAAGGAGGCTCACCACTTCAATCTACTGTCAATTCCCACTTCCGTGATTGTGTGCACTGTTGTCAGCTACATGATCTTGGGTTTTCGGGGCCTCACTCCACCACATGGCTTTCTATGTTTCCCCAAACCTCCGTTACCCACCTACCGTTCCTTAAATCTGACCACCGACCTTTGTTGATCACTCTTCATGAAGACCCTCCCTATCCCCCACCGAGTGAACCGTTTCACTTTCATTTACTTGGCTCACTCACGACTGCTTTGGTCTATTTGTGGCAGAAAATTCGACTCCTACCTATCAGGATATTAGTGGCGCTCTCCGAAACTTCTCGAAAAAATTATAGCACTGGAACACTACCACATTTGGTAATATTTTTCACAGGAAGAAACGTCTTATGGCTAGACTTGGAGGCATCCAGAAAAGTCTTGAAGATACGGCTTCGGTCTCTTTACAAGAACTTGAGGCTTATCTTCGGTCAGAGCAGGAGATGGTCCTATACCAAGAAGAGCTATATTGGCATTAGAAATCCAGAAGCCAATGGTTGGATCAAGGCGACTGGAACACCAAGTATTATCATGCTATTACTATACACAGACAACGCCAAGCGAGGATGCATGCTCTCCACGATGATAATGGCAATGTGATTTCTGACTCTAAGAGCATTCTTCAATTAGCTCACAACTACTTCGAGAAATTATATTTGGGCGACGATCAGCAGTGTACTCATTGGACATTCCACAGCCATTTCCCACCCCTTACTCCCCTAAGCCTAAAAGAGATCAAGGCAGCGTTCTTCAGCGTGGCCCCCAACAAGGCTCTCGGCCCCGATGGATTTACAGCATTATTCTACCAATCTCAATGGGACATTATTGGCCCTTCTGTGACTACCTTCCTTCAACGCATTTTTCGCCACAAGATATGGGATTCGGACATCAATCGAACCATTTTGGTTCTCATACCGAAGGTGCAGTCTCCCCATTCTATTACTCAATTTAGGTCCATTGCCTTATGCTCAGTGTTCTACAAAGCCCTTACCAAGATCATTGTGAATAAACTGAAACCTTTTTTGAATGATCTGGTAGCTACGACCCAATGTAGCTTCATTCCAGGGCGTTTGATTACGGATAACATCATTATCACCCAAGAGGTGATCCATTTAATGAAGAAGAAAACGGGCCCGAGAGGAATTATGGCATTGAAGGTCGATCTCGAAAAAGCCAATGATAGAATTTCATGGGATTTCATCCAGGACACGCTCATCGACATCGGCATTCCTATCTCGCTGGTAAATCTCATCATGAAATGCATTACCAACATTTCCATACAAGTGAGTTGGAAGGGTGAAGTGAGCGATGCTTTCTGTCCAGCTAGAGGCATTCGCTAGGGTGATCTTATTTCCTCTTACCTTTTGGTCCTGTGTATGGAACGTTTAGGACACCTGATTAACCAAGAAGTGGCCCGAGGGAGATGGAAGCCTATTTGCCTCAGTAGAAATAGACCACCACTCTCTCACTTGTTCTTTGTAGATGATCTCATCCTGTTTTGGACAACGCATTAACCATGCCAAATCCATATGTTATTATTCTAAAAGTGTCCCTATTACATTGTCGACCTGGTTAACCAGAGCATTAAGGTTTAAAAGGACGACAGATCTCGGACGGTATCTGGGTATTCCCCTACTACACGAAAGAGTCAGCAAAGGTACCTATCAATTCATTCTAGATAAGGTCCAAGATTACCTTTCCGGGCTGAGAACCAATTTTTTGTCCATGGCAGGGCGCATTACGCTCACTCAAGCCGTCATCGCGACTCTCCCCAATTATACCATGCAGACCGTCTGGCTGCCTTGAGGCCTATGTGATGTGCTGGAGAAAATTATGCATAAGTTTTTGTGGGGTGCATCCGGGGGCAATAAGAAAATTCCGCTAGTCAAATGGGAGGAGGTTTGCAAACCGAAGGACTTGGGGGGTCTAGGCATTTGAGACCTACGCGCTACCAATGATGCCTTTTTAGCTAAATTAGGCTGGATGTTGATTGCCAACCCTCATGCCCTTTGGGTGAAAGTCATTTCTGAGAAATATAATTTCGATGCCCACCATATCCCCTCACCCTTGGATGCAAAAAGGGGTTCGATGATCTGGCGCAGCATAAAGGCCACTTGGCATTTAGTGTTGCAAGGCATGAACTGGATGATAGGGGATGGTACTAGGACACGATTCTTTCTTGACCCGTAGGTGGTGGGCGCAGGACCCCTCATTACTCAGGTTATCACCCCTCTCCCTGACTCTACTCTGCATCTTAGCGTTCGCCATGTAGTGCGCGATTGCAGCAAAGCTCATCAAGTGTGGAACCTTTTCCCTATTCACCTAGTTTCTACCGACTTTTTCTCTATGCCACATTAGGAGTGGCTCACATACAATCTCCAGCAACATCGTCGAGTGTTTGGTCAGGATTGGGCTTGTCTTTTTGGAATCACTTCTTGGTTTATATGGAAATGGAGGAATTTCACCTTATTTGATGAGCAGTTTACTTCGCCTTCCTCACTGATTTCTTGCATTTTGTCCTATGCAGGTCTACTTCATGGATCGAAAGGGGGCTACGTTCGGGGTCTTATCAGGTCTTGTCCTCAACAGACTCAACGAGCAGGCTGGACCAAACCGCCTACTGGCTGGATAAAGCTAAACACCGATGACGCTTGCAAATGGGCCTTATCCACAGCTATGGCCGGAGGTCTCCTTAGGGACAGTGCAGGTACTTGGCTCGGAGGATTTGCACAAAATCTAGGCTGGTGTAATTCGCTAGCAACGAAATTTTGGGGGGTCTTTACAGGACTCCAGCTTGCGTAGGACCTGGGATATCGCCGAATAGAACTGGAAGTCGACTCTACGGTAGTGATAGCTATTATCTCCTCGGCATCCCACATATCTACGGTGCTTAACCCTATCGTCCGGGGTATTCATGAACTTTTCACAAGAAATTGGACTATTACTCATCAGCACGTCTATTGAGAGGGCAACAGATGCGCGGACTGGCTGGCCAACTATGTTGGTCACTTTGATGTCAGAGTCACTTATTTTGTTTATACACCCATTGGGTGCCATCTTCTCCTCTTGGAGGATATGTCGAGGATCGAGTTCCCTCGCCTTATTATGTAATTTCCGTGTTTTCCCTTTTATAAAAAAAGCTTTCTTAGCTATCCATTATTTATTTATTTATTACAATCAAGGGATGAAAACACGTTGGGAATGGTTCAAAACCCCTCATGTATGCAGCTGTTTAAAACTTAGGGCCAGAGCTTTGCTCCTGCAAGGAACTTACCCGACTCGAGTGGGGATTAGTCTAGGTGTGGATGGCATAAAGGTGCCTTCCCATAATTGGACCCTCCTAAGACACCTCGTGGAAAAACACACACACACACATATTGGGAATAGGAGGAATAGAGAATATGGAAGAAAAGATCTGGGGTGGACAAGGAGAAGGATATGAAGCGAGTGTAGATCGTCTGTTCCTTTTATCCAAGACCAACCTTGTTCTATTACTATCTGACTACAGGTTTTGCTGGACCTACTGAAATTTGTGGCTATATTGGGATGGCATAGGGTTAGTCTTGGATAAAAGGAATAGAAGAATTGGTCCCGTGTGAAATTGGGCCTACGTGCTCGAGAAGACTTAAAAGGATTGGTGTGCAGTGAAACTAGGCCCACATGTCCGAGATGACCGACAGGATAGTCTGACAAATCTTCACTTTGATATTTAGTTGCCGACTTTGTAAGAAAATCAGGCGATTTTTTCTTTAAAACTAGTCGTTTATTACTTAATTAAGCTGTTTTTTCTCATATAAAGTATAAATATAAATCGGACTAGAAATCAAATTGATTTATATTTATTCTGGTTGAATCGATTAATTCGATCCGATTTTAAAATCATTAAAAATTAGTTCTATTTTTCTAATAAGTAATAATAAAAATAATAAAACAATTGAAATTTCAATATGATTTTAAGAAGTAAATTTGACTTTAAACATATTTTAGATATTAATTAATATTTATTTTAAAGTTATTAAACATCTTCACAATTTTCAAGTCTCAATTATAATATTCATATATATAATATTCAAACAAATATATTTGTTTCTATCCGTGATTATATATATATATATAAATCTATACATATAATAATCAATATTAA
>JAOSBL010000211.1:30500766-30515529 GCA_027568915.1 Erythroxylum roraimae | reverse complement strand
ACATTCTGCATTCTCATCTTTATTATAGCAAGTCAGGAATGGCCCCCAAAACAATTTGATGCTAAAAATGCTTTTCTCAATGGGGATATAAAAGAAGATGTATATATGGAGTTGCCACCAGGTATGAAGCTTGGTTCATCAAATAGAAATAAAGTTTGCAAGTTGAAAAAGTCATTGTATGGGCTCAAGTAATCACCTAGAGCTTGGTTCGAGAGATTTTCAATGACAATAGAAGCTTTTGGTTATAAACAAAGTGGTGCATATCATACCTTGTTTATAAAACACAAAAGAGGTAAAGTAATGGTTTTAATTGTGTATATTGATGATATGGTATTGACACGAGATGACTATGAAGAGATGAAGCTCCTATAAGGACACCTAGCCACTGAATTTAAAATGAAGGACCTAGGACAGCTTAAATACTTCCTAGGTATCAAGGTAGTAAGGACAGATCAAGGAATTTCTATTTCACAAAGAAAATACGTACTTTACCTCTTAACTGAAATTGAAATGCTTGCCTGTAAACCAGTTAAAATGCCTATGGCTTGGAATTTTCCCAAATAAATTTCTAATAGATATAGGGCACTATTAACAGTTAGTTGGGAGTTAATTTATCTATCTCATAGTAGGAAGGATATAACATATGTAGTGAGCGTTGTTGGTCAATTTATGCATCAATCGAGTGAAAAGCATATGGATGCAGTATGCCTAATGTTGAGGTACTTAAAGGCTCTCCAGGAAAAGGTTTATTCTTCTCAAAGAATGGTGTTTCCCACATTGAAGGATACAGTGATGCAGATTGGGTAGGTGATCAAACAACCAAAAAATCTATATCTAGTTATTTTTTTTTTGAGGGAGGAAATCTTGTAATTTGGAAAAGCAAGAAACAAAATATTGTTGTAAGGTAAAGTGTAGAAGCTGAGTTTCGAGGTAAGGCTCATAAAATATATGAATTATTATGGATTAAGCATGTTCTATCAAATTTGGAGATTGAGTATACAAAACCTATGAATCTTTATTGTGATAATAAGGCTACTACTGAGATTGCACGAAATCCTGTACAACATGATCGTTCCAATCATGTTGAAATTGAGAGACATTTCATTAAGAAAAACTTAGATTAAAAGATTATTTAGTTTTCATATGTCAAGTCTAAAGATCAATTTATTGATGTACTTACAAAAGCAGTTTCAAAAAGGGTGTTTCATAATGTGATTGGCAACTTGGGCATGTTGGATATTTATGCTTCAACTTGAGGGAGAGTATGGAAGTAATTTGTTGATTTGGATAATTTACAAGAATACATATAATCTATTAGATTGGATAAATATATAAGGATAAATATAATTTGTTAGACCGGATAAACATAGAAGTTTGTTAGAGTTTTTCTTAGAATAAAATTCTAGTCAAAGTGTAATTATATGTCTATATAATGTCTCCATATGAGAGAAGAATGTATTGCAATTTTTATTTACCCTAAAACATCATTGGTTTACAAAGACAAACCATCTGAATGAATCATCGAGAGGTGTATTGATTAAGCATGTAATGGAAAAAGATAACATATGTCCCCTTCATACCTAGATATCTTGTAAACCAAATGAACTAACTCTTATTTGTTTAACCTAAACATTTTATTTTAGGCTTAAGCTTAAAGCCATCTGATTTTGTTGTTTTAACATTTTTGTTTCCTAGCTTGGTATTTCTACCATATTTGGTGATTCCAACAATATTGGTGATTATAACGATAATTCTTGAAAATAAATTCATTTAATATAGAATTAATCTCTTTTCACAATTATTATGGGACTATAAAATATCTAAATTGTCATTTAATATTACAAAGTTATATCTAATAATTTAATATAAATGCTATACAATAATAGATGATTAATTACTATAAAAAATATAAATAAAGATACCTAAATTAGATAAAAAAAAGTATAATTAACTTAACAAAAATTTTAATGACATTATGCTAATTTAAATAGTGTTAAAAGGAGAAAGTTTTGGAATTATGTTATTTTAGTAGTTCTCCTAATTATTAGTCTGTGTGTGTTGTGTGTGTCTGGGCGTGAATATTAATTATGATGGATGTGTGTGTGTGTGAATATTAATTATGATGGATACAAAGAATCATTAAAATAATAATTATGTAATTGAATCCAATTAAAAAATAGTGCAAAGTATTCAATTTGATCTTAGTATATACCAGTAGTAATTTACTACGAGCTTGTTTATTTTTATTTTTAATTTTGTTTTTTAATTTAGTAAAAAACTTGTTTACTTAAGTTTTTGGTTTCTATTTCTTCCCGTTTTCATAAACTAAGAAACCGTAAAAAGAAATTTTACTTTTATGTTTATTTCTTTTTCATAATTTGATTTACTATCAACTATATATGTATTATTTAATTATTTAATATTAATTATTAATAAAATTATGAAAAATATCTTCAAAATATATTAATTTTAAATAAAATTTGATTTAATAATGAAAGTCAATAAATATTAAAATAACTATTAATTTATAAATAAAATTAAATTATTAAATTATTAATTTTAATAAAATATAATTAAAATTTTACTGATAATTTTTCAATAAATATATTATCTATAAGATTAAAATAAATTTACTTAATTAATTAATTTACCTTTAAATTTTATCTATTATATAACTATTATAAATAATAAAAATACAACTAAATTTACATTAACAATTAAATAAATTTTTATTTTTATTTAAAAATTAAAAAAAAAGTTAAAAATTACCGTAAAAAAATTGAAATGAAACCAAACACCTCCTACATATTTAAGTTTGAGCTTAATCATCTATTTTTTAGTCAATTCGCGCAATCAGATGACTGTTTTTTTCAAATGACAAATCCTAGAGAGAAAAAAAGAACAAGAAAAGAGAACAAGAAAACCCTATTCTTCAATAAAATCCTATTTTTTAATACTGTGGTAATTCATGATCTCAATCCTTCTGTATCCGATCAGCTGCTTGGATTAGGTAGCATAGTTGAACGTTGGTTGTTTTGTAGTTTATATCGATATATGTTTTCAATCTTTTAGGGTAATTAATTTACAGGGGAGTAGAGCAAGGAACCGTTCAATGTTCTGCGTCTTATGGGGTCGGGGTAATTTTATGTTCACTCGGCTTGACGTGAAGGTGGAGATCAATAAATGTCCAACCAACTTGAAGTAAACAAAATTCTGTCCTGGTACAGCATTTCTACACCTGGGCTCGCATTTCCACAAGCAGTAACAGAAGTCTCATTGTGAATTATGATTGCGAATGCATGACAACTACCAACTTATGATCTAATCAATGAAATGAATGTGAAGGTGGAACAAGGGTACGAGGAGCGAGCCCGGGGACTCGTTGCAAGGAATTTATTCCACGCTGTTCAGGCATAACACTTTAACGATGGTGCTCTCTGTCACACCAGATCAGGTCCGCTCCTTAAATGACTTTCGATTTTAATGAGCTGAATTTCATTTTTACAAAAAGTTTGAAGAGCTGATTCCAATTGAACATTGGATTGGTGAAAGATAAATACCACATTCCAAAAGCAAACCAACACAAAAGACATTCACCTTGTCAACTCCACAAAAGGTAAGAAAAGGCAATCTCAGAGGCTCAGTTATGCTACGCCATAAAATATATCTCAAGTTTTGGCAGAAAACTGCTTTGGTCAAATCTAGAACCTAGATTAAAAACATTAGGAACGTGCAAGCGGAACTCAAACTAGAAGCAATGGCCTTAATTAGGAAATAAGCTTTCGTCATTAAGTTGATTATTTGACCAAATACATCCAGTCTTACATTTAACCACATGCCTATTGTCCATCTCCACAGTCCGCTAACCATAATTTCATTGAACAGTAGGCCCGTAAAAGCAGCACTAAGCCAAACATCTGATGCAAGGCACAAACTATACAAGAAGCATTCTCATCAGATTCTCTACCTCATGTTTTCCCTCCTACGCACATAACGAGTTCGGTCATTGTATCTTGGTCTGTCGTTAGCCCTCTGTGGCTGTGGTTCTACCCTCCTCTGCCTTTCAGGAGGTCTCTGAACTATCTCCCCATTCACAAACAACTCAGCTGCAAAATCAAGAAAGGTAAGCAAAGTTTAACTCAAATCATAATGGACGTCAGCTCTCAAGATTACAACACTTCAAAAGTTCTTCAATTGCATAATGCATTTAAGTTATAAGAAATCAGCGCCAATGAACTGTTAGCATAGGTCAATAAAATTAACATAATTTATTTTCCTCCCCTCCCCCATCAAATGAACCACAAGACATGTAATTAACTACAACTAACACAACCACACAAAAGACAAAGGTAGCTGCAACGTTTTGAAGATCTAAATAGACCATGAAATATCATCAGCACCATAAAAAAAGTTTAAGAAGAGATTCAAGTAAAAGTCGCAATCAAATTCAAATCTCAGCATAGTCACTGTGCCAAATGTACTAATTAACAATAAAGACAATCAGAAATTTCAAATATAAGCAGTCACAGAAAATTCCAGCTTACCAAATGTGCTAATTAACAATAATGACACTTCTGTAAATTTCACATCTAAACATAGTCATTGAAATTTCAGCATAAGATGAACTACTTAATGATGGAGACCACAGTAAACTTCAAATCTGTGAGTAGTCACTGAAAAGTTCAGTTTGCCGAGATGTACTATTTAATAAGAAGACAATGATAATAGTAGACTCTGGGGCATTAAAAGATAAGGTTGAAATACACAGTGCAAAAAATTAGCAAACTCTACACAAATATGAATCAAATGATATATGAAGAATTTGTCCAATGTAACTCGTTTTATGATAGAAATAGAGCAATATTTGATTCACAATTGAAAAAGCCGCACCAATCACATAATCTCTATGATGCAAAATGACACAACAAAAATCATATGTCATCTCCACTGATATTCAGCTACATAACATGTATGTATATCTAAGAATTACATAGAGAGAAGCTTTAGTGTAAGTCCATTAGCATTCAAAGCTAAACATTGCCTGTCAGACTTTTTAGCTTTGCCAAGATGGACTATCAGTTGAATTAAAGTTGAAATTGCAAACTTCCCATATCATACTGCACCAAACTTTAATTTTCGACAAAGCATACATAACATTTCGTTTGCAATGCACAAATACATGCATTCAGTGGCACTAGAATACTAAAACAAGATACATCAAAAATTGCAATGATCAGCACAGAAACATACCACCATAATCCTTGTACTCAGCGTCAACATAAGAATCCGGAAGAACAAACAGAACACCAGGTAGCCCTGTAAGCATAGAACCCCCCAAAAAAGAAATAAATTCACAAAAAATAAGAAACAAAAAGAACACTTAATAACCCGAAGAAAGAACAAAAAAAAGTAACTGAAAACCATACCTTCAAGTTTGTTAGAGGTCTCCTCATCAATCTCACATCCAAATCCGAAGTACCTCTCACAAGAAACATTGTAAATCTTTTTCTTCGCTTCCTCCTCGCTAATACACACACAATCACAAACAAATCACACAATATAAACCAGTAAACCTAAAAGCTTCAAACTTTGTTGAAATCCAAAAGAAAATGTCTGATTTATAAGAGACTCATTTACCTGCCAACAACTTTAGCGAGAGTTTGAATGTAACAATCAATCATCTGTTGTTTGGTTGCTCCCTCACCACCAGGCTTGTCCATGACTATGAGCCAGTGCTCGTAATCGCATCCAGGGAAAAGCGGCGCCATTTCATTGGGCGGCCGGTCGCTGAAGTTCGACCCTGAGTTCAACGGCGAGTAGGATGAGTTGCCACTCCGATTGACTCGGCAACGAATAGAACTAAGTCTGCTGGGGGCGATTAATTGAGCAGTTGGGAGCAAAGATCGCCGGATAAAAAGGAGAGACGGCAGTGAAAGAGGACGGGTCACACAGACGGACGAGGAGGAGGAAACAAGCCTTTTTTGGAGAAGGAGGGCGAGGTGGCGAGACGTTGTGGAAACTAGGGTTCGAGTTAGTGTTTGCGCCATTGAAGATTTGATGTTTGGGATAGCGAGGAAGCCGACAGGTTTATGATAGGGTTTTTCGGGTTTCATTAATATAGTCAAGATTGGGGGTGTTTTCGTCCTTTGATTTGTTTTTCTTTCAATCATTCATTCACTTGCATAGTTTGTTTTAAGTGAAACAAAATCTTGCAAGTTTTTGTTTTTCCAAATTTGTTATAAAGTGAAACTTGAGCATAATTTTTAATTATATATCGAAACTTTTATGCCAACCAAAATTCATGTTTTGAAATAATTGTTTCTAAGTCCATTATAAACCTTAATTAACATGTTTTTTTTCATATTTTAAAAAAGTTGATATAACAACAACAAAAATATTCAATAAGAATCCCGCTGATACGTAAAGTAGAGAGGTTGTTTCCAAATTTTATTTTTATTTTAAAATGATATAATTTTTTATATTAAAGGAGATTTTTCATGTGTTTTGATTATTTATAATTTTGTAAGAATTTAAAATATATAATTACTTTTAGTTCTTCAAAAAATATGAGAGTCACGGTCTCATTATTAAGTAGTTTATCATAAGTCTAATAAATGAATTTGAGCTTCAAACATGACATAATATTATTTAATAATTAAAAATATATAATTATTGATACTAACACTTACTTTTGTTTCATAAATTTTCTTATAGTTTTATTCGTTTGTAAAATTAATAAAAATAGAAAAACTACATTTTTTAATTGTTTTGTGTTCGTGCTAGCTCAAATTTATTTTCCTAATCTTTTTATTATGTTTGATATTTTCTTTATGTTGTTAATTTTAATCACTTTAGTTTTTGCTGAACTTTTTAATTAAATCTATAACAATTAATTGTATTTAATTGATATTAATTTCTCATAAACTAATTTGACTTATTAGAGATTAGTTTTGTATTTTAGGAAAACTTGGGTTAAATTGAAAATAAAAAACATTGGGAATCAAACTTGGAAATTGAAAAATGCTTGCATTGAAAAATTAAAAGAAATGTAAAAGGGACTAAATTGCAATTAAGGACTAAAGTGCAAGACAAATAAAAAGATAAGGTTACTTTAGAGAAAACAAAGGAACAAAACGACAATGACCACGTACCAAAGCATGAAATGGTGGTAAAGAAAGACAGAAAGCCCAAACTGGAGCTTCACTTTGTTAGTTTGATCAGTTTAGGACTTATACTTGTAACTTGCTCAAAGAAGATCTAAAATTTCACAAGTCTGCTCAATTTAAGGCATTTTTGGACGAAAATTAGGGCGTGTTTTTATGCGCGCCATTACATGCAAGCCAGTTAGTCTTTAGATGTCACACTAAGAACACACAAGTTATTGTCTAGGCTAAGTGAAATTTAAGAAAAAAAATTAATTTCATTTAAAATTCTACTCATCAATCCTAAAAAGTGAAATTTAAGAAAAAAATTTAATTTCATTTAAAATTCTACTCTTCAATCTTAAATCAATCATTTTTTCAGCAGGTGTTTTCACCCTGTTTCTCTTCTCTCGATTGTGCCTTCGCTCTAATCCCTGCACGTATCATCACTTCACGCATGTACCTTCACTTCAATCTCGCTTCTACCTTCTACGTAGTGTGAGCTCTCTCTTTTGGCATTTGAGGTGAATGGGTGGTTGGGTTTTGGAGATTTGGAGATTTGAAACATACAGGTTCTCTAATTGAAGACCCAAGTAGGTAATGACTCATGTTCCCTTCTAATTTTTGTATATAATTTCTGGTGTTTGAATCTTCACTTTATTCCTTTTCCCTTTTTCCACGTTTATAGAAAGTTTCGTTAACAATGTTACATTTAGGTAAATTACTTTATCTTTTTTAAATGAGTTTAACTATAGGACTGAATAGCGTGTAGAATATAATTGTTTTCATGTGCAACTTTATTATACATTTGTATGTAGGATATGATCAAGTTTTTTCTTCCCTGTCTACTTGTCGTTGTACTTAGGATATAATTTATGTCACTTGGTTTAGCTTCATTGGTGGTTATCTATGTTTTGTTTATCTCTATCCGCTGGGTTTAAGATAAAGTATGACATTCATGGAAGAAATGCAGATTATCCATGTTTTGTTTATCTTTATCCATTGGGTTTAAGATAAAGTATGTCATTCATGGAAGAGATGCAGATTCTTAGGAGCAAACAAATTCAGTTATGTAGACATCATTTAGCTATCAGTGGGTGCACAATCAACATTACAACATTGTGCTGTAATACTTGAGAATGAGTTCAAGTAGTAGTTCTTCAAGGTAATAAGGTTGATTAGAGGATTCAGTTTGTTCTTTTCTTGGTTGTAATTTTGTGTTGAGTTGAAATTTTTGAAATTTTCATCTTTAGCAATAAAGGGACGCGTTCTAAGCTTGATTTGAGGTCATACAAACTAATTTCTTCAACTTACCCAGTTGCATGGGACTATGATGGAGAGGCTAAATATTGTTACTGTAACTTGAAAGCACCTAGATGGACTTCATAGACTGATGAAAACCCAAGAAGAAGGTTTTATGGCTATCGACACTTTCCAGTAATTTTGGTGCATTTTTATGTTATTTTAGCTAAATAAGTTCATATATTTCATTAACAAATTGATGTTTTTTCCTGGATGGTAGAGTGAAAATGTTTATGGATTTTATGAATGACATGTTCAAAGATTTTGTCCAAGAGCATGACAGATTATTTTAGATTTGAAAAATAGAGAGAAGATGATATAACGTCAAAGTAATATATTAAATGTTGAAGTGGCAGAGTTAAGAGAGAATGCAGTAAATGTTTTGCAAGCTGAGAAGATTGCAGAAAATTTGAAGTTGAAGAATGAGTTAGTTGCTATGAGGAGTAGTAATGAAACATATTCAACAAAGTGTTGAAAATTTGTTCCAACTTGATTAAATTACTTTTTCTCTCATCATATGTTCTTTGTATTTGACTCACTATGTTCCTAAATATATTAGCATTGAACATATTATAACTCTAAATTATATTTAGGATTAGATAAAATTAAGCTTCTTTAATTTATCTTTAATTCTTTAAATAAATCATTTATTCATATATCAAGATTGACATCTAGCAATGCACTGTGACTGTCCAAATATTAGAAATTTCAAATAGTTTTGACCAATCTTTTGTGCATAATTTTTGTATATGATATCTTTTCATTATACAATGTTCTAATTAGACATAGAGCATGAAATTAATACCTATTCTATTTGAGTTCAATCATATTAGTTCTCTATCATTAGCAATTAATTTTATTAATGACATTTGAAGAACTATTTTCAAAATGTCATTCCATCTTGGCCAAAGATTTTTCAAATCAATATTAATCAAAAACAAAAAAAAAATCATCCTAATCACTTTAAGGTAATGAATACTTTATTGATCAGTCAAGTACCTTCATAAGGTTAATGTTATTTCCAATGACTATTAATTGAGATACCCTTAAATAAGATAGGTCATATGTAGTATTAAACATAGCAATCCCTATATGAGATGTTTTAGAGAATTTAAGTCAAAGGATCACTTATATAATTATGACAATAAGAGTTTTAATAGACATACAATTAATATTCTAAATAGAATTCTCATGTCAGGTCAGTTCAGTGAACTTATTCTCTAACAAGAATCTACATATTTATGTAAGTATCTTCATATTTTAATCTATGATACTGACTACTTTCTTTTTAAAAAGAAACATAATTTGTGCTCTCAATAGAACAACAACTAGAAACTATGTAGGGATGATATATAAACGTAATATAAATCTCATAATTATCATCTCATTATAATTTCATTTGCAACATACATTTATCCTATATATGTTATCTTATACATTAGTTAACTAAATGAATATGCATAAGATAAAGAATATCTTTAAATAATTATATCATAAAAACTATAACTAATTGTTTGGCTATAAGATATAAACCAACAATATCCTAATTGAATTAAGTCAATTGTTTAAGTATCTTATACTATATTATTATATGAAGATCATACTATTCTTGCGAAAATAGTTTTGTGAAAGAATTTTACAAGATATTTTTATAGTGAGCACTTGCTTAAATCTTATATCTTTCATATAGTTATCATCAAAATTACGAAAAACTGCCTAAACATAAAGTTGGATCTTTAATAAGACTTTAGCTCCTTTCGCATAGCAATGGCTCTCACATTCCACATTTCATTACTGTCTGAATAACACAAGAAACTCTATCAAGTTCATTAAAGAACTTACCATCCCAAACAATCATTTTCACTAAATGAAAATATATTAGAACTTGACCAAAAATTATTTTTATATTGGAACTTTTCTAATTTACAATAACATTGTTCAAAGTAAAATATACTTTAACAAGGACTAATTATGTCAAACTAAAGTTAATATCTATATGAATTTAAAATCAAAATTATCAACTCATAATAGAATAATAGATATCTTTATATCTCAAATAATAGTAAACATCTTTAGTATACTATTTATGTACTTGGACTATAATAGGTAAACAACTTTTATATCTATCTCTATAGACCTAATTCGTACTTGGACTATAATAGGTAAACAACTTTTATATCTATCTCTACAGACCTAATTCCAAAAGTTAAGCTATTACCTTTTCATTTCTAATAAGAGTTGTTCTTAGACTATCATAATTTCAACAATATAAAAATGTGAATTATTATTCTCTATGAGAAGTATATCATTACGTATCGCCACTAAGAATAACAATTATACTCCTACTAACCTTTTAGTAGACGTGATAAATCCACAATCATCTCCAAAACTAATTCTTTGAATTCATCATAAAAGTGAATATGTCAATACTTCGTAACTTTCAACCATACATCATATGTATTAATAAAGACATTAGTTCCATTTGGATGTAATTTCATGAGATTTAAACTTTTTAAACTTCATCTTACTCCTACAACTTATCTTAAGAACCATTCTCTTATAAGTATACATTGAAACGAATATTTTATACAATGGGGTTTGTAAGATGATATCCAAAATCATTAACTTCAACTATTTTAAAGTCTTACAATCTCCAGTATTCACATTACTTGATTTTTACTTAGATTTAAGCACTTTGAAATTTTGAAAATTTTAAATCATTA
Source organism: Erythroxylum roraimae (assembly GCA_027568915.1). NCBI lineage: Eukaryota > Viridiplantae > Streptophyta > Magnoliopsida > Malpighiales > Erythroxylaceae > Erythroxylum > Erythroxylum roraimae. The sequence continues at coordinate 30,504,362 of JAOSBL010000211.1, read as the reverse complement.
TTTTGTTTAATGCATATGACTATATTACATAAAGTTGTAATTAAATTTAATGAAATACAAGTATTCATCCTTTTATGAATTATTATTACATCTCTTACGTCGTGTATATAATATATAACAACTCGTTACCATCATTGCCCTTTTACCAATGATTGATTTGATTATCCTTCAAATTAACAAGTTTTACTAGTTTCATACATTTTGTACATAAATATAAAATTTATGATTCTCATTATGCCAATTTAACCATTATGGAATAAAATAACAACCTTGATTATCTTTTTATTCTTTGCCATATAAGTCTTCCTTAAACTAATACATACGAACCCTTTGGATAAAATTGGATCAAATACTTTTACTTAACGATATATTTTTTATCATTCTTTGAATAACAATGTTGAATATGAATTCAGTATCAAATACCCAAAATCATAAATCAAATATATATATGAACGTTATCATATCTCTTATTGGCAAGAAAATTAATGCAAATATCTTATTCTAATGATAACTATTATCACACGTATGTCAATCCTTTTAATTGTAGTCCATATTTATGCTTTTAGTAGGCTAAATTAAGTTAAATAATTCCATAAAGGTACTATACCTTTCTACACTACTTCATGCAACTATTTGCATTATGTTGTCATGGTGTTGAAATTTTGTCTTACATGTTGCCATTAAATTTTATGAGATATTAGTCAACTTAAAATATCACCATATTTTGCTATATATATGATTTTGATATATTTCTAAAACTTTGTCACCAAACCCTCAACAAGGATTAATAACAATATTGTATAATGGACATATAACTTTCTTTTCTAACTTTGAGGACTCTTCTTAACCTAACGTATGTCCAAGAAATTTGGTTCATTAACACTTAGTATCAACTATACTAAACAAAGGTGATTTCTACCTAAGAGAAAATATAAATATAAAAAAGAAAGTAATAGGTTATATGTCAAAATAACCAAATAAGATTAGGACTTTAATCATATATTTGGTTACTCCCAATATTTTGTTCAAACTAATAGTCTCATTACTATCTTGAAAAAAATTACTCTAATCTCTTTAGTAGGCTACTAATAGTCTCATTACTATCTTGAAAAAAATTACTCTAATCTCTTTAGTAGGTTAGGATTTTATTCAAATTAAATTGATCTTGAGTTTGCTCAAGAAACTAGCTAAACTTAAATTAGGTAGATATTAAATCAGTCAATCATATCTGATATGACTTTGAGATATATTCGGTAATAATTCGTGATAAAATATATCTTATATATTATTTCTAGCCTGCCTTTAAATTCATAAATATGATCATGAGTTTACTCTTCCAAATTATATAAATTTAGTTAAATAGGATATGTTGTTATAAGGATAAACATATTTTAGTTAAAAGCATCCTTAAACTTACTAAACAAATCTAATAATAAATAGAACTCTAATTTATTCTTATAACAATAGAAGGCAATAATTATGTTCTAAATATGTACTTACTATTTTAAGATATGTTTAATTTTAACTGGTCTCTTCAAAACACAAATTACATGTAAAATGTCACATATTTACATGTGCAATTCAATATGCTTATATAATATATGAAACATATAAAATTAAAACATACAAATCCTGCAAACACAATCAAATTATATGTATAAAATATCAAGCCTTGTTAAATTCTAGTTATTGATCTTCATAATCTCAAATAATATTTCTAATAATTAATTAGATTGATGTCATTGATTCCTTAATAAATTAAACATCTATTTCGAATAGAAATTCAATTAGATCTGAAAACAATTTTTTGAATTCATATTATAAACCATTTCCAATTATTTTGACTTGTTTGATAAAATTTAATTGTAAACAATTTTAACAAATTATGCTTGTAACTTATTATAAAGTAGAAAAATCTTTTTGAGAATTTAATAAGTATGATATTCTAAAATAATTAGAAATCTAATTAGAAATAACATTTCCTTAATTATTAATATTAAAGGGAACCATTTTCAAAAGTAAATATAACATTTTAAATTCATTAAAGAAGTTGTTTACATTATTTATTTAGAGATTAGTTTCTTAATTAATTATAAATCATTTTTAATGAATTAGGAAACTATTTTTTCAAAATATTAAAGAAAACTCATTTTCTTAATTAACAAATGTAAATATTTTTTAAATTTTAATTAAGAAAATATCTCTTTCTAATAATCAAGAAACTTATTATTTAAACTAATAAAAGAAATTTTTATATGAAATAGAATAATAACCTTCTAAACAAATAATAAACTTAATATATCTTAATAAAATTAAAATAGCTTTAATTAAGAAACGTATTTTAGTTAAATAAGAAAATAATTTTCTTAATTATAAAAGATTATATTGAATTAATTTTAATTTAATAGAGATATAATTAATTTTAGTTTTAGAAAATAATTTTCTAAAATTTATATTAAGAATGAATCTAATTATTATTCTTAATTAAATTAAAATAATTGATTTTATTTTAAAATTAATTTTAAAATTTAGAAATCTTTTAAACCATATTTAGAAATTGGGTTAACATAAAAATACATTATTTTATATTTAAAATAAATTTATTCAATCTGAAGATTACTTTATTCTAAAAACTAAAAAATTAGCCTTTTATAAGTTTAAATTATGTCTGTACTGATTCAACTTTTGGGATACTCTATACTAACCCTAAAATCACCTGTCCACGTGTTCAATCATTCGGCTTCTTCCTTAGAAAACGTTTTTTATTTTTTGTAAATTATGATTTCATTAAACTATGACGAAGGATTAATACACGGATATAAGGTACCCATCAAATGCAAGCACGTAGTTATTGCTGTCCAGACATGTAGCTACAGTGAACCTAGACGTATGGGTCGACACCCGCGTTCTCTGGACAGATTGCCATCCACAAGTACATGGTTCCAGCTTTATCACAGTGAACTTGAGCTCCATTCAGCTCGACAAGGCATTGCCCGTCTTCTTTACGAAACCTTGGTCCTCAAAAGAAAACCTAGCTGCCACTAAAGCTGCTGTCGCGCGCCACTCATCAGTCATCGCGTGCAGCCAAGTAGCACCGTCACTGCCACTTGGCAGACTATCTCACTTATATGATCGTCTAGACCATGTCGCCTGATCTTTGCCTGCAAGCCACTGTGCCTGGCCATCTTGCTTGAACTCCCCAATAGCTCCAGACCTACAACAACCAACACGTAGTCACCATTCCAGAAGCGTATCAAGAGTTGCCAAGCAACAGTCGCCATTCCAGAAGCACAAAAACAAACACGACAATTCTAGGCCACTATTGTCAACGAATACCCAAAGCTGATGACTGCATCAACTCAAGACACCTGTTACAAACTACAACAGCCACCGTACTGCTTGTAAATAGTTCAAAAGGCCAGAACTAGTGGGCAACCAGTCTATATGGGCTTCCAAAACTGATGCGGACCGGTTAGTTTTGGATTACATGGAAGATCTTGACCGCGGCAAGGTTTGCGACAGGATGCGAAACAAGGCCTAAATTAGGGACCTAATATTGCGTTTGTTTTTTTAAAAGACTATTTTGCTATTTTTCT
>JAOSBL010000211.1:30478005-30500666 GCA_027568915.1 Erythroxylum roraimae | reverse complement strand
TATAAGGTACTATTCTGCCACAATCGAGGTACGAGCGTATTAACCCTACTTTTCCTGGCTCACAGCAGCCAATTCTCCACAAAGAAACTGACTTGAACGTCGGAGGGCCCCCCCGGGAATCAACTCCCGGCCCGCCGTTACTTGTTTTGCAGGTATTCAGTAACTAGAATCACACAAAGACATAGATCCGAATAGTAACGTCCAGCCTCAGCAAAATCTGGCAGAACCAACCCGCAATGTTGATGTGGCCATACTCCCCATCTTGGCGCAAAGTATCAAACAAGGCTTGGTCTCTACAAATATGAACCGACGCAGCTAAATCCAATACCCAACTCTCTTGGCCCTCCTTCACCTCACCATGAGCCGCCAATAACAAATCACCATCACCATCACCTATTATCACATTAGCGAAATCAACATTATCATTTACTTTAGTCTTGTCCTTCTTCTTTTGCATTAATGGAGACTCTTCAAGTCCTCCATCATCTTCAGACAACGGCTTTGGATGTGGCCCTTCTTCTTATAATAGTAACACTCCACGTTACTAAAGTCTTTCGAGTGTGATTTCGATCTACTCCTTGAGTCATCTCTCCTTCTCTCTTGATTCCTCCCTCTCTCAAACTCCCTTACAACTAGTACTTGATCACCATCACCCAGAGAACCTCCATCAACATGTTTCATCATCCTTTCGTTCTCCCTCAATACCCTCATAACTTCATCTAGCATAATCTTCTCCTTACCAACAAGCAATGTCATGATAATGGGTTGGTAGGACTTGGGTAGTGAAGCCAACAACAAGAGAGCTTGTTCTTGATCAGTGATCTTCTTATCCAAATTCTTTAACTGGGTCACTAGTTGGTTGAACAAATTAATGTGGTCCTACAAGATTGTACCCTCCTCCATCCTTAATTAGTACAACTCCCATCTCAAGCACAAGATGTTAGTCAAAAATTTAGAGGCATACACACTTTGGAGCCTTCTTCTTCATCAACACCCACTTGGCATCATTCAAACTTGTTGGCTTGTTCGCTTCCAAAGTCACATCTAAATCTTGTTATACCAGTAAGTCCTCAATAGTACTCTTCCACACCCAAAAGTTTATTTTCCCATCAAACAAGGGAACGTGAAATTTGGAAGCATTGTTTTCACCGATTCTCTTCTCACACTAAATCCTCCCTAAATCAAACAAGCAATAATTTTCCCCATACAAGGATTCTCTAACCACAGCTTTGATACCACTTATTGAGGAAAATTACTACAACCTTATCAACAATAATAGCAAGAGAAATAAAGTGTAAAAAACTAAATCAACACATACGCAATTTAAGTGAAAACCCCTCTTAACTAGGGAAAAAATCACGGTCCGAATCTCCACAGAATAAAATCAATTCACTATAATAATTAAGAGTAAAATCAGCAACTAACAATAATAGTCTCAACGAAAAGTACAATTATCTCTAGATTCTAATACAAATTGAAAAACCTAATCAATTTAGTACTCTCTCCAAACCCAAGAGATACCAACTCTGAATACCTGTCGATGATGATCCGCTTCCTCTTGATTATCTCACTAAACAGTTGTCGTCCCACACGCTAAAACAATGAAATAGACCTCTCTTTTTCTCCTCCCCTATTCTGGTTTTTACGGCAACGCTCCTATATAGAAAAAAAAAAAGGGTAAAACCTATTTATCTCATCATAAATTGGCTTTTCCAATAAGCCACCAAAACTACTACCTATGAGCCAATCAAAGTACTCTTTACTTAGTGGGTCACCAGTTGTAAGTAAAACAAAGCCCACCCTTAGAAAACTCACATAGCTAGTATTTGGGATTTAGGGAGATACCCAACACTATATAGTTCATCTTATGTCCAATGACTACTAATTAAGCTACCATTGACTAGGATACTCATATTTAGTATTAAAACATAATAATCCCTGTATGAGATACTTCGAAGATCTTAACGAAAAAAATATCAGTTATATAATCATGACAATAAGAATTTCTATAGACATACAAGTAATATTCTAGATAGAATTTTCATATCAGGTTAGTTTAATGAACTTGTTCTCTAATAATTATCCACACGTTTATTTACATATCTACATACTTTAGATTATGACTTCAATTACTTCTTTTTATAGGAAATAAACATAATATTTATTAGTCTTTTTGCTCTATTAATGTTCAGTCTCAATAGAATAATGATTAAAAATAGTTTAATGATAATATATAGATGCAATATAAATTTTATAATTATAAACTTATCATAATTTTATTTGTTATATACATTTATCCTATAAACATTTTCTTATACGTCAATTAATTAGATGAATATGCATTAGATAAAGAATATTTTTAAGTAATTATATTACAAAAATTACAATCAACTAATTGTTGGTTTATATCTCATAGTCAATCAGTTGATGTTGTTGACTATTGTGAAGATAGTCGAAACTTATATTTGGTAGCTGTAAAAGTATGCATCTAATGCGTTTACTTACTTTGGTCTAAACTAATTTGAAAGACCATTATATCAAAAAGTAAAGAATAAAAGAAAATAAAGGCTTATTTATAAGAGAATGAAAAAAATTTCATTTAAAGGAGATTGTCAAGGCAATGTTATTATGAAAATAAACTGATTTTTTGTTATTGGGTTCCTAATTCTGTTATACTTTCTTTATCACAGCCTAAAAATTAAACATTGAAAAGAAACTTCTTTATGTACTTTATTTGTCATTTTCTTTACTTAATTTAAAAGAAGATAGAGATGGAAAAATAAGATCCAAATAATTTGACTATGAGTTAAAGAATGCTAAATTATTTTTGGAATATATCTTATTGCTATTTGCAGTTTGCATTGTATGATTTATTTATCATTGTAATGGATTGAATGTTAATAGTTGAACATTAATATATTACAAATCAAATATTTATTTACATACATATAAACATTTTGTAAATTAAAATGACTAAAGGACTAGGTAGTTTGAGTAACTTTTCACTCAGGGATGATAATAGGTTAGGCCATGGGCTAACCGGCCTGTGGCTCGACGGGTTGAGGGTTGCCGAGCCCATGGTTCAACTTCCAACCAGGCGAGTCATGGGAGGGTTGGGCAGGGCCAGCTCAATTTTATTATTACTTTTAAAAAAGGTACAAAAAGACCCGTTGAGCCACGAGCAAAGTTCGGGACAAACCAAGCAATCTTGACATGTGGTCTGGTTAACACGTCATTTTGTATCTTCCCGTCGAGCAACGAACAGAACCCGGGTCAGACCAAGCAATCTTGACCCATGGTCTGGTCAACACGGGCCAGGCCACATTTGCCATTATTGCTTTCATTCTCAAATTTTTTCTTCTCCAGATTGCTTTATTGATTATTTTCTTAGCATATTCTAAACTACACAACTTTATCCTTCTCCCCGTGCATTAATTTATCTTTTTACCCGTTTTCTCCGTCTAAAAGCCGAAGGTGATTTTGTTTTAATAATATGACTTAAAACACTCTTCTCTTTGGTTTAGGCGCAAAAAGAAGGCAGGTATCATATATACTTTGGAAAAAAACCTATGGTTTGTTGAGATATATACTTGGTGTTAATGATTTTGAATGTAAATTCCGAAAAGAAAAAACAAATGATTGTTGAATGCACATTCTACGCAAACAGCGAGCCAATGAACTTAGCACGTGTCATTAATGACAATTTAGGTTAACTGATAATTTTACTAGTAAAAGTACGGTTGTTAACAATAATGTATAATTTGACATTTTCAAAAGTTGAATTCTAAAGCTGAATTAAAAGAAACACTGGTGAAATGTTCTAGAGTTCTATTTATCCTTCAATAAATAGTAAGCAAATAAATTAAAAGAAAATTGTTTTTATAATTTTATATGAAATATTTAAATATCATGTATTATATCAATTAACTTCGAAAACATTAACAAAATAATAATTGAAAAAAAGAATACTTTTTAAATATTTAACATATATAATTTATAATTTCTTAAAATTGTTAATTAAATTATTAATCTTCCTATATTATACTCATTTACTATTTTGTTGATAATTATCTCTAAATTAAATAATTTATTAAAATTTGAAGTACTTACAAAAGGAAGACCTAATAATATTAGAACCAATATTTTAAAATTTGAACCGATTCAGTCAATTTTACGGTAAAAACTTTAAATTGACTAATTTTTTGCTTTGGTTTTTAAATTTTCTGTTCAATTTAGTTTACTAATCTTTATTGTAAAAAACTGATTAATTTATTAACTAATTGATTAATTTTTATAAACTAATTAATTTTTATAAATTAATTAATTTTTAATTAATAATCTTCCTTTTCAATAAATACCTTACTTTATCGGTTTAATTTCGGACCACTTTTTAAAATATTGATTAGAGTTATATAAAAATTCGGTGTATAGTTCTTTGTTCCCTCGACACTAGGCAACAAAAGCACGAAAACAAGGGTTTTGTTACTCGTGTATTCAACAAAATAATCTGGGATACCGATTTCCAATTGATACACGTAATTTAAAAACAAAATGTAAGTAGCTTTTATTACACGGGTGTGTGCGTATCCGATATTGACAAATAGATGATTGTGAATAGAGGGCAGACATTGGGGACCGGCAATTGATGACATTTCATTATCAATCACAATACATTACTCCTCTTGATCCCATTAGAACACTTGTAAGGTCAATTAAACCTGCAGGCCTCCTCCTTTTCTTTTCCTTTTGTCTGTTACATTCTCTTTTTCCCACTTTTGCTTTTGGGTGAATTTTCTTTTTAATGATCAATCATGCCATTAGGTGATCAATGAGTAGTGTATATGCTTATGAGTGAATGACACATGCTTATGTCCGAATTATTGTTATAACTTAGAAATGGCTCGTGCTTAGTTACTAGTTAGGAATTCATCTTGTACTATGATTACAAACATTATTACTATTATCATTCATTGTTTGTTCCAACCCAGGTTTTGGACAACTGCCTATACATTTTGCTGCTTAGAACTTGAAGACTCTATCTTGTTGTTTTATTAAGGCTAATATCCTAACATCTTATAACCAAAAAAGAGTATAGTCATCCATTTTAAGGGTTTGATCTTGATTAATGTTTCAAATAAATTGAAGTAATCCTAGGCATTGAGTTTAACCGTCTACTTTTCAACAAGCACGTACTTTGCCGTAAGAAATAATATCCGAAATGAGTATTGGTAATCTAATATTAGTTTTCCTCATTTCAAAACTTGCATTTTAGCTCTTTTAAGGTTTCACTGTACGCTTGCTGTTAGTTCATCTGCAATGATTTCACTTTTCACATTGAATAAGGTGACATGTGAAAAAGGAAGGGAAAAAAAAATTTCCCCATAATTTAATAATTTATATTAGTCATGTGTACAATAATTTTTGCTTGTATGAAGTTCCTAAATCAGCGGTAGACAAATAACTCATGTATGGTTAAAGTAACTGCCACCAAAGTCGAGTACTGTTGTCCAACAGGTACATTACCAGCCACCAACAATAGTGAAGAGTTTTCTATATAATCCAGCCTTTCGTTTATTCACTTAAACTTTAAACACAAAGCTCCTCTGTTTTTTAGCTATAGCAGCTTTTTATCAGCGCCCTTTGTGAGCTCTTGAGGATTTGCTCTCAATCAAGTTGGATCTGAGCAAAGATACCAGCTTTATTGTTAACTGCACGTGATTGAAGTGAAGGTTTGTCTTGTTCTTTTTTTTTTCTCTCCTGATATATTTGAACGTTCAAGAGTATAATTTTTTTTTTATTCTCCTGTGTATCTTCTATCTGTTTTGGGAAAATTATTATTTTTGGTTTAATGTTGGGCAGTTTTGTATTTTAGTAAAAGATAAAGTATGGTTTCTGGGCTTCTCAAGATTCTGTTAAATGGTTGATTTTCTTGGTATGGTGAGAATTATGAAGTTTAATGGCCTTATCTACCAAGTCAGCTAAGGTTTTTTGGTATTTTGAAAGCTGGAAGGTGCAATTAGCTAACGTTTTTGGTGTGAATAATTAGGGGAAGATTAAAAGTGCTTGCGTGCCTTTTGCTTGATCGGTTTCTCAAATCAATTAAAAATACATAGAAGGTGGAGAAAGACACAGTGATAAGCTTCGAGTTAACTAGAGAAAAAAGGACTTCTAGTAATCTTGTTCCTTTGGTATTTTGCTTAATAAGAGTGTGGAAATCGTTATATTAATTCGTTTACTTGTGTTTTCTATTAATTTTGGTAATCTGGTTGGAACGTTTACATTGATATTTTTCCATTATGTAATTGCATTTTTGTGTTGATTATATCTGGGACACTTCCAGCTCTTATGTCTTTTCTTGTTTACTACCTTGCAGCAAATTTTGGTTGCACCACCTAGTACCATTTACTGATTCAGAAGTGAAGCTTAAAAGTGGGTTAAACAGAACAAAATGCCTTGGTTGACTCGATCAGTTGATGTCTTCCGCAAAGTAGTGCCCTTGAACTTGTATTGCAGGGTTATTCTGTAGATCTTCAGCCACTACAACCTTATCTTCAGGAGTAAAGACTTGCCCCTTTTTCTTTTTTTTTCCCCCCCTCCTCCTACCAGGAATTTCCGTGTCATAAGTTGTATCTAGATAGACTGAGATTTGAGGTGTTGAAAGAAGTGATGGTGTGCCAAGCTGCAAGTCAAACAAGATTTCGGGCATTAAAATATGAGAATGGAATTGCTGGGAGACATACAATTATAGTTAGAGTTATTGCATGCTATCAACCGTTGCAGGATTGCCAGGTTAGTACCGTGAAAATTTATGCCTGTTTTACTAGTTGACTGTTTGCATGATGCAGTTGATTACTTTTTTCATTTATGTGACTTATACTATAATTAAACGCTTAATTCCTGCCTAGATTATTCGCTGTTATGTTCTTAACTGCATAATTTTCAGCACAACTTCTTAGTAATCAGCCTGGAATTTGTTGCTTTTTTACAGGCTGAATATTTCCGTCATTTGCTTAAGCCCGTTACGTAGGTGGGTTCTCTGTTTGCGTTGTGATACTAAGTTGGAAGTTGTAGTTTGCCTTTTTTCATTTTTGTTGTTCTGGAGAGAAGCAACAATTTCTTAGCATCAAGTATTGAAGCAGTAAACTTGGTAAGTTTAGGAATATCCTTCTGTTCTGACCCCAAGAAACGCAGATGTTCTTTGTCAGATCTTATTTGGTCCATCTTTTGTTTTGCTAATTTCAGGTAAATAAATTGGTTGCTTAGTTAAGGCCAGCAATATTTGGCTTTGTCCACCGCATTATACTTGGCAATCGATTGAAGTCAATCGCATGAGCTCATCACTGGAGCCCCAGCAAAACGGATATTTGCCAACATATACAAAGCCTGGCACTTGCATGCCATCTGAAGATGTGGCTATGTTTGGTTTTCCAGTCCCAAGCTTCCCAAGTCTGTTTCCACAACAAAGCAATCAAGTACATGCTATGCATGGCCATTTACCTCCTCACTGCCAGAATTTGGCTCCTGCTAAGAACTTTTCTGTTAAAGAAAAGTTATCTTATTGTCCTGGGGTGGAGGCTGTGCCTAGTTCTATTCCTGCATGTTATAGGGGATATGTTATATTCGATCAGTCTGGGAATGGAACAAGGGTCATGTATAGTCCCTTTTGTTCAATTATCCATAAACCAACTATAGCTGGTGCTGAACTGGAATCTGGTTATGATCAAGAGGCTGAAGAATGTGCAGCTAAAATGGATCAAATGAATCCAGAAAAACTGAAGGATAAAGAATCAAATGAGAATCACTCAAAAGATGAGGAAAGTGAGATGCATGAAGACACTGAAGAAATCAATGCGTTGCTTTATTCTAGCAGTGATGGTTGTGATAGTTACAGTGATGATGAGGTAACCAGCACTGGTCACTCTCCTGTTGTGATCGGGCCATGTTATGGGATGCAAGAACAAGAGGAGGAAATGAAAGAGGAAGTTGCTAGTTCTGCTGTGCCAAACAAAAGGCAGAAATTGCTTCATGGTGAGTACAAAAAGTCTTCCCTTGGGGACACAACAAGCTCACTTAAAGCAAAAGTTCCACGCACATTTTCTGATTTGAGCTATATTATAAGCCGAATTGAAGAAGAGGAGGTTGTTTCCAATATGGGAAACAAGGAATCCAGAAGGGATAAGAATCGTGCAACATTGAAAGTCCTCAAGACCATAGTTCCAGGTGCAAAGCATAAGGACCCATTGTTGGTACTTGATGAAGCCATAGCTTACTTGAAGTCATTGAAGCTCAAAGTAAAAAATCTAGGAGCGAATCAAAGTTAAGTTTCGCTCACTCCTACAATTGACTAAGGGGTGGAGGGAAGAATGAATTAAAAAACTAGCAGCCTTGCACATTTTTCTTGGCTTGAATGATTGATGAGTTTGAAGTCACTACATAGGCTTTTTACATGTGGGGTTCTTTTTTCCTGAAGATTTATATAATGGGCCAATGAAAGGGAGTGGTAGTGTGAATGATACGATTTTAACAGGACTTGGGGTTAAATGGGTTGTGTTTGTTGACCAGAAATGATTATCTTTTAGCTTTGTTATGGATTAAAGGTTAACAGAAGTCACAAAAGATACGAACGCATGGGATGGCAGAAGTGGTGGGCTATGGTCTCAATGAGGACTTGTAAACCCTACAAATTTAGTGCATGCGCGTTAGGTATCTAGGGACCCACTGTCCTTTTGCATAAATCTTGCTGGTATTAAACTAAACTACAAGTCCAAAGTAAGTTTTCTGATGCTGCTGATTGCCGTGGATAAAAAGCAGCCCTTTATTGCCGATTGCTTGGGATCGAGTGCACCTGTATTCAGAAGTAACGGCTTGCTTGTTTGGGGACTATAACTGTTCTATTTGTTGTTTCAGTTGGCATGCGAATGGTGTTTGTGTTTGTGATTGTCGATTTGTTTTTCTCGATGTCCCACGTCTGGATGTATGTGTTTGTATTGCGATGGCACTGGTGTGTAGATGTGTCCTTGTGCATGTAATAAATAATGTGAGATACTTGCTCTTATGGCTGGAAGGTCCAAAAGTTGGAGTTAACACTTGGCACAATGTTAAAATCTTTTCTATTAATCTGCTGTAGAATATGCAGACGTGTATCGATCTTAGCTTTCTTGTTTCTCAGGCATTCGGATTCTTTTCTTTTATGATAAGGATCTCGTCAGACTGGCATGGATAGTGGAATAATTATTTAATAGCATCGGAATGATGACAAGGGTTGATGCAGCATACTCAATTAGGATGTTGAATTTCATCAACACTACGAGCCTTTTGCACTCTTTCTTTGGTTCCATCATTAATTTTCATAGAATCAAAAATTTTTATGCATGTAAGAAGCAGCAGCTCTTGAACAAAGGGCCTCATAAAGAACGAGGAAAAACCTACCCCCACTTATCCCTCGTTGCGCTTGCAAGTAAAGTGCTTGCTTTTACAAAAGTTGATGTACGTGTACGTGCCAGCATTTAACACATTCGGTAAGTCGTAAATGGGCCATTTACTAACCAAAATCCGCTTTCTTCCTTTGTCTTTTGTTTAAATTGTAAATGCACTTATTATTATCATATTACTACTGTGAGCTAGATTGAAAGTGGCCTGTGTTGGTACCGTTTGATGCAATACCAAAAATCAAAATTTACTGACGATTCAGAACTTTGCATATAAGGTACTCAAGAATACTTTCTATTTAGCACATAAAAGAAACAAGGTACCTTCTGGGAATGAAAGAGAAAGCACTCTGATTTGCAAAGTGTGTAAAAAGTTTTGAGCAGCCGAAGAACGCACCTTTTAAAGTGTGCATGCAAGTGTTGAAAACTTACTCCATTATAAATAGTATAGTGCGGGATTAAGAAAAGTACTCAATAGGACTTTGGTCTCTTCTCTCTTGCCTACCATACCAGCACTTTTCTACTTTGTGGCCTAAATTCTTTGGTCACCAACCCAAGGGAAGACTACGGAACTTCAGATACAAAATTTGCTCTCCCGAAATTCTTCAAGTGTCGCAATTAGGAACAGTAATGCCACTGAAAACAAGCTGTAAGCTACTTTCCAAGTCTTTTTTGATGCTTCAATAAGAGGAAACTCTTGCCTATTTCACTGCTGTAGACTGTATATGATGAAAAGTTCTTTGAAATTCGGATCACCACATACGGCATGCCTTTTGGGTTGGTGCATATTCCTATTGAGGCAAGTGGTTGCGTAAAGCGACATTGAAGGAAATCAAGTCCTGTCCCCTAGAATCTAACTAGATAAGCATTTGAAGGTGCCCCACTCTCGAAACCAGCGAATTTTCCTCACTGTTGCAATTCAAACTTTGAACATGCAGGAGACTTAAGGGAACTGGGTTCCACTTGAAGTGCATTTACTGACATCATCTCTAGAAAGTGATTGTGGTGGAAAATTCACGAGTTTGAATGTTGCATACCAACACTCAGCGTTAGTTAACATTGCATACAATGAAACAGAACCCAGGGAAATATGAGTACAAAAGGACTACTCATCAATCATTTGGATTTACGTTGATTATAATTTCACGGCAAGTATATTTCCCATTAATGCTAAGTGGAAAAAAGAAATCAAGAAATATATTTATTATCATGACATATATGTCACTTTAGGGACATTATATTTCAGAATCAAGAAATGCTTTTTATTTTAATTTTATCTCCAAAAATATGTTATTTATAATATTTTTTAGTTTAAAATAGGGTTGATATATTACATAAATATTGTTTGGCAATGTAATTATTGGACCAAATGTTTATGATCATGTTCAAGGTCCTTAGGTTTCTAATGGACTGGCCAAATCCTGATACAACGTTTTCAACGTTAATCATAATCAAGTTATTTTAATTATCCTTGCCCTTAATTAGATTAGAATCACCGTAGCCTAACTCTCTCTTCAATGTGGTAATTTTAATCTAATCAAGGTTGTTTAGATTAGAATCAAGGTAGGGCTTCTATGTCCTCATTTTCACATTTTCTCAGTTTCTACGGATCCCTTTTTGTATATTCATCCAACAAATGAAGTAGGTAAATTTAGTAAGAACGTTTTATTACTATATATCAACCAAAGACTATGTTTGCTTTCATATTCATTAGTACTTGTCCACCCAAGTTATTAGTCTTTTATTTTGGCAGGAGCCATAGGAATCCTTCAATGCTTTAATGGATGGTAAATAATTCGCTATTTATTTGATGTAAACGTTTCAAAAAAATAAAGAGTATGCATTTCCAAATCTATTACCAATTAACATATGTGATAACACATTGTTGTATAAGTCATATAATAAGATTTTCGAGTGCAATTTTATAAATGTTACATAATTTATGTAGTCTATTTCTCATTTGTAAAGTAATAAGTGGATAAAGAGGGATGATAAGGATAAATGATAAAGTAGCTCATGCTAGAATGTGCACTCACTACTCAAAAAGGCTAATTTTATTAAAATGTTGTTTGAGAAAGGAGCTAAGAAGACAACTTTAATCTTTATGATATGGTCACACATAAATTAAATTTCATGCCTCAACATAACCATCCTTTCCATTCCACCTCACAAAATAATACGACCAAATTGAGGTCACTAGGTAATAATCTGGTGCATCTACAAAGTTAGGGAGAACTTACATGCTAACAATATTGTAATTTTCACCAACGCATTTAATCAAGGAAGATGCTGCATCCTTTCTATTGTCCAACTTTGGAACCCATCAGGGGACTCGTTTGATTTATAGGATTGTACATTTCTCGTCCCCGTTTAATGTGTGTAGTGACCTGCCCTAATCCTCAAGTGGCCAAAATCCTATCTGTGTATTATTTGCTCCTTTTTTTTAAATTAAAAATTGTCATTAAAAATTGTAAAGAATGGGGCACCAAACTTTGATATGGAATAATACATAGGGCGATAATATGACAATTTCCCTTACCAAAATAAACAACCAAGGAACAAATAGAACTCATCATTTCAGGGACTAACTGTCGTATTAATAATAAGGAAATAGAAGACTTCAACAAAGTCTTCAGATCCTCAAATTTTCCAAATTAGGGTTGATGCTTTAGAGTAGCTTCAAAGGATACCATCACACTGCATCGCATATTCTTGTCTAAAAGCATAAACAGCCCAAGTAAGAGTGTCCTAACTCTCCAATCTTCATAGTAGTACTACTTTAATTCCTCTTTTTGGTTGATGTAGGATGAAGCAAACGCCACTTGACCATTCATCCTTCATATGCCATATTCCACCTCACAATGAATTTTATGGTTTCTAGTTTGTTATTTTCTATCAAGTGCACTAGTCTTTACCAAAATCTTGTTTAAGTCCCCAGGAGTCTGTAATCGCCTGAGAATAGTTTGCTCGTTTAGAAGGGCATTGCAAGGATATAAAGAATTGTTCTCTAATCTTTTCTTCTTCTGGAATCTTCTGAGGTTGCATTCTTTCTATATCTCATACATGAATGTTCCAACTTCCGAAAGGTAGACCTTCTTAGAATCCTTAGGAATCCTAGGATTATCTAAGAACCACTTGAATACCTTTTGTAGTCTTTGGGAAGCAATGTTCCAATGACATTTGCTTTTGATAGTGTTCCAAATAGTGGCAGAATAGGGGCAGATAAAGAACAAATGTTCCCTACTTTCCTCCCCCTGGTTACAAGGTAGGTAGTTGGGGTTAAGGTTCAGGTAATGCAACATATCCAGTATATTAAGCTTATTTTTAATTGCCAACCACAGTAAAAAAGAAACCCTAAGGAGTGAGATTTTGTTCCAAACAAGCTGGTGCCACTCAATTATAGCAGCAGATAAGTGAAAGCTTCCCCACATTTCATAATAGAGAGGATATTGATAGGAATATTGTCCTAGAGATAACATTCTGAGTTATTCAAATTAGGATCATAAAAGGGGCCTAAATGATTAATTTTTGTAGGTAGGTTCCAATCCCCTTCCTCAATCACGTACAGTTTGTACTTTAGATTGCCTAGGGAAATCCTGTAAATAGATCCTAGCCAATTGATTTTGTATTAAGGGACCATTTCCAATCCAGTTATCAAACCAAAGGTTAGCTAGCTTTCCATTTGCAATTTTGCAATTAACATCCTTCTATATTTTACCCTTTAATTTTATTAGTTAGTTTAATAATATGAGGGTTTATCATTTAAAGACCATATGCTTCTTCCTTTCAGAAAATAATTGCTCATCTATCATAGCTAAATGGAGTTTTTCTCTAGGAGAATTGACCACAGTCTCTTTAATATTAAAATTTTGTTAGTAGTCCTTAAATAATGAATCCCCAAACCTCCTTTTTCCATAGGCAAACATACTTAAGCCTATTTTACCTTAGCTTGATTTTCATTTCTTGTTTGACCCCTTATAAGAATTTCCTCAAAAATTCTTTCAATGATTTTTGTAAGACTTTTAGAAAAGAAAATGTGTGAGCTCCAATAATATGAAGGGAGTTTAGGACTCATTTAATAAGTTGCACCCCTACCAATTTAAGAGACTTCTTTGTTCACCCATGAGCTAACTCTTTTGTGGATCTTCTCCATTAGAGGTATACATTTAGAGAAGTTTAATATTCTTGTAGATATGGGAAGAGCCAAATATAACATAAGGGGAGCTTCTTAGTCATACTAGTTATTGCTCCATTGTAAGATTCTAGAATGCTTGTTCTATGAGATAAAAAGTAATGACTTTTTCTTAGGTTAATTCCCAAACCAAAAAGAGCCTTAAATTGGAAATTAGAATCCATTAGAAGCTAGATGGATTTTAAATATGCTCTATGTAATAAAAAAAAGGTCATCAGTAAAGCATAGGTTAGTTAGAAGAAGCTTTCTCCATTTAAAGTGGAATTTAAACTTGAGAGCTTTCCCTAAATTATAATTGATTACCTGAGACAAAGCCTCCATGCAAAGGGTGAAAAGGTAGGGGGATAGGGTGTCCCCTCGCCTTATTCCCCTCTTCCTTTTAAATTTTTTTAAGGGAGTGTCATTCACTATAACACTAAATAAGGCGGAGGATATACAAGTTTTAATCCAACCAATGAAAATATTAAGGAAACCCAAGATACTCATTAGTTTAAACATGAAATCCCAACTAACACAATCAAAAGGTTTGTGAAAATCCACTTTTGTAAGGCAATTAGGCGAGGAATTCTTCCTAGAATAGCCTTTTAATAGTTCCTAAACAATCAAGATATTATCTCTAATATACCCTTCATAAAGGCCCCCCGATATTCACTAACAATAGAGTTGAGTACTTGTTTTAATTTTATTAGCAAGGATTTTAGTAATGACCTTATAAAAAAGTTGGTACATACTATCAGCCTGAAATCACCAAAATGTGAGGGGTTAGAGCATTTAGGAACTAGGCATAAGAAAGTCTTATTTATTTCTTTGAAGAGGGATCCTTTAGCAAACAATTCTAATACATCTTGTTTTACACAGAAACAACCTCATTCTAGCCTTTTTGGTAAAAACAACCATTTAATCCATCTGAACCAGGTGTTTTATCGCCATTAAGCTAAAAATTTGTTTTCACAATTTCTCTATCATCAATAGTCCTAATTAGTTCTAGGCAATCCATGTGTGAGATTCTCTTCTTGATGAATAGGCTTAAAGTCTCCAGGGATGGAGATGCATCTAAACCAGTACCAATCAAGTTCTTGAAGTTATTAGCAGCTTCCCTTTGTAAGTCATTTTGCTATATTAGGATTCTTCCACCTTTAGTATGAATAGAAAAGATTATGATATGTTTTCTCCTTGCAACTAGAGAGTTAAGAAAAAACTTGGTGCATTTGTCCCCATTTATAATCCAGTTAACTATGGATCCTTCTTAGATTAGAGAAGAGTGGCACTTGACAACTCTTAAGAAATTCTCTAAGTCATTTTCTCTTTTGCTAACAACCTATGTTCACCAAGATGAGAAATAAGTGATGTTTAGGTAGTAGTTAAGACCTCTTCAACTTTATTCATGGTTTCCCTTATGTTAAGGCCTACTTTAGCATTGAGTTTTTTCAGTTCCCCTTTAATTACCTTCAATTTTCGTACACAAATGTATTGTCTAGTATTAACAACAGACAATTCTAACAATCATAGTTCACCAAAGCCCTATCTGATTTCTTCCTTATAAACCAGTTGCAAGATTGTTTACTGGACCATGTAAATAGGTTACCTTCCTATTTTAGATTAGTTGCCCCTATACTTTCAACACAATTCTTGTAAGTCATTAGAAAAGTTTCTTAAGCCAAAATTTCCTTCAGCTTTAGTTCTATACATAGTGGAATTAAAGTCTCCACATATCAACCATGCTCTTGAGTATGTTACACTCATAGTATTAAAGTTATTACACAAAGAGGACAATTGAAAATTTAGGTTTAAACCATAGACAATAGATTCAAAGAAGGATATATTCTCATTAATTTAGGATAACTACAGATGCATAACCTATTCATTTGAATCCAACAGCTCCATCTTAACAAAGCTAGTATTATAGCATGCAATAATTCTTTTATATACATGATGTTGATGGTTAGTAACAAAATTATAGCACGACATCAATCTTTTCAATTTTTTTAGATTCTCCAGTCTAATCTTGGACTCCGAAATACCCAAAATATAAGGCTTCTCTTTAGAAAAAAAATCTCCTAAAACATTTAGCTTATTGGGGAAATTTAGCCCTCGAACATTCTAGATGATTAATGATGTTAAAATAATTTACCTTTGGAGATTTTCTTTTTGCTCCTTTAGGATTTCCTTACTATAACTCTATGAAACTACTCTATATTAGCTATGTTCACTTCATCCTTTTGCATTGATTCTGTACCAGCAAGTGTAGGAGATTCCAATGTAGTGTCTCAAACTTCTATAGGTCGTTCCTTGGTTTAGTCTTTAGGCATTACATTAGCCTTAAAAGTTCCAAAGTTGCTATCATTTATTAGAGGGATTAGTTTAAAGGTTCATTATGGTGCCCATTTTTAAACAGCTTTCCTATAGGTCTTCACATCTTCCCTTGAGCTTTAACAGAGGGCCTCTACTAGTATGAAACTGTAACAATATCCTCCACTAGGTTATTGTCTTCCCCCAGTCTTATAATTGGAATTTGGTAAGGAAGCTCATGAGAGTTGTCCACTCCTATACACATTCTAGCATAACCAGTTCTTATCCTCTTAACTGTCTTCTCATCCATACATATTGGTTTTCCAAGAATGTTGACCGGTAAACTCAACACTTTAGTTTTCTAATATTTCAATGGGATGTTGTAAATTTTTATTTATAAAGGAATGCTACTAGCTTTAATATTTAGTAGATTAGTTCTAAGTTGCCAAATTTGCAAAAATAAGGGGATCTGAGCGCTATGACATGACCCTTATTCAACTTTCTTCAGTGCTATAGGATTTCAGGAAAAAGTTAATAGAAGAACATTATCCTTAAATAGGAGAATTTGAGTGAGGCCCTTTCCTTTCTAGAGGTTCAAAGAATATCTCTAGATAAGGGGAAAAGCAGGTCTACAATCTAAGAAGAATCTTACATCATAATTACGAACTCCTTCCTTCAAGATAGTTAGGTCTATTACTACAATGCTCCAACCATTCAAATCCTTGGGTGGGGAATAATGTAGGGTGATGTAAGGAAGGTCTCATACAACCTATTTTCAACTCTCGGGATGATTATTTCCAAAAGAAGTTGTAAATTAACAGGGAGAAGGGGGTAAAATGGGAGGGGGGAAGTATAGGTATATGAGGGAGATGGGTCCAAGGGAGTGAGTCCTTTGGACAAGGTAACTGGAGGGTTATTTAGGGGGTAGATAGGTGATTAGTAGAAGGAGGGGATTGAAGGCTTAACATCAGGTAGGGTGTATTAGGTTTTGGGATGACTAAGATGATGAGGTATGTTGGGCATTTGGTAGTGTTGGAAAGTGTTGAACAAAGGGGGTAAAGAGGGAACTCATTTAGGTCTACAACCTATATCATCAGCAAGTTACCGATTTAGGGGTAAAAAGCCAGAGAACTAGTGAAAGTTAAGGGCGCAATTACTAAAAAGGGGAGTAAGGCTCATGCAAGAAAATTGCTTCACTAAAATTTCCAAGAATACCCTTATCGTGAAACAAGCCAAGCAAAAGCTTTTAGGATGGACAAAAAATAACAGGGTAAAAAAGACCCTATTCAACTTTTCATAATCTGCCACATTGTACTTTGTTACTTTTTTTTCAAAGTTCCTTATAAAAAATATAACTCATTTAAGATAATTTTAAATTATCAAAATTTTATTAAATTTTTAATATAAAATTATATGTTTGTTACATATATTTAAATAAGTAATAAATTTAATAAAAAGAAAAACAAGATAATTTAATAGAACATAAAAGTTTTAAAATTAAAAATATAAGGTAAATTGAATTTTAACAAAATAATTGATATATGGCTAATTAAATGTTGACAAGTTATGTAAATTTCTAAATCACATTAAGATGTCCCAATTACGTATCTACTATTCCTCATTTCTATTCTAGCTTAACATTTAAAATGAACAATACATTGTATCATCCTATTAAGAATATCCAAATGTTTCGACTGACTATATAAAATTTAGCAAGTTATTTGTTCTTATTCATGAATCGAGTTATGGCTATTTAGTGTTACTAATTTTATTTGAAGATATTAGTCGAACTACCATGATCATGACATGTGGGCTACCAATAATAAGAGAGAAGAATGTTAAGTTGGTAAATTGTGTGGCACTTATGTAAAGTTAATGTAATTAATTTGCCTAATTAGTTTTGGTTAGTTCTTAAATCTAAATAGTTAGTTAGATATTCATGTGTAGCAGTAACTGGATATATAGCTGTGAATATATACTTTTTAAAAACTTTTCTGGATGTTAAGCGGCTATATGAGAACATTATTCCTCCATTTCTATTATGGTATCAGAGCATTAAGGAGCCATCTAGAGTTTTTTTATTCCAGTTCCTCTTCATGATTCCAATTTTTTCCCTATTGTAATCCTTCAAATTTCCTTTATTGAATGACAAATTCATTCACTTTTCTTGTCGCTGCATCTTCCATAATTTCAGCAGTATCTCCTATGGGAGATCCTCATTCTCCTCATTTTCTTTCATATTCTAATAAACATAGCTTATTAACAATCTCAACTGAGTTATCATCTACGAACTATGCTTCGTGGAGTAGATCGTCTATGCTAACACTCTCAATTTCCAGAAAAACTGGTTTTTGGATGGATTTATCAAAGAACTTTCAAAGGATGATCCTCTTTATGTTCCACGGATAAGATGTAACAATCTCATCATTGCTTGGCTTTTAAGGTCGATTGCTCCAAGAATTGTTTATACAGTCTTTTTACTTAAACTCTGCTACAGCGAGTTGGATACGTTAAATAAGTGATTCTCTCGACCTAATGAAACAATGATTTTTAATCTTCATCTTTCTCTTCTTAATACTAAATCAATTGGTACTTATTTCACTATGAGTTCTAGAATTCTTGCATAACTGAGAAGTTTTAGGCCTCTACCTAATTTCTCTTGAGGAAATTATAATGTTGATTGCTTCCAAAACAAGATATGTCGTATAGTTATTACAGCAAGAATTGGCATGTTAGGGAGAAATGCTTCTGGTTTATTATATTTCGTCCTAATTTCAAGTTCACAAAGAGTAAATTGGGAGTGAAAAGGAGTTCTAATAATGACATATGTTGCGGAAGATCATTCTTCTTCTGAATCTGGTATTACTCATCAAGCCAAAGTGTGAAGACTATTATGTAATGACTATAGCTGCGGAAGGTGCTGTGCCATCTAGTCAAAATTCTTATTCTCTTACTAAAGATCAACATTAGAAATTGATGACACTTCTCAAAGAGCATATTTAGCTACTCCACTGATTGTTTCCAATCTTGTAGGAATTAATTTATCCATTTCAACCTTTCATTCAAATTATGTGTTCACTCCTATTCTAAAACATGGTTCCTAGGTTGTTGACACTAGAGCTACTAATTGATAAAGCAAACACATACAAGAGGGGGTGAATTGTGTGTAAAAATTTTTTCAAGATACTTTCAAATTGATAAGATCTTGCTAAACAAAATAAATTTATAAATAGAACAGTCCTATAAACTTTCGAAAGGATCCTGTTGACGTTGAAAATGAAAGGAGCTAGCTAACGCTCAAAACGAAAGGAGCATGTTTAATTGATAAGAGCCTGCTAGCGCTCAAAAAGAAAGGAGCTTGTTAGACGATAGAAACTTGTTAAATGACAGGAGTCTGTTAAATGATAGGAGCCTTCTAAACGATAAATCCTATTAAAACATTTTAAAACAGAAAGCGCCCGTTAAAACTAAAAAAACCTCTTGTAAGTTGAAAACAGAAGGAGTCTATTAAAAAAGTGAAGGAGCCCCTTATAAATATAAACACAAACATTATAATGCGAAACTTTAAAGTTAAGAAGAGGGAAAGAATGACACAGTCGATTTATACTAGTTCGGCTTATAACCTGAGCCTACGTCCAGTTCCCAAGTATCTGACTTGAGTGTTTCACTAAAATTCCAAGTCGTAATTTGACGAGCCTCTTCAAGCTCACAAGTACATATTTTTCAAGGTTCTTCAACCTTCCATACTAGTAGTATTTAACTAGCCTGTACAAGCTCTCAATAAATGAAAAAGTGATTTGTTCGATATAAGCTTCAATGATTTCTCTCAATAAGAATTTTCACTTTCTAAGGCATAAGAAATTTGATAAAGGTATGACTTTTAAGAGTATTGGTGCATTTGATGTACTTTATAAATCTAGCTTCTTAACTTCTTGTGCGTAACTGCAGTAACTCTGTCTTAAATATACATTTTCTTCAACTAGCTGTTGCTTCATTTCGATTCTGAGTTGACATTGTGGCTAATGAATCTTCGATATTATCTCTGCTGAAATCTTCCAATATTTAGACGTTAAGAGATAAATATGGCAATGCCTTGGAGCTAATTGAAAAAGTATATGATTAGCAGGATCCTTTCGAATATTATAAAATCATTTTAATAAGGTAAGATCATTAAGAAGGTTCCTACAAGAAAGGAATCATTATTCCTATGATTTTATTTCCTTTTAAGAATTATATCGTTGCCTATACAAAAGAAATAAATCCAATTTGAATTTTGAAATATTATGTAGTTATTATCAAAATCATTAATAATAAACCTTGAGCTAACAATCTCCCTCTTTTTGATGATGACAAGTAATAACAGATATATTTTCAAAATTCAATTGATGATAAAGGATTTCGAAAGATACTTGTAAGCTTTATATGTTCTTACTCTCAGTCATGATTAAAAGGAGACTTTCTTACGACCTATAAAGAAAGGAGTCTATCATTTATAAGATAACTGAGATGAACTTCACATATTTAGTTCAACAATCTTTCAACAGTTAGCAAAATATATCACATCAAAAGCAAGTATATTATTAACTCTCTCCTTTTGTCATTATCAAACAATAGAGGGAAAAGAACTAAATGGTCAAAAAATACCACAAGTATGTAAGATAGTTTATCACAGATTTAAACTTCAATTATGCAAATCAAAATATATCAACTCTTCCCCTTTGTCATTATAAAAAGAACTTATTTAAGGTAATAGGGGCCTTCTTTTTAGAAGGAGCCTACTAATACCTGCAAATAAGAGTACCATAATATATTCGAACACAATTATATTTCAAATAATCTGCACATACCAAGCTCTTTTCTTAATGAACAGAATCCATCTTCAGAAAATAGCTTAGTAAAGATATCAACTACTTGATTTTCAGTATTAACATGCAAAAAATCAACGGTTCCTTCTAAAACATGATCTCTAAGAAAATGATGTTTAACTTCTATATGCTTAGTCCTAGAATGATGCACATGATTTTTTTAAAGATTTATTGCACTAGTATTATCACGTAATATAGGGATATGATTAAAGTTTAGAGAGAAATCTTGGAGTTGATGGCTCATCCATAAGATTTGAGCACAATCAGTTGTTGAAAGAGTTGTGGAATTTTGTTTCTTGCAAGGCCAAGAGACTAAACATCCTCCAAGAAATTGACAGTGACCACTTGTGCTTTTTCGATCAACTTTATCACCTACATAATCTGCATCACAATAGTCAACTATGTTAAAAGAATCAGTTTTTGGATACCATAGTCTGAAGTCCATAGCTCCGTGAAGATATCGAAAGATTTTTTTGACTACTTAAATGTGGCTTTCTTTTGGATCTGATTGAAAACACGCATAAAGGCACACACTAAACATAATATCTTATCTTAAGCTTGTAACATATAGTAGTACCCCGATCATTCCCATATACTTTGTGTCATCCATAGCCTTGCCTTCTTAATCCTTATCAAGTTTAGTTACAGTGTACATAGGAAGGTTTGACATTTTCAAAGTGGTACTTCTTGATGAGTTCATTTGTGTATTTGTCTTAGCTAATGAAGATCCCTTTTTCTATTTGTCTGATTTGTAATCGGAGGAAGAAAGATAATTCTCCCATCATGCTCATTTCAAACTCCCACAGCATTAATGCTGAGAATTCTTCATAGAAAGATTGATTAGTAGCACCAAATATTTTGTCATCAACATATACTTGCACTATGAGTAAATCATTCTCCTTTTTCTTAATAAATAAGGTTTTATCTACCTTTCCTCTTTCGAAGTTATTCTCAACGAGAAAATTACTTAACCTCTCATACCATGCTTGAGGGGCCTATTTTAGACCATACAGGGCTTTAGTCAATTTCATCACGTAGTCAGGATGATTTTCATCTTCAAAACCTAGAGGTTGCTTAACAAACACTTCTTTATTAATATATCCATTTAAGAAAGCATTTTTGACATCGATTTGGAATAATTGGAAGTTTTTATAAAATATGAAGGCAAGTAAAATTCTAATCGATTCTAGTCTAGCAATAGGCGTATAACTTTCATTAAAATCAATACCTTCCTGTTGATTATAACCTTGAGCTACAAGTATAGCTTTGTTTCTTACCACCTTACCATTTTCGTCAAGTTTGTTTCGAAAAACCCAATGAGTTCTAATGATTGACTTATTTTGCGGACGAGGTACTAGATTTCAAACTTTGTTTTTGTCAAACTGATTCAGTTCATCTTTCACGGCTAAAACCCAATTTTCATCAGTAAGAGCCTCTTCAACAATCTTTTATTCTAATTGTAAGATGAGGGCAACAAAGTTATTCTTGAAGGATGATCTGGTTCTTAGACTTTTAGAGGGTTCTCCTAGAATGTATTGATGTGTATCAAGACCTCTCCATTCTCTTGATGTTCTCCATTATGTAGGTTCCTGCTGAGAGGAAGGAGCCTTCTCTATCTAGGCTTCGGAAGGACTTTCTTGATCTTGTAATTTCAAAGGTACTATAGGTGTTGTTTAAGTCTGTGGTGTATTTTTAGGAGCCAAGGGATGCTCTTCATCACCTGAATCAGCTGTTGTTGTTGAGGGTAGTGCTTCATAAATACTGCACGTATTGATTCTTTTATCTTCTTTGTTCTTTTGTTATAAACTCTATGTAACACCCCACTCCCGAGTGACCCGAACCTGATATCGTAGGTGATATCCGAGTCCGTGCCCCACGAGGGTGGCG
>JAOSBL010000211.1:30322639-30335972 GCA_027568915.1 Erythroxylum roraimae | reverse complement strand
ATAACCTGTCACTCTTTGAGGTCACAAGTACCAAATCGGGTCCAGCCCTTCCTTTTGGGGGGAACGGGATGTTACAAGTTCACTAACAATAATGATCAACAAAACAATAAGAGCCGCATATAAATCATGCACATATAAGTATCATAGGTTTACTTCAAGCAAATCATGGGAATATGTGTTAGAAAATAACAATAGGCTTCAATATACATATAATAGTTGAATCAATAATTAAGTTAAGAAATCTTTTTTCGTGACAAGATTAAACACCAATAGAACAAACAACATGAAGTAATCAATTAAATAAGAAAATCATTGCTGCAAATCAAGCACAAAACATCACAATTTTACATTAAAAAAACTTTCCAATGTGAAAAAAAAACTACTAATCAAAGTCACACCAAGTATTCTCTACTCATAAACTAGTGGTACATACATTAACATATACCAAAAACAATATATTATTAAACTATACATAATCATGTTCATCACCCACAGCCGTAGGAATCAAACTAAGAGGAATGGAAGAAAATTCACGTCTAATAACAACTAAATGACAAACAAATCTTAAAGTAATCTCAAACATGATCAACCTTGTAGAACTTGGTAAATGAGTCCTCAATATGCTTGCAAAATTTCAGCTCTTTTACAATCCCATTATCCAGTTAATCAAAAGTTGTCCGGATCTTCTTTTCTTCTTTCCTTTTCCCCATAATTGCTTCTTTTAACCTCCCTTGAATCACGTAGCTGCACTTCTTTATCTTGAAAAATCAGTCTTACGCTTTTATTGAATGTCCATAGCACCTTTTAATATGGCCATATAACCAATATGTCATTACGCAAAAACTGGACTTGAATTTAGTGGGCTTGTTGTCTACTATAGACATAATCCACTTGGACCATTAATTAATCATTTAAATAGGCCATAAAATAATTAAGTTACTCTTCATGTAAGAGAGAAACTCACCCAACAGTATGCAAGAGTAGCACGAAAAGGATCATCTGAGCATTCATAAAGCGTGGAGGATGTTCTTCGTTTTTACTTTCTCTTAATTTGAATATGTGAATAATGCTTGTTGCCAATGCTCAGAGCTTATGCAGTTACCATGGTGCTGAATTTCCAAAGCAAAAGCCAAAAAGCATTGCAGTCCAATTATCCTATCACCAAATCAACCAAAAACTAGATTCCCAATCTTTTGTATATGTAATTGGTGTTACATTTAATTAATTACTCAGGTACATTTAGCTAGCATGCATAAATACGGATGAGGTTTCATGGCTAGGGATGTTCTCTCTTATTTTACCCCACGACAAGGTATATATCATCCTGGCAAGAATTGATAAAGTACTCGTATAACCTTTAGAATCATCTTCATTCGTATTCATAAGCATTGCCATTTAGAAATGGGGTTTTCATTGAAGGACTTTGACGGCGATGACAGATAGTTACCAAAAGACGCAAAAAACTCAGCCAGCTCTCACGCATTTTGTGTAATGAGATCAAATACAGCTAGTAGAACCTCTAAAGTAACATTGTTCACACTTTCAAATGTTGTGTTACAATCTCTCACATTGCATCTCCTAGTTATATTACTGTTAAGGGTATCATCCAGTCTCAGGCTCTGCAATTTTCATCAAGAGACCTTTTCAAGTTTACCGATCCCACAGGTGAACTATGTTCTTCAGTTTCATGGCGGCTCTTCTATCTCTTTCTGCAGTTTGCAAACCTGTCTTCCGTGAATAAAAATGCGATCGGGAATTTTTATGGAAATATACTTTAGATTAGTGGTATCCATAAATGGTTGCTTTCCTGTGTCCAAAACATCAATTTTGTATTACTATGGGGCTTGGTCCACATAACTATTGGCTCAGTTAGGCATCTACTAAAGAATTGCAATCTATACCCCTTGAATCATAGCGTTCTGGGAATATAGACAAACACCAAACTTTTTGCAAGTACAATATTAAAAAAAACAAGAAGGTATCTTACGTTACCTACCAAGCCAAATGTTGCATCCTCAAGAATAGGCAATGCATAAATTAGGTTTGAACAACTTTTAGACAAGTTTATGCAACAAACGCCTTAAAAGTTCTTGTAACAAAAGCTATAATCATTGATCTGATAACCAGAAAAATGGCCAGTAGGACGGTGGATACCAAAATTCTAAGCATAAAAAAGAACTTAGATCGTAGGTAGAACTTGTTGTTAGTAAGATTGGGACCAATGTGTAGCTGGCGCTCACCAAGATCTGAATTGAGGGCAGCCACGCATGAATAAGCACAAAATAATGAAGCATGGTTGAGATGTAGGGGACGTCATTTTCATGAAGGGAGCTAATTATGTGGTTATGGGTTTCCAAGTACAGCTCTATATATAACTGGATTCTTTGAACCAAACTATGATGGCTGCTTTCGATTTTGTGTGGCCAAATTCCTTTATCCTTTGCGTCAATCATTAGTTTGACGTGTAGAAAAGATGTGCCTAAATGTTTTCGCTACGTTTCAAGTTTTTATGGCAATCTTCACGTGATATAAAAAGATTATTTATGCTAATGGGTATTGAAAGTTTGAAATTCTGAGAACCGATTTGTTATCAAAGCGAACCGAAAACCTTTGAAAAACACACAGAAAGGCTTGCATGGCAAATGGCTTCTCAAAGCTCTCTCAACGCAAATGGTTACGATGGGCATGCTGCCAAAAAAGTCCGCATTCGTGAAAGGGACGAAGACCCTCCTCTTCCAGCACCAATTCCACAGAGCAAACAACCCAGTTATTGCGCAATACTCACCAGTCAAATCATGGAATTGGAACAAGGGAACTGGAATGGCCTGAAGAGGATTCCATAGAGATTGCCGAGGGGGATATTACTATGGTCCAAGGAGACTATGGCATGAGTATCGAATTGTCCAACACATTCAAAAGCAAATTGGACAAACTATGGGAAAAAGCTGTTGTGATCAAATTGTTAGGCAGAAATCTAGGATTCAATATGCTCAAAACACGGTTGCTCTCCATGTGGAAACCTAAGGGACCAATGAAAATTATCGACATAAAAAATGACTTTTACCTGATCAATTTTGTAGATGAAGACGACTACCTGCAAACACTCAAACAAGTCACACTCTATCCATCCAACCATGGCACCCAGAATTCCGACCATCTACTGGAAAAATCTCGCACGTAGTCGCATGGGTTCACTTCCCCGAACTATCTGTCGCCAGGTACCACCCTTCGATACTCAACGCCTTAGGCAATTTAGTAGGACACACGGTCAAGATCGACGGCAATACCCAATAATCGCAAATGGGTAAATTTGTGAGGGTTGCCGTCGATATTGACATCAGCTCCCCCCTCCGTTTA
The DNA here is from genome assembly GCA_027568915.1 of Erythroxylum roraimae. Taxonomy (NCBI): domain Eukaryota; kingdom Viridiplantae; phylum Streptophyta; class Magnoliopsida; order Malpighiales; family Erythroxylaceae; genus Erythroxylum; species Erythroxylum roraimae. The sequence continues at coordinate 30,332,615 of JAOSBL010000211.1, read as the reverse complement.
GTAGTAGAGCTAGACGGTGAACTCATTAAAGTAGCCTACGAAGGTTTGCCCCCGATTTGCCTCTCCTGTGGGATGATCGGACACGAAACCACAGCTTGTCCTACATGACCAACTGCGAATACACCACCCGAGGCCAACACCGGAGAGAAGGAGACAGCCACCCCCTCTGAAAACTAAGGCGAAAGAGGCATACGGACCATGGACTCAAGTCCAATGCCGCCCTCGCTGACCATCAAACACCACAACGGTACCGAGAAGCGACAGGACGACCAGCACCATCCACGTGGGCTTGAGGGGCTCAAGGTATACAGTTCTAACAGAAAATGAGTCGTTGGTAACTACTCAAGAGCGAGCTCAGAATGACGAGGAGACGCAACATCGCACAAGCAACCCTACTCCTATTTAGAAACCACACACCAATGCAAACTAAAAACAAGAAGACGCTAAGTGAGAATAGGACCAAACGACCATCGTTTAATGTCCACATAGAAGCCAATACGCATCGTCTGGGTGAGACCCAGCCCAAACCCTCCCAGCTAACCCACAGGGCCCCACCGCAGCATAATATACCATCAACTGTGTCAAAACCAAAAACGATAGAGACCCCACACATTAACAATCACCACGTGGCCATCTCAATTCCCTCACATGCCGATGTAGTTATACACGATCATTCCATTACTCTGCCCCCGCATGAGGAAACGAGTTGCGGAGCCATGGAGGAGGATCCAATTGACAACTGTCATAATACCGCATCGACATTGTCACCCAACAAACACATGTTACCCCCATCGAGACCACCTGATCTTGAAAAAGATTCGATGTTCGAAGTCGAAAGCCCCAATGATTCCGATACTCAAATGGATGAGACTCCACAGAAACACATGATAAACCAGTGTCGGGTGCCGGCTGACAATTCAGCCAACTCTCAGGCTTAATGGTTATTTCCTTTTACTTTGTTTTCATGTCAATATTCTTATGGAATTGCTAGAGGGCTGGAGGTCGAACCTTCAAGCCCATCATCAAGAACTACATTCAACTTCATAAACCTCTTCTTGTTGTGTTGGTTGAGCCATGAATAAGTGGGGCATGAGCGATGAAGGTTATTAGAAGTTTGGGATTTGCGCACTCGTTTAAGGTAGAAGCAGAAGGCTATTCGGGTGGTATCTGGCTATTATAGAAAGCTGAAATTATGGTCTGCATTCTGATAGCTCATCGACAATTCGTGCATACTAATATCGAATGAGACTAATTCTCTTTCGACTTCACTGCCATCTATGCTAACCCTACGTATTCTTTACAACCCTTTTTATAGACATATCTATGTAAAATTGCTAGAGTTACCTCTAAACCCTAGATCTTGGGTGGGGACTTCAACGCCAAGGTGGAGAGAAATGATAAACGTGGAGGTTCTCGACTCCAACCAATCGTCAACTCACAATTCCAAGACTGTGTGCAAAGTTGTCATCTTCAGGATCTAGGATTTTCAGGTCCAAAATTCACTTGAAGAAGGGGACACATTCTTGCCAGATTAGACAGAGTCTTCTGCTCCAATTCTTGGCAGTCCACCTTCCAAAACACAATAGTAACTCACCTCCCCTTCTTGAAATTAGACCATCGACCTCTTTTAGTTACCCTACAAAATCGCAGGAATTCTCTTCTGACACATCGGCCCTTTAAATTTCAGTCTGCCTGGTTGACTCATGAATGCTTTAGCCAAATTGTAGCTGAGAATTGGAACCCTACCATATTTGACATGAGTGGAGCGGTCAAAAAGTTTTCGAAACGATTACAACATTGGAACTCTATTACTTTCGGCAACATCTTCATACGAAAACGAAGACTCATGGCTAGACTCGAAGGCAATAAAAAAAACTAGAAGACAAAAACTCAACTTCTCTCCGAGAGCTGGAGGAATATCTCCGTTTAGAAATGGAATAGGTTCTTTATTAAGAAGAACTCTACTGGCACCAAAGATCTCGAAGCTAATGGTTAGGTCAGGGTGACAGGAATACCAAGTACTATCATGATATCACCACAGCTCGACGAAGGCACGTGAGGATTACATCCTTGAGAGATGGAAATGGATGTGTGGTCTCAGATACCACGCAAATCAGCAGACTAGCAAAGACTTTCCTCTAGCAACTCTATACGGCCGAAATATAGCCTCCTACAGACCGACTGATCACTGGTCTCTTCCCTCCCCTATCTCACCAAGCTATTTCGGAACTGGAATGTTCTCTCAGCCCTGATGAAATCAAGATGGCTTTCTTTACTATGGCTTCTAATAAAGCTCCAAGATATGATGGCTTCACTGCATTATTCTACCAATCACAATGGGACATAGTCGGACCCTCTCTGACATCCTTTATACAGAGCATCTTTCGACATGAAGTCTAGGAATCTGAACTGAATCGCATCATTATGGTTCTTATACCAAAGATTCCATCTCCTACATCGATTACTCAATTCAAACCGATTGCATTATGTTTTGTGATCTACAAAGCTATTACCAAGTTCATTGTTAACCGGCTCAAGCTTTACTTTGACGATCTGGTAGCTCCAACCCAATGCAGTTTTATCCCAAAGCGTTTGATTACTGATAACATTGTCATTGCCCAAGAAGTCATCCACACAATGAAAAGGAAAATTGGGAGGAAAGGGATAATGGCCATTAAGGTGGACCTTGAAAAAGCTTACGACAGGCTGTTTTGGGAACACTTTCATGCACGACTGCGTCAAAGCCTGCCACTTGTGGAACACTTTCTCTCCCGAAATAGTTTCAGCTGAATTTTTCACTCTACTGACTCGGGAGTGGCTCACTAGCAATCTCCAACATCATCGACTAGTATTTGGGTATGATTGGTCGATTCTTTTTGGTACTACTTGTTGGCTCCTTTGGACTTTGAGAAATAATGCCCTTTTTGATGAGCATTTTGTTTGGCCGTTCTCACTAGTCTACAATGTTTTGACTTATGCACATCAGATCGTCGAGTCGTCTATTTGGCAAAATAGAGCTGAGATCGGCTGTCAGACTCAACGAAAGCAACTTATTAGATGGTGCAAACCTCCTACTGGGTGGGTAAAATTAAATATGGATGGAGTATGTAAACTATCCTCATCCTCAGCTACAACAGGGGGCCTCCTATGTGACAAGGAAGGCGCTTGGCTTAGAGGCTTCGTCCAGAATATTAGCTGGTGCTCGACAGTGTCTGCAGAACTCTGGGAAATTTTTTATGGGCTCATGCTCGCTTGGAATATGGGTTATCGTCGAATCGAACTCGAAGTGGATTCCTCAGTGGTGTTAAATATCTTGTCTTCCTCGACTAATCGATCAAGGGCTCTCAATCCTTTGGTCATGAGAATTAATGAATTGTTTACTCAAAACTGGACTGTAGTGCATGGACATATCTATCGAGAGAGCAACAGATGTGCTGACTGGCTAGCCTACTTCACAGAACATTTTGATTTAGGAACCACTATTTTTGATACTACACCCATTGGGTGTCACTCTATCCTTTTAACGGATATGCCGGAAGTCTGTTCCCCTAGACTTATCATGTAATTTGTATCGTGGATCTTTCCTTTAATAAAAAAAGAAGAAGATCATTTACTGTGAAAAATCCAAGAAAAAGAGGTCATCTGTTTGTTTTTGTTTTAACTTTCTCAATCTTCATTACATATTCTTGTCTGATGACAGTGATATCAGTACGAGAGTGACCTCATTATCAATGACTTCTCTAAAAATAAATCAAGATAATAAATAAAATAGGGCTGAAGGCTCAATGCTATGGAATTAAAGATTCTAAAATAAAGCTCGACTCATTTAAATTTTGTGTAAAATTACCAAAAGTTTATGTATATAACTTCAAACGTATTACGCAGGACCAGTGCTCTTACTTAAATTAAATGGATATTTTTCATGTTTAATATGTTCAAATTAAAGAATAAAATTTCAATGTTGTTGGATTTCATGCAACTCTTATGTCTCGTTTTACAGCTTTCATTGTGTTTGATGATATACACTAATATTTGAACCCATCTCTTGCAATCAAACAATTCATCGCATATACTTCCTCCTTTAACTACGTCCCTAGCATGTAATGCTTATTATGCCTATAAACAAGTATGAGATTTGATTAGGTCTCTAACCATCACTTACATTATGTAAATAAAGAGAAATTCTTTTACCAAGTGAGCAATACACTTATTATCTCTCCTTCCCTAAAAATTATAATATCATAGTGAAATTACGTACGATAATAATCTTATAAATAAAAGAAGATCATCTTTCGCGTAGATTTTACAATTCTATAGTTAAATCATTAACGAAAAGTTCAGTGAAATAACATTATAGATATGTACATAAATTAATTGAGACTGTTGTAGGAAACGAGTGAAAGGCCAGAAATTAAAATGAACATATTCAAAAGATTTGATGTTAGGAAATTCGACAAGAACAAGAATCTCACAAGCAAAAAGTTAACATGATAACTCTGTAGGAAGGTTGTCATATGTAATATTCGTAATTTGTATGAATAGATCAAAGAACCGATCAACATGCTTCAAAGTCAATATAAGTGTTCAAAACTACTGATAGGTAAGACGATGCTGTCCATTCGGGGTACTAAGTGGTGCAGGGCATATTTTCATGTGGCTGACTGTCATATTACAAAATAACCAAGGTCAAACTTCCAACCATGAGGTGGCATTTGTTCCTAGAATTAAGGATCTGCAGCAAAGTGAAGAATTGCCAAGTGTCTTGAGGCACAACAATCGTAGATGTCAGTTACATCGAAAGTTAAGAGATTAGTGTTTTAAAAAGAGACAAGCGTGTTAGTGTGGAAAGGAGAGAAAAGTTCATTAAGAACCTTCTTGTCTGTATTATCTTCTTCCTGTCTGAAACATCACTGTATCTAACTCTTACCAATTAAAAAAATCATATTGCTACGTACCACTTCTTGTTCTTTTCTTTTTTTAATTCTTATTACAAGTTAATCATAACAATTTGGTGATTTCATTGCTATGGTTAATAACACACGTCTAAAAGATATCCCTAATGAGTTTGAGGCGAGTTTCTGATTTGGTGGACCAAAACACCCAATTATATGCTGGCAGATTAGACAGACTCGAGACTTCCTTTGGGCGCATAGATAAATTGGAGGCATCTATGGCCTTGATTTCCCAAAACTTAGAGTCTTTGATCCATTCTATGGATCGTCTTCTTCGTTCTTCTCCGAATAACACTTCGGACACCAGTGCAACATCCATTCATCCTTCTTCCAACTCTCTGCATGTGCGGCAAGTGAAACTTGATTTTCCCTGTTTTTATGGCACTCATCCTCTCAAATGGATTTTCTGGGTAGAGCAATTCTTCTCTTATTATGACACACCGGATCATCAACGATTAACCATTGCGGCAGTGTATATGGAAGGTGCAGTAGTTCCATAGTTTCAGTTGCTTCAACGTTCCCAACAAATTCCTACTTGGGCTTTACTAGCTCAAGCAATTGAACATCAATTTGGGCCCTCACAGTTTAATTACCCACGTGCCCAACTTTTTAAACTTTCTCAGAGTGATTCAGTTGCTGCTTATTAGCAGAAGTTTATGATATTGGCCAATCAGGCCACAGGTGTATCTGACGACACTCTTTTGGACTGTTTTGTTAGTGGTTTAAAAGCTCATATTCGAAAGGACGTCATTGCCCAGTCTCCATCCACCTTGCTTCGTGCAGTAAACCTCGCTTGTCTATTTGATGACAAAGACTCCCTCACACCTTATTCAATCCGCTCTCGTAAGACAAACCTTTCATTTGGCTCAAATTTTCCGACCTCATCCACCCATGGGTTTTCTTCTTCCTCTACTGTTCCAATGTCGCGCCCTTCACCTTCCTTTTTACTTCCTACACAGTCTACTAAGCCGTTACCTCTAATTAAACGACTTTCTCTGGTGGAAATGTAGATTTGATGGGACAAAGGCCTTTATTACAACTGTGACGAGAATTTTTATGCTTCTTATCAGTGCCAAAATCGTTAGTATATGATTCTGAACTCTAATCCTAACGATAATGATGATGCTCATGTCAAAGATTCTGATGTACCTACCAATTCTTCTTCTATTGAAAAGCCTTCTTCAATGCCACATTTATCCTTCCATGCTTATCAAGGTTCTATAGGGGTGGCCACTATTCGGTTTAAGGGTTCCATTGAGGGTACAGAAGTTCAAGTTCTTCTTGATTGTGGTAGCTTCGATAATTTTATTACGCCCCACGTTGCACATCATTGGCACTTGCCTATTGAACCTGCTCCTACTTATAAGGTTCTTATTGGTGATGGTAATTACTTGGAAAGTGAAGGCATTGTTCGAAACTTATGTCTTACAAATCGTTGGTTCTGATGTTGTTCTTGGTGCATCATGGTTGGCTACTTTGGACCCTTATGTCATTGATTATCATACTTCTATAATTAAATTTATTCTTAATGGGAAGTTTATTACTTTGTGAGGTTTCAAATCTACTTTGCCCATTGCTGCTGAGTTTCATCATTTCAGCGACTACTATCAACCGATGTTATTTTGGAGTTGTATACATTATCTTCGACTCCACTTAATATTGACTCTTCTGATGCATTTATTTTTCCTTCTGATCTCCCTACAAATTTGCTTGAAGTTTTGCGACGTTATAAGGTGGTTTTCACTGTATCACACGGCCTACCCCCTTCCCAAACCTATGACCATACTATTCCTCTTCAACAGGGTTCCCCACCTGTTAAGGTACGACCATATCGTTATCCTTTTAGTCAAAAGGCTAAGATTGAACGCATGGTTACAGAGATGTTAAATGAGGGCTTAATTTAACCTAGCCATAGTCCCTTCTCTGCTCCTGTTTTATTAGTTAAAAAGAAAGATGGTACTTGACATTTTTGTGTTGATTACCACGCCCTTAATGTTGTTACTGTAAAGGATTCATTTCCTATTCCTACTATTGATAAATTATTTAATGAATTACATGGCTCTACTATTTACTCTAAGTTGGATTTACGCTTTGGTTATCACCAAGTGTTACTTAAGGTAGAAGATCGGGCCAAGACAACCTTCCATACTCATCATGGACATTATGAGTGGCTTGTAATGCCTTTTGGCCTCACCAATGCGCCAACCACTTTTCAAGCTTTAACGACAAATATATTTTGACCTTTTCTTCGTAAATTTGTTCTTATATTTTTTGATGATATTTTGATCTATAGCCCCTCTTCGACAGTTCACCTTGATCACGTTGCCTTAGTTCTTGAACAGATGGTGCAACATTGTCTATATGCTTAATTGTCAAAGTGTTCTTTTAGCCAGCCTAAGGTTGAATATTTAGGGCATGTGATCTCTACTAAAGGAGTGGAAATGGATGCTGCAAAGATAAAAGCTATCATGGATTGGCCTGCTCCCTATAATGTTACCTCCTTACGGGGTTTTCTTGGTCTCACAAGGTGTTATCGACATTTTATTCATCATTATGCTTCTATTGCTTTTCCCCTGACTCAGTTGCTATAAAAGGATAAGTTTATTTGGTTCAAGGAAGCACAAGTTGCTTTCCAACAATTGAAGCAAGCCTTATCTTCTGCACCTATCCTTGCTTTACCTTTTTTTTCCCAAGCCTTTCATTATTGAGATAGATGCTTCTGCATATGGCTTTGGTGCAGTTTTGAGCTAGAATGGTCACCCGATTTCTTATTTTTCTAAAAAGATTTCTCTTTGAATGAGTACACAATCTGCCTATGTTCGTAAAATGTAAGCTATCACAGATGTTGTTGTAAAGTTTCGTCATTATCGTTTGAGACATGCTTTTATTATTCGCACAGACCATCAAAGTCTTAAGCACTTGACTGCTCAAGTAGTTTAAACACCTAACCAGCATCAATTTCTTCCCAAGTTAATGGGTTACAATTACACTATTGAATACAAACTAGGTGCACACAACCAAGCTACAGATGCTTTATCTAGATCATGTTTGTCTGCCTTATCTATAGCTCATAGTTCTCTAATGAGTGATATGTTTATATAACTTAAAACTTCTTCTACATTGCAAGGTTTACTTGCTAATTTTCACAATGCTCCTTTGACTTTGCCTTCTTATTCAGTTTGAGATGGGTTATTACTGTATAAAAGTCGCATAGTAGTTCCTTCAACTGCCCATTCTCTCATTTAAAAAATTCTACATGAGTTTCACTCTTTTGCTGTTGGTGGGCATTCTAGTTTTGTACGAATTTTTGCTCGGATATCTCATCAGTTTTATTGGAAAAATATGAGAGCTGATATTAAAGCATTTGTTCAGCATTGTTCTGTTTGTCAACAAGCAAAAGTTTCTCAATTACATCCAGCTAGATTACTTAGTCCACTTCCCATTCCAAATCAAATTTGCGAGGATATTGCTATGGACTTCATTACTCATTTGCCCTCTACACGTGGCTTTTCTGTTATTATGGTTGTTATTGATCAACTTTCTAAGTACTGCCACTTGGCTCCATTGAAGATTGTATAGGTTTTTGCTAATACCATTATCAAGCTTTAAGGTGTTCCCCGTTCTATTATTTCTGATCGGGATAAGACTTTCACTAGCACTTTTTGGCGACATTTGTTTCATTTACAAGGCACTACTTTGGCTATGAGTTCGACTTATCAACCACAAATGGATGGCCAATCTGAAGCTGTTAATCGTTGCATCGAAATGAACTTACACTGCTTTGTCTTTGATTACGCGCACCTATGGGTTCAGTATTTACCGGTACAATTCCTCGTTTCACACTTCTCTTGGCATGATACCATTTAAAGTGGTTTATGGTCGTGATCCTCCAACCTTGCTTCAAGTTAATCCTTCCGACGTATACCATTTGATGTTTTGCAACAACTTCAGGAACGTGATGCCCTTCTTGCTCGGCTTAAAGTTAATTTGCAGTATGCTCAGGATCAAATGAAGTGCTTTGCTGACACTAAACGCTCTGAGGTTTCCTTTCAAGTTGGTGATTGGGTTTATGTCAAGCTTCAACCTTATCGACAACATTCTTTGCAACTACGAAAAGCACAAAAGCTTAGTTTGCGGTATTTTGGTCGGTCCTTTCCAAGTACTGTCTAAGATTGGCTATGTTGCTTATCGTCTGGCATTGCCTGCTACATCTCGTTTACTTCCCATTTTTCATGTCTCTCTCCTTAAGAAATGTGATGGTGATCCTACCCAGCAGTATATTCCTTTACCTTTGATGACTAATGATCTTGGCCCAGTTTGCCGGCCACGTCGTGTGCTAGATGTTCGTCGTGTATTGCATGCTGGGTTCTTTCATCTAGAAGTTTTGATTGAATGTGATGGTCCTATTACACCTACTTGGGAATCTTTCCCTCAGATGTTGCAGCTATATCCTCATTTTGACGTTGAGGACTGTAAGGTTTCGATCATGCATCTCATGCATAATATATATCAAATATACACAGCGGAAAATAAAATGGAACCTGAAAAACTAGATCTACTCATGCATATAGATATAGAAAACAAAAACATGAAATGTAAGATATTTACATACCTTTCTGACGATCTCCTTCATTCTTTAATCTTCTCTGCATTGGGTTGTCGTAAACCACAACGATCAACGTAAACCCTCTCTAATGAAAGTCTACATGAAGATAGAAGGATGAAACCTCACTAGAAGATAGCTAGAGTTCTTTCTTTGTGCTAGCAAAGACAAGAACTTTTGTGAGAGTTAGAGATAAAATAAAGTGTGTGTGTAAGAAATAACCTTTCTTTCACTTGTGTCTTACACAAGATGCACAAAAATGATGATTATTTTATGCCCTCTTTGGCCTCCCATAACCCCATTACTAATACTCCCTCCTATCCAAAATAAAAGTCATTTCAGAGGGATTTTAATTATTCAAAATAAATGTCGTTCGTGACTTTTCATGCATGTTTATGATTTTACTTCCAAAATTACCCTT
>JAOSBL010000211.1:30291397-30305567 GCA_027568915.1 Erythroxylum roraimae | reverse complement strand
GCTATAGCAGGTTAAAAGGACTCATCGTGACCTTAATTGAAACCATAGGGACCTTTTCTGCCGAAATTACAACCACAAGGAAACCTATGCCGTAAATTAAAACCACGGAGACTTTTGCTGCCAAAAAACCGATCCTACTTCATGGCATTGTGTAGTAGTTTTCATTTTTAAATTTTAAATTTTTATATTTCTTTCAAATAAAAAAAGTCACTTTGATTGTTGAATTGACGTTGATGTAGCTATATTTTTATTACCTAATAATAAATACATATTCGGCAAATTTTAAAGATAAATTATTTTTAATTGAATAAATCTATTTTAATCTCTTATATAATATTTATTAATAAAAATATCATATTTTATTAAATAAATAATTTAAATTTTAACATTTTATTTATAAATTAATGTTGACTTTAAATATATTTTAATTATTAAATAAAATTTTATTTGAAATATATATATTTTGAAGATATTTAAATTTAATTATATTTATCTAATTTGATTACCAAAATTAAATAAATTTATTTAAAAAATTAAATTATTCATAATTCATATTAATAAATACTTTTTTAGATAAATATATAATATTATTAAATTATTTATAATTCTTATTAATAATTAATATATTACATAATTAAGTAATATATATTTAGTTGATAATAAATCAGATTGTGAAAAAAACAGAAAACAAAAATTATTTTGTATAGTTTTTATAATTTTTTGAAAACTAAAATACTCAAAATAAAAAATAGAAACTAAAAATTTCAACGAAAACAAAAAATTTTATTAAATTTGAAAAAATCAAAAATAAAAATAAAAACAAACATGCGACTTTTCTATAGTACATCAAAATATGTATAAATATTTCTTATCCTCTATAGTAGCAAAAAAATTGTAAATGATAGATGGAAAGTTATTCCTATCTCAGCCCTCAGCACAATAATGTTAAAACCCCTCTCTATATTTGCGGAGGCATGTGCACTGCGTTTTGTGTTTTTTTTGGGAGGTTCCTTGGCGACCAATCAATTCCAAGGCAAAGGTTTAAACTTGGAAACCAACTATGAATGACAAGGTATCAGCCCCACCAGCGCAAGGGCAGGCAGTCACTTGCCTAAATCCACTCACGTAAAGAATAAAATAAACCTATTTCAATTTTTATTAAAAATAAAATAAGATATATTTTTTTATCTCTGCATCTTGATGCCTTCTCTCAGCAACTCTTTTTCCCCCATATATATTCTTGTCAGGCCACTCTTCAAGTTTTCTGGCTATCAGCCCAACCCTACATTTTCCTTCAAGTGTAACACTGTATTTACATAGCACGTGATAACAGGAGACAAACCCTGTTCCTATACTTTTGATTTGGATCATTGCATGTACGTGTTGAGTTGTGTGGAGCTGAATCCTCATGTCTAAGCCAAAGGAAAGCTGTAAGGAAATATTGATATCAAGAGGTAGTGGTGCAGAAGTTGAAGATTCTTCCATCTCTAAGGATTTCAAGTTCACCAAAGGAAAACCAACTAAAATTATACACCCGCCAATTGAGTCACATTGGCTTCTCCCTCCTCCACAAGAGACCAAAACTTCCTCATCTTCACCTACTTCAGGCATCAAATCAACTCTGGCGTATGCACCGTTAATGATTCGGAACTCCTTAAAGAAACTTGGAAGGAGCAAAAGTATGCAGATAGTCCTGGAAGGAGCTCATGATCCAAAAGATGAACAACTCATAGATTGTTTCCGTGAATTTCTCTTTGTTGAGGGTATCTTACCTGGGAAGAACACCGACTATCATACCCTTCTAAGGTAAGTTCAATGGCAACAGTAATTTACTATTTATAACTCAGATATCTTAATGCAAGTGCTTGTAATGTTTTACAATGCCAGATTCCTGCGAATGAGGGACTTCGATCTGCCAAAAGCTAAGGAAATGTTTGTAAACTATCTTAAGTGGCGTGAGGATTACAGAGTCGACGCAATTCCACAGGTTACTCCAATCTATTGCTTGCCAATGCACGACCTAAGAAGAGGAATGGTCTGAAGTTTATCATTCTGTTTTTTCTTTTTAAATTTATGAGCAGGAATTCAAGTTTGAGGAGTTTGCAGAGGTCAAAAAATGCTATCCTCATGGATATCATGGACTCGATAGACATGGAAGGCCGATATATATAGAAAGGATTGGAATGCTCGATCTTGATGCGCTGCTCCAATCAACTACCATTGAAAGATATGTTAGGTACCATGTTTCAGAAAAAGAGAAGACATTGAAATTGAGATTTCCTGCATGTTCAATTGCAGCTAAGAGGCATATAGCTTCCATAACAAGCATTTTGGACGTTAAGGGAGTGGTGAGAGCGCGTACCCCTGATATTGCAAGCTGAAGCTAACTTAGTTCAAACCTGTTTAGCGAACTTATTTGAGTTAAATATAATCGCAGGCTTTGTAAATTTAGGTCCTGATCGTTGTAATCTTGACTTTGATTAGGGTATGTCAAATTTCTCAAAACCTGCAAGATATCTCTTCATGGAAATTCAGAAGATAGACAGCAATTACTATCCAGAGGTAGTGTAACCAGTTGGTAGAATATGATTGAGCGCCACTTGCAGACAAACTTTTTATTCATGTTCTCTCGATGTAGATCAAGAATGAGAAAGCATTTAAGACAAAACCCACTGCACTTCTTTCACTATTTATTTATTTATCTTAAACTTAAAAAGGATAGTCATGCTAAGGATAAGCGCTTTAGTTCTTTCGATTATGCTGACAGTATGTAACTGAAATTCAACAGACTCTACATAAGCTCTTTATAGTTAATGCTGGATCCGGGTTCAGGATGCTATGGAAAGCACTCAGGGCCTTTCTTGATGCACGTACATTAGCAAAGATTCAGGTGACTTTCACATTTTATTAATCACAGCTTCGTTGCTTTGGTTAAACGTTAAAGTTCTGTTTCAGGTGCTGGGGAACAACTACGTTAGCAACCTCCTTGAAATTATTGATCCAAGGTGGCAGGTTTATGTGTATGATAAATATTTGTGCGTTCATTAATGACTAATGAAATGCCACAATATAGCCTTTATATTTAATAGCACTCATTAATGCTATAACTGTACAGTAATTTGCCAACTTTTCTGGGTGGGAATTGCACTTGCTCTGACTATGGAGGTTGTCTTTTTAGCGACAAAGGTCCTTGGAACGACCCAGAAATTGTAGAAATTATTGAGGTTATCTTCTTCAATGAACTCAAGGATTTCTTTGACATTTTCACTTCAGTTAGCTTCTCATTTTTGGTATATCATGAACAAACTTCATAAAAATATTTCGTATCTTGATTGCAGGCAGTTTCTGCAACAGAAGATGTGTTCGATAATGGAGAAATTTCTGACGAGGCTCAGGTAAGCAACACAGACTTTAATGACCTTCCTTGAAATACAGCTACAGTGATTAGCAATTTCTCCATCGCCGTCGTTTCGGCCAATACATGTTGCAGCCTTTGTTTAACGAATCCCCGTGATGGGCAATGCAGCTTGATGGCCAAAATGGAGGTGTCCGTGACAGAACTGGTGGCAAGCTGGAGAGACAGAAGATTCAGGCATTGAAAGCTGCACTTGAAGATACCACCAAGGTAGGTCATATTTGATCATGTTTGGATTCTAAGTTAAGTTTATATCATATATGATGGTGTCTGATTGTGATGTAGAAAGTTCAAGCATTGGAAACAGCTCTTGAGGACACCAAGAGGGTGAGTTGAGAACTTCTTTATGGTTATGTTGGTCAACTCCTGTCATTGTAAGGATTCCCCTTCTCTTGCAGATGATTAAAGAGCTCGCACAACACTTAGCAGCGCTCAAAATTTAGATGAATGTATGCAGGAATGGCTGAGAAATCATAGTTGACTTGTTCCACTTCCTTATCATGGCCGCATTTAGCTCATTTGGATCTCTGTCGAACTATTAATGCAGCCAATTCCCTTTTAACTTTTTTTTCCTTGAACATGGAAAAGTCGATTCTGTTTATACACTAATTTAGTTGTTACATGGCTCAGTTCATATATATATATATAGGTATCATCACTTCCTTGTCCATTCAACAGAAATTGATATAAATCTATTATCAAGATATAATTTGGAAACCTACAACAAAATAACGAATTGAACTAAGTTTTGGAGACCAAATCATTGTATATCATTGCAGATGCACAAGCACAGAGCTGTCTTGTTCAGAATTCTCAAGCCTTCAATGCTGTCGATTGTCACCTAATATGTTGGTGCCAATTGCCAACCAGTTAGTACAATAAAGATGCAAGTAATATCAAAATTTCTACTCTTAATTTTTATATATGTTTGGGCCAATTATAATGTTAGCTCAAAATTTACGATGAAAGATAACTGTATAATATTTTAAAATTTAAATTGTATATATTTCTTTATATAGATAATGATATAATTCTTAAAAGGAAATAAAATAATAGAATAATTGTTTTCTTTTCTGTAGGGATGATAATTTTGGCCCCCTCGACCTGGCCTGGCTTGGCCCGATTTTGGTCTAAGTTGATTGAGCCACAGACCAAAAGTGGTCAGTCCGATCGGGCCACGCGCTCGGTTGAGCTCCCTGTGGCCCAACCATAATTTCAAAAATGACGTCATTTTGTAAAAAACGATGACGTTTTTTAAAAAATAAACTTACCTCTTTAGAAATGATTCCATGACATCCGGAATGATCATACTAATTCGAATAATCAATTCTAGAAACTTGACAAATTGTTCTTCTTAATGACTAAATATCAAAGATTTCAGCATAGATGATTTCAAAGATTAAGCAACGGCTAGTTGAAGAAATAGTCTACTTAAAGAAGAGTCACTGCATTTGCGAACAGCACACGATACTTGCGAAATATCTTAAAAGCATCAATATTCTTGAAAGTTATATCAAACTCTTTATGCTTTAGAAAGTGATATCACTATATTAAAAGAGACTGTTAAATTTTCATACATTTATTGTTGAGAGCTGCTAGAGACTAGCAAAATACTACTAGTGTGGAATGTTGAAGAACCTTAAAAAATATACACTTGTGAGCTTGAAGAGGCTCATCAAATTACTACTAGGTTCTTACAGTGAAATACTCAAGTTGGATACTTGGGGACTTGACGTAGGCTTCGATATAAGTCAAGCCAGTATAAACCTACTGTGTCGTTTTCTCTCTCTTCCTTACTTTTAAATTTTTGCATCATAAGTTTTCAAGAGGCTCCTTCGGTTTTTCAATAGGCTCCTTCTATTTTTATATCGCATGAGGTTTCTTTCAAAAGTTAGCAGGCTCTTATCGATTAAACAGTCTCCTTTCTTTTTGAGCGCTAGCAGGCTCCTATCGATTAAAAAGGTTACCATCATTTTGAGCGTTCGCGGGCTCCTTTTAATTAATTGGCTCCTTTCTATTTGAGCATTAACAAGATCCTTTCGAAAAGTTTATAGGACCCTTCTATTTATAAATTTATTTTGTTTAAGTAGGATCTTATTGATTTGAAAGTATCTTGAATTTTTTACACACAATTCACCCCCTCTTGCGTGTGTTTTCTTTATCATTTAGTATCAGAGCAAGATTTTATATTTATTGTATTTTACAGCATGTAATAGATCATGGCAAATAATTTGAGAAGCCTTGAAGGACAATCTATTTCAAAGTCTTCTTACTTCAATGGAAACAACTATCCATATTGGAAAGAGAGAATGACAATCTATCTCCAATCTGTAGTTATTGAAGTCTGGCAAGCTATCAGAGTTGGAGCTATACTTCCCGCTATAGAAAACGTAGAAGTATGGTCTGATGCTGACAGAAGAAATGCACAGCTAAACGCTAAAGCAAAACATCATCTAATATATGCACTATCTCCAGAAGAAAATAAGGAGATATCCTACTGCTTTACAACAAAGGAAATATGAAATTATCTTAAATGTATGTTTAAAGATCGAAAGGTCAAGCTACTAACCTAAAAGGACCTAGAAAATTTTGGGTACCTAAAATAAGATAATATTTTTCTGCAGGTATACTTCTAAACAGAGATAAGAAAAAAACAATGGATAGTCGATAATAGTTGTTCTAGACACATGACAGGTGAAATATTACATTTTAATTATAATGAAAGAAAAGACAGAGGTAATGCCATCTTCACTGACAAAAATAAAGCAAAGGTCATCGGAATTGGTAAAATTGGTGATTCTGACTCCACCTCCATTGATAATGTCCTTTATATTGATGGTTAAAAACATAACCTTTTAAGCGTAAGTCAGTTATGTGACAAAGTTTATAGAGTCATTTTCTATGCATCTCATTATGAAACATTCGATAATCATAATGATAATATTGTATTCGTTAGTCTTAAAAATTAGAACATATATTGTGCTCAACTAGAAAACATGTCTTCATAAAGTGTTAAGTGTTTTGTTTCTCTAGAAAATGAATCGTTTATTTGGCACAGAAGATCTGGACATGCTAGCATGAACATTCTATCAAAATTGTAAAAGAATGAGTTAGTAAGAGGACTACCTACCCTGAAGTTTGAAAGTAATTAGGTTTGTGAGGCTTGTTTGAAAGGAAAACAAATAAGAAGCATTTTCCCTCCTAAAAATATTATGTCTACTAAACAACTGCTTGAAATTGTGCATATGGATTTATTTGGTCTCACGAGGACTCAAAGTTTTAGTGGTAAACATTACGGTTTTGTTTTAGTTGATGAATATTCCAGATTTACATAGGCTTACTTCCTATCAAATAAAGATGATGCTTTTGAAATTTTTGAGAAGATATGCAAAAAAATTCATATCGTAAAAGGATACTGCATTACTTCAATTCAGAGCGATTATGGAGGAGAATTTGATAACAGAAAGTTTGAAGATTTCTATGATAATAACGGTATGACTCACAACTTTTCATGCCCAAGGACTCCTCAGTAGAAGTCGTTGAGAGAAAGAACAAGACTTTAGTTGATATGGCCAGAACAATGTTGTGTGAAAGTGGCCTACCCCATGGTTACTGGGCAGAAGCGATATCCACTACATGTTACATACTCAACAAGTGCCTTATAAGACCTATTCTGAAAAAGACCCCCTATCAGCTATGGAAAGGAAGAAAACCAAATGTTGCTTACTTTCAAGCATTTGATTGCAAATGCTTCGTTCTAAATAATGGGAAAGACAACTTTGGAAAGTTTGATGCGAGATCAGATGAAGCTATCTTTTTGGGCTACAATACCGCCAGTAAAGGATTTAGAGTTGGATACAAAAGAAAAAAAGAAGATAGAAAAATCAATACATGTAGTATTTGATGAAGCACTACCCTCAACAACAACAGCTAATTTAGATGATAAAGAGCATTCTTTGGTTCCTAAAAATACATCGACTACACCTGCAGTAACCTTGGAATCACAAGATCAAGAGGGGCCTTCTGGGAGCAACTCCTTCCTCTCAGCACGAGCCTATACAACGAAGAACACCAAGAGAATGGAGAGGTTAAGATACACATCGATACATTCTAGGAGACCCTTCTGAAAGTCTAGTAACCAGATCTTCCTTCAAGAACAACTTTGTTGCCCTCATCTCACAATTAGAAACAAAAACTGTTGACGAGGCTCTTACTGATGAAAATTGGGCTTCAGTTATGAAAGAAAAACTGAATCAGTTTGACAAAAACAAAGTTTGGAAGTTAGTACCTTGTCCGTAAAACAAGTAAGTCATTGGAACTCGTTGGGTATTTTAAAACAAACTTGACGAAAATGGTAAGGTGCTAAGAAACAAAGCTAGACTTGTATCTCAAGGTTATAATCAACATGAATGTATTGATTTTGATGAAATTTATGCGCTAGTTGCTAGACTGGAATCGATTAGAATTTTCTTGCCTTCGCATGTTATAAAAACTTCAAATTGTTCCAAATGGATGTTAAAGTGCTTTCTTAAATGGATATATTAACAAAGAAGTGTTTGTTAAGTAACCTTTAGGCTTTGAAGATGAAAATCATCTTGACTATGTGATGAAGTTGATTAAAGCCCTGTATGGTCTAAAACAGGCCCTTCGAGCATGGTATGAGAGGTTAAGTAATTTTTTTCTTGAGAATAATTTCGAAAGACGAAAGGTAGATAAAACCTTATTTATTAAGAAAAAGGGGAATGATGTACTCATTGTGCAAATATATGTTGATGACATAATATTTGATGCTACTAATTAGTCCTACTATGAAGAATTCTCAGCATTGATGCAAGGGGAGTTTGAAATGAGCGTGATGGAAGAACTATCCTTCTTTCTATGATTACAAATCAGGCAAATAGAAAAAGGAATCTTCATTAGCCAAGACAAATACACAAAGGAACTCATCAAGAAGTACCATTTTGAGAATGCCAAACCTATAGGTACTCCTATGTATACTGGAACAAAACTTGATAAGGATGAAGAAGGCAAGGCTATAGATGAGACAAAGTGTAGAGGAATGATTGGGTCACTATTATATCTTACAAGCTCAAGACCAGATATTATACATAGTGTGTGCCTTTGTGCACGTTTTCAATCAAACAAAACTGTTAGAATATATTTTATATATTCCTTGTTTAGTTTTGACATTTTAAATTGGACATATAAGAAAATTGAAATTATTATATGGATTGATGAAGATGGGTGGAGATTGTGTTTTAATAGAAGTTCAAATCATACACGTAGATATGCAGCAGATGTGGAGATTGTATTTTAATTGAAGTCTATCCAAAACATGCATCTAGAGATTGGGTTTTAATTGAAGTCTATCAAAAAGAGGTCACTTGGAAAAACGTTGTGGGTGTGTGCGGCAACTAGGTGAAGTGCGTGTGTGAGACAGATTAGATGAGTGTTAGTTGTTTAATGAAACTGTGATTGTGGTTTTGTGGTGATGGTATATTGAACAAACATTGTAGTAATTGTGCTTGTCTTGGGTGACAGCATACGTGTGTGATGCTAGACAAGTTATAAATGGAAAGCTTATGACCTTGAATATTTGTGTTAGATAGAAAATCTTCTTTAGAAAAGTGAAAGACCATTGACATCATTCTTTTACGCAAAATTCAATGAAGAAATAAATGAGTTCTTATTACCAGCATTATGATCATTCAATAAAGCAATAAATGAGTTCTTATTGCCTGATTACGTGAAGCAGCTTATGCGAAGTTGGACCAGAAACGAAGCAGTGGGCGTTAGATAAGAAATGCAGCAGTGTGCGTTATTATTTTCAGACTTGTTCTTCTTGGGTTTGTACGTGATTTCTTTGTTGAACCGTGTTTGGTTAACTACATGTGGCGTGCGTGTACAACTCTATCTTGGACAGTAATGATTATTAATTGATTTCTTTATGGGCTGCATATACTTTGGTTAGTGAATATTTTATTGGTGCAGCTGTGGCTATGTATTGGTATTTATGTGAATCAGCTCATTATTGTTGCGATGACTTTAGATTTATTTCAGTGGAGCTGAACAGATTGGGAAGTTGTCTTATTTTCTATCTTAAGTATTATCGTTTTTGTTTCTAGTTATTTTACTCACTTGAGTTATTCGATTAATTGTCTTTATTAGTAAACAGTGTGTGAAAAATTCTCTGTTGAAGTTAGTACGAGGTGGTCGTACTATTGGGTGTGAAATTCTTAAGTGATGTTGAGAGATAGTGTCAAGGTTGAGTGGTGTCGGCTCAATAAAGCCTTGGGTAAATCTATTGTACGTCAGTGAAAGTGATTAAGTTGGTTGAGGGCCCCGCAGACGTAGGCAAGGTGTGCCGAACTGCGCTACCAAATTTCTAGTGTTTTTATTATTTTGGTTTTGCTTGTTTTTATTTTGTTGGTGCCGAAGAAGTTTGTGGAAAGTTTGCGAAACAATTAACACTTTTGGTTTTTAAAAAACGAAAGCCACCTTCAAGCAGTCAAAAGGATCTTTCGATATCTTCACAGAACTATAGACTTCGGACTATGGTATCCAAAAACTAATTCTTTTGACATAGTTGGCTATTGTGATGCAGATTATGCAGGTGATAAAGTTGATCAAAAAAGTACAAGTGGTCACTGTTAATTTCTTGAAGGATGTCTAGTTTCTTAGTCTTACAAGAAACAAAATTGCACAATGCTTTCTACAACTAAAGTGGAATAAATAGCAGCTACCAGCCGTTATGCTCAAATCTTATGAATGAAGCATCAACTCCAGGATTTCTCTATGAACTTTAATCATATTCTTATATTATATGATAATATCAGTGCAATAAATCTTTCGAAAAATCCTATGCATCATTCCTAGACTAAGTATGTAGAAATCAATTATCATCTTCTAAGAAATCATGTTTTAGAAGGAACCATTGATCTTTTTCATATTAATACTAAAAATCAAGTAGCTGATATTTTCACTAAGCCACTCTCTAAAGATAAATTTTGCATGTTAAGAAAAGATCTTAGTATGTGGAGACTATCTGATATTATATCTGCATGAATTTTCTATACTACTTCTGTCTATATACATTAGCAGGATCCTTCTATTTTAAATGGCTTCTCTCAATTTTGAGAACTCCTTGTAGTAAGCTCCTTCCACTTTGGAAGGCTCCTCTCGGTTTAACAAAGCAATATACACGTGTCCTAAAAAGGAAGTCATTCATGGCGCCATTTCAGCATTTAAAGAAATGTGCGTGCAATTCTGATAAGCAACTGTACGGGACTGACAAAAGATATGCATACGATCCTCTTCCTTTTTCAGCATGTACAATTGTCCTTCCTTACATGAAATCAACGTCCAATAATCGTTTAATATCCTAGGGATAGACTTCTGTCTTCTACTCATCGTGTTCTTTTTCAGAAGCGTTATTCTCTTCCTCTTTACACCCACTTCTCTCTTCTACTCATCGTGTTCTTTTTCAGAAGCGCAGTTCTCTTCCTCTCTACACCCTAACTTTTTTCCTTCTCTCTGTTCTTTCCTCCACAAAAAATTCCTTACCTACAATGGCCAGAACAAAATCAAAGGGGCAGAAGAAAACCCCAACTTCCACTACTAGCCTTAGTGAAGCTCATGTTTCTGATTCCACTCCTACTGAACTTATCTCTATCTTTTCCGTACCTGGATCTACTACTCCTCGACCTGGTTCTAAAGATATGGAAGTGTTTGGAGTACACTGGATCATCAATGATACTGATTCAGACGAAGAATCGGCTCAAGTAATAAAATGTCTATAAATCAGAGGAGGTCTTGCAAAGCAAGCCAAGAAAATTTCTGAACAAAAAGAAAACCTTGATATTGAAAAGAAAGAGGAAGAAGAATCTAGAAAAAGAAAAAGGAAAGAAATAAAGAAAGGCAAAGCGCATGTGACTGAAGATATTATTAAGGACCTCATTGATAAGAATGAGCTATTTTATGAAGAGATGATTCCTCAAGAAAAAAGAGGAAAGAAGATAAAGATAGCCATACAAAAAGGAAAGACATCAATACCACAAAAAATGTTTCAATCAAAGGAAGCTGAAGTCCGTTATAAAATGCAGTATAAGAAAAGAGAGGTCGTTGTTGGGCGGATCTTGCTTCCCATGATATTTGATGGCATATGTATACCTATCTTTCCTTAATTTGTTGCCATTGGTTGGGAAAATTTTCTGAAATTAGATGAAGCCGTATGTGATGAGCTAGTCAAGATATTCTACACACATATGAGGAAAGAAGAAATTGATGGAAAGCTAGCCATTGACTCATAGGTGTATGAATGTGAAATTTTAATCTCTAAAGAAAATTTAGGAGATATACTATACATAACTCCTATAAGGAGAACTGATTCTCCTGTCTTAAGTGAGATGTCGATGATCTGGATTTGGTATAAGTTGTTAATTTCATATGCCTTCATTCTAAAAACACCCAAGATAGGAGACCTTGGAGTAGACAATTAGATTTATCGCCTCAATGCCTCACATCGTTATCCGCTACCTCATTCTTTCCAAGGAGTAGCTCTGTTGAAAGGTGCAGTTTGCTGGACACTTATGTAGTGTACAATTTGCTAAAAGGGAACACAATGAATATTTCAGTAATGATTTTGAGATTCATGGTGGATAAGGGGAATCATAAGAATACCACTAGCTTTTTGCCTTATGGAATGCTACTCACTAAGATTTGCACCCATTATGGAGTACCTTTTCATACTTTAAATCGGTGCGCACCAGCTAAGTTTCATCCTTCCATTCCCTACCAATTTGGATACAAATTGCAAAACAATGTTTAAGTAGACAAAAGATCAGAAAGAGTAGTAGAAAACGTAGATCTTACTTCAGACCAACAAACTCCTACCCCTTTTCAGGTTGAAAATAGTGCAAATCTCCAACAGCAGCTGAAGGACATTCAAACTAATCAAGAACAAATGTGAGAACAAATAGATAGCATGCAAAATCAGCTTCTTGACATGTAGATTTTGTTCAAAAAAATTTCTGAATCTCTTTAATAAGTATGTTGCTATTCTTGACTGAACTATTCTTTCATACTTATGATATTTGTTTGATGCCTTCGTTACTCTTTCCCTCTCTTTTTTTTTGTTGATAATGACAAAGGGGGAGAATTAATGATATACTTTACTTTGATGATATATTTTCAATATTACTTTGATTGCTATTAATGATATATTTTCTATTAATATTGCTGAACTTGTGGAGTTTAAATCTGTGATAAACAAATGATAACCTCCTTCCTTTAGAAGTTAGGCTCCTTCTAATAATAATTGCGAGTAAAGCTTACAAGTTTCTTTTGAAACCCTTTATTAGTATTTGAATTTTGAAAATATATCTATTACTGTTCGTCGTCATCAAAAAGGGGGAGATTGTTAGCTCAAGGTTTATGATTAACGATTTTGATAATAACTGTATAATATTTCAAAATTCAAATTGTATTTATTTCCTTATATAGGCAACGATATAATTCTTAAAAGGAAATAAACTAATAAAATAATTGCTTCCTTTTCTACGTGAAACTTCTTTATAAACTTACCATTTTTCGAAATGATTCCATGACATCCGGAAGGATCATTCTAATTCGAATAATCAGCCCCCGGAAGTCTTGACAAAATGTTCTTCTTAAGGTCTAAATATCAACGGTTTCAGCAGAGATGATTTTGAAGATTAAGCAACGGCTAGTTGAAGAAATTGCCTACTTAAAAAAGAGCCATTGCATTTGGCAAACAACACACGAGACTTGTGAAATATCTTAGAGCATCAATATTTTTGAAAGTTATATCAAACTCTTTATGCTTTAGAAAGTGATATCACTTTATTTAAAGAGAAAGTTAAATTCTTTATACGTTTCTTGTTGAGAATTTGTAGAGGCTAGCAAAATACTACTAGTGTGAAAGGTTGAAGAACCTTGAAAAATATACACTTGTGAGCTTGAAGAGGCTCGCCAAATTACTACTTGATTTTTATAGTGAAATACTCATGTTGGATACTTGGGGACTAGACGTAGGCTTCGTTATAAGCCGAACCATTATAAATTTACTATGCCACTTTCTCTCTCTTCCTTACTTTTAAATTTCTGCATTATAAGTTTTTAAGAGGCTCCTTCAGTTTTTTAATACGCTCCTGCTTTTATATCGCAAGAGGTTTCTTTCAAAAGTTAGGAGGCTCCTATTGATTAAGCAAGCTCCCTTTTTTTTAAGAGCAAGCATGCTCTTGTCGATTAAAAAAAGCTCTTATTGTTTTGAGCGTTAGTAAGCTTCTTTCAATCAATTGACTTATTTCTATGTGAGTGTTAACAAGATCCTTTCAAAAACATTATAGGACCTTTTTATTTATAAGTTTATTTTGTTTAAGCACGATCTTATTGATTTGAAAGTATCTTGAATTTTTTACACACATTTTACCCTCTTGCGTATGTTTGCTTTATTATATAATAGTTTGTAACTATGATTTTTTAAGGAACCATTATTCTTTTGGGAAACAAAAATATAGATATAACTTGGTGTCCCGCAATTTTAAGAAGGGATAGTACAACAAACAACCACTCATATTCAATGAAGTAAATAAATGTGCATTATTATAGTAATAAATCACTTATTTGAATTACCAAAATAGTACTCCCTCCGACGTCTTTTTAGATACATTTTAATTATTTAAAATAAGTGTCATTCTTGACTTTGTATGCATGTTTATAATTTTACTTCCAAAA
>JAOSBL010000211.1:30240000-30253378 GCA_027568915.1 Erythroxylum roraimae | reverse complement strand
TTATAAAATTATTTAATCAATTATATTCACAGGGCATTATTACTGCGCATTTGCGCAGTATTATTCTGCTAGTAGTTTCCTAGGCCACTTGCCATCCAATTACCTAAGCCATTTGTCACTCAATTACCTAAGCCATCTGTCACTCATTCTCCATTGTCACGTGTCACTATTTTATAGACCTGGTCAACCTAAATTTTCATGTTTCAATTTGTCTTGTCATTTAACATTTTTCCTAGTCTAGGTGCACATATCAGATCATCAATCTCCCACTTATAACAATAAATTTCAATATACTAATTATAGTCCATCAAACCAAAATTCAAGATATGTTCAATACACAATCACGCAATCACATCATAATTATTTAAAATTTTTCATACCCTGGAATAAGTCAATTGAGTGCATATACTATCTTTGCAATATTTCTAAATCATGATTCATGTGTGTATGCGAATATTATGCATGTAAATGAAATGCACCTCAAGAATTCTCAAATGGTATAACTCATATGACTTAATCTAACAGTTAAGCCCTTAAGTATAGAAACAGCCTATTACAATTAGACATATTCGGGCTTGGCTTACAATGTAAGCGTATATTTGTCAACCTTTTGTAACACTTAGAGTTATGAATACAAATAGGACATGAGTGAGTCATAATAAATATCTTTGGCATATTATAAGCTTACATAAGTTTTTAAGACTTTTTAAGTGTATTTATATGTGTGTGAGCATGGAATAAGCCTTTAAACTATTAGTGTGAGTATAGAGCTATTGTTATGTACAATTGATTGTGTGTTCTACGTTATGATGTCTCCTCTTCTTAATAAAAAAAAGTGCAATAGTTCTTTTTTCACCCATGAGAAAAAAGATATTTTATGACATGTTGTTTTTAATTTATTAAAGAAAGATATTAATGATTTTTAATGAAAATTGAAAAGTGGATGTATACTAAAAGTTGTTAGTCAAACCGCTAAAATTGAATTTACACACACTTTTTCTATTCTATTTAATTATTATTTTGATTATTTCATGATTACCATATATAAATTGTCATATTATTAACAGAAACAATTCATTTATTAATTTTTCAATAATTAAAAAATACAATATTCACTCATCTCTGTGTGCTAGGACCAACACATACACACACACACACATAATACAAACTCAATTCATAAAATATTTTGAACCAAAAATGTTGAAGAGCAAGCCTTCCTAGAAAGAGAATATTTAAATTTTCGATTTTTAAAGGTATAAACAATATTTTTTAATATATAGAATCAATACAAAAGTTAAACATTAATTATTATAGAGAACTAAAATTAGAGTATAGATAAATGTTTTATAATTCTGTTAAGATAATATTTTCTTTATTATAATGATGTTAAAACTTAAATTATTAAATTATTAATGCTTAAAATGATTATTTTTACGTATAACCATTACCAACCGTAATAAATAGAGTAATTATGTTCAATGTTATGGTATTAAAACCTTAAAAGTTCTATTAATTAAAATGATTATATTAAAAATATTCATAATTCAGAAAATTAGAGTTATCAAAATTTTAATTAAAATTATGATTTTTTTTTCTTTCATATTTATAAAGATAGAAGACAACTTCTATATAAATACAACTTTATGGTGGTACCTATAAACATAGACGATACATTATAGGGTTAAATACACTAGGATGAGGCTTTTTCATGGGCTGGGATGGTCTGCTCATTAGCAGTCGATCCCGAATTGGACTAACTCATTTTGCAACCACCCCAGCATACAATAGTCCTCTTTCTCCAGCTCCTTCTGTCTCATGTCGCATGTAGGCCGAAGGGAAATCGAAATCGCAAGACTAAGAATTTGTACATCTTTACAATGTCAAAGAATAAATGGGAGTTCACAGTTTACACCCTCGTGATTAATATCCAAGGCATGATAATAGCGTGAAACTTTTCTTTTTGGATTAAAAAAAAGTCTACTGTAATATTTTATTCTGTGACACAGGTTCCAGTAACAAAGCACATCCTGACTGGTCTTTTTGCTCAATTACCTAGTTTATTAATCTGTGTTTGAATTTTGATTGTGTATGAATTAAACATGCTCCAATAATTGTATCATTCTGCCTTCAGTTCTTTGACATCCATCTTTCGACACTATAAATTGTATTTCCCTATGGGTCATTGTCGATTTTGTTTTCTTAGCTTGATTAGTTAGTTTTTGTAACGTGCATGAGTCGATATCTTGGATGTGAACGTTTACAGGAGGCATGAAGCCATTTTCAGAGCATTCATGAGATTACAGAAATGGGACTTCACTCGGTTGTCCATAAGAAGCAAAATCATGAAGCGAAAGTGGTTCCAACTGGTTCATAACTAATGTAACTTGTGACTTCACTTTTGGGACCAAGAAAAAGGGGCTTTAGACCGAAAGGTTAGTGTTTCTTGAAGAGTTCTCTCCTTTTTTCCTTGACCACAAGAGAATAAGATCAGTTAGAAGACATGGCTGTGAACTGCGTATGCAAAAGCAGTTCTATCAATCTGCTTTAACTTTCCATTATGTACATCACAGGCATAGATATAGAAAGCAAATTCGTCACACTTTTATTCTTCAATATATACAACTCTACATGTATTAAAAACTATATATTTGCAGGTAATTATTTCTTAGCGGTACTGTTGAGCTGAAAAGTATATTGCTTTCCTGCTCCGTAAAACTTTAGGCATAGTAACATTTCCCACCGTATATGGTATTTACTTGCTTCTCAGCGCACTTGCAAGCTAGTCTGTGATAGCTTCCAGCACTGAGACTTGTACTTGTTTGGTCAATAGATTGTAATTGTCATGACATCTTTTGTATATAGACATCAATGAACTTCTTTTGTTTTTTTGTTTCTTTTGGCTTTTGTAAGATCAGTATTCATTATTAATATCAACAAAGATGTCCTATGACAAATAAGAACCAGTGAAAGCATGAAAGGACCTATGTTGCCAGTACTTGTCTAACCTTTCATGGGACAACTTGCAAAGGCAAAGACAGCTTGAGAAAACAAAATAACAAAACTAGGGACAAAAGGATGGTAAGAAACCAATGGTGTAGAAGCCATCCATGTTCTCCAAGTCATAGGACCAGTAGTAGGTTGAGTCTTGTGAGATATGAGATTGGTAAGATGATTTTGTTAAATGCATTGAATGCTTACTGTTGGATTCTTCTGCTTGAAAAGAAAAATCAAAGGAAGGCGTTTTTTCTACGCGCACTAGGACACCAAAAAAAGTAACAGAAAAGGAAAACAGTGAGGAAAGTTACAAGATATTATGGGCAAGGAATATGCAAAAGGTTTTGTGACGACATCCCATCTTGTTTTGCACACTTTAGTACGTAATCAAGTAATCATGCTATAGTTTTCATTTGCCTCAGAAGTAATTGACCATTCAGCGCGGAGTCGCCTGCTTAATCTTGACTTAATGAAAGTTATTAAACCTGTTGTCTGAGGAAATTAAAAACACAGGTCGTCGAGTAGAGCTACCTCAGTGCCATCTGTAACTTGCATAATTGTATTGATGGTTATCAGCAGATATATTTAACAAGTGAGTTTTCGAGCCTTACGAGTAGGGTCAATTCATGGAAGCTTTCATCCGACATCGATAGTGGGTTCTGAAATTGATGAAGGTGATAAATTAATGTGCTGTTTCAAAAAGATTATAAAATTTAATAAGAGAAAGTGTCTACGAATTGGATGATGAAAAAACAATAAGAAGCTTGAATTGTATGATGGTGTCGGTGGTGGATGAGAGGGAAGTCGGCATACCATTACCGTAAATATGTATTTTTCATGAGGAAAAAAATAGAAAACAACTATTAATTCAATCATTTGGTTCTATTATCTTTTAATTCCCTCGCTACTATTTCTTTTTCCTTCTATTCAAAAAGTTCATGTCTATCTACTGCCATTTTCCCCTCCAAATTACACAAAGGGCCAATTATCTTTTGAACTTACAATGATATGGAGGTGCTCACAACTTGTGTATTATAAAAATCACTATATCACTTTTAACTTTTTTTTCGTATACCCTAACCATACACCATGTCCACATATTGATTCACTAAACAAATTCCACTCACAACGTCAAAAAGTGTTTTAGGCACGGATAAAAGAGTAGCTATAAGTACAATTATCATTGTCTTTTTAATTTATTAAAGCAACATAAATCATACCGTTAAATAAAATGGTGTTGTTATAAGTATAAGATAACATAATTTTTTGATTAAGCAACAAAATAAAAAATGTTGCTTTAAGCTTTGACTAAGGCAACACATTAGTTTTAAACTATATCAACAATATTAAGTAACACTTTAAGTCATTATAAGGCAACAAAGTGAATTGTTTTAGGCAACAATTTATTTTTTGTTACCGATAATATGTTAACGTAAAAGTAAACTCTTGTCATTATATATTGCTTTTGATATATATATATATATATGTATGTATGTATGTAAGTCTTAATTGCGTAAGTATAGTCAAATGTGAACTACCAAAAAATTGTATTTACATATCATATATAGTCCATAAGAACTATATATATTAAAAGCAATATATAGATATTAATGTAAGTCTTAATTGCGTAAGTACAGTCAAATGTGAATGGCCAAAAAATTGTATTTACATATGATATATAGTCCATAAGAACTTGTAAAATTCAACCTTTAACATATTCAAAATACAAAAGCAAAAAATGACTAGCTAAAATATGCACCTATATTATCGTCCTCCATTTCATATGGAATATAAGTGAATTTAAATACTAAACAAAAAAAATATGTATGGGCACTTCAAAATCTTTCACCAAGTACCTCCTTGTCCATTCCTAATCATCACCATCTTAAGAAAAAAGGAAATAAATAAGAAGTAGATTAGAATTGTAAAACTACTATGCTCACAAATAGGTTGATATTTGTTAAAATGAAATAAAGGCTAAAATCCGTTCAAACTTGGTAGATAAATTTGAAATACCTCTTAACAATGTGCATTCTTCAATATTGTGACCATAACAACATTGATGTACTTTAAATCGCAAAAGTAATGAAGAAATTGCAACAATATGATAAATGAATACTATATATAGACAAAAGGCTTTGGATCATTTAATTTATAAGCTATATACGTAGTCCAACAAGAACATCTGGCATTGTCACAATAGAAACTTCTATACTAGAAATTAAACAAAATGAAATGTGACAGTCCCACTAACATTTCTTACATTGGCATTTCTTAGTCCAAACTATATCCAAAAGCACAAACATTGAACATTAAAGAATTTGATAGTACAAGGAGTGATGTAGGACAAATAGAAGAATTATTAATTAGTAGCTAAAACTGCAGTGTTTACTTAATAATATTTGTTTTGTGAGGTTTGTGCAAAAAATGCCAACAAATTGAAAAGATTGTCATACTAAACATGCTTGTAATGAGCATCCCAACAAATATAGCATTCACTCGTAGCCAAACATTAATCAATCTCCATGTCAAAGGTTTTGTTGAGATAACACCTAATAAACTCAACGTTGATACAATCAACACTGATAACAAATTTTGCACACCAACAAAATATTCACATCAGTTATTTACATATAATAAGAATAAAGAACAGGAAAGATGGACAAATAGAGATATAAAATATGCTCTAAATGATATAAAATTTGCTATATGTTGAAATACAATATGCAAGGTCAGAAAATAAGGTTTGATTGTGTACTTTAACTGTAATGCTACTATGTGGTATTTCCCTCAACCTTTTTCCAACTTGCCATCTTCCAAGTCATCTTCACCATAAAACCAAAGGTTTAAATCATGAGGTGAGCAATGTCTCCATAAAGAGCCATGCATTTGAGTTTTATATAAATATCTCCTTGTATACAAACATCATATAAATTCATGAGAACAATGAAAATGGTAAAACTAAAAAAATGCATACCTACAATGTTACAGATAGGTCTTGGAAAAAAAATGCAACTATCCAAAAAGGAAACATTTAGCTACTAAAGTTGCAACATAAAGTCCATAAAGTGTTCAACCATTAGGCAAACATAAAAGTCAATTTAGTAAATCATTGAATATTTTCAAAAACTCTCAAAATCGCTAGCAAGTTCATTAACATGAAGATGAAGAACAAAATTTCTAACACAGCTAGGGAATTGACTGATTATATTCATCATCACCATTAGCAAGTAAGTTTGTAGGAACATGTAATGCGACATGAAAATATTACAAAATTATTAATGAGGGATCCCAATAAGTATCTGCTCAAAATTCTGACATCAAAAGTCCCCATAATGGCTCAAATTACATACCAGGCATTAAGAATAACATTAATCAGTTAAGAAATGGGAAACAACTAAGAAAAAAAAACTAAAACGTAGTTAACAAAATGGAGTGAAAAAAGATATAGTCTTTATCTTTATAACAACAAGATATCAAAACCTAAGAGAAATAAAAAAGAAGCAAGCATGAAGGCTTGCTAGGATTATTGGAAAATAGGGTCTTGTTTGAACATGTTGAGGGGTGGGTTCTTGACGGCCAAAGCAAAGTCAATGAGGATACGAGTCCTTGTCTTTAGCTAACAGTTCATTTCCTTATCCTTAGCCAACAATTCTTGTCCAGTCTCAAAACATTTGAATATGTTGTTCTCAAGCTTCGTGAATGTTGCAAAGCCCAGTAGGTTGTTCCCTTCTTTCTCCTTCTTCATATTATCTATAGCCACCAAAGCTCTGGTCCTTGACATCAGACGGCAAAGCCAACCCTAACAAGTTCATAAGTATGGAACAATTTTCATTCACCCTTACGAAATTATATAAACATGCCCAAACTTTCAATCAAAATTTATCTTACATCAACCTGTCCAATTTTCTCCATTTTCCAAAATTTAAGAGATCAAGAAAAAATAGTTTTACATCAACCAACCAACCAAACAATAATAATCCTAGATTTTGACATACATTACATTTTGTTACTATGAACCTACATTTAAAACCACAAATGACAAATTTAAGACAACAAAAGGAGAATAGACAAGGCAAGGAGAAACTTAAGAACTTTGGAAAGAAAAATCAAACTTACTGTTGCCTTTCTATGTCCAATACCTAGATCAACACTATACATACACCTAGAACCCTAGCAAAAATTGATTGTCACTGAAAAAAGATTGAAATTGTTAATTGAACATTGCAGTAAAGAAAACACGTTTCAACCACTCTCCCCATGCTACTAAAAGAGTTGAGGTGTTGTGCCTGATTTTTTTGGCCTGTTAGTTGGCCATTCAAGTATAACCCCTTAATTGAACAATTAAAAAAAATAGATAGATTTTGTCTTCAAAAGGGAGGGAATTAAATAAAAACATTTTTATATGCGTATATATTACATTACTTTTGTGTATTTTAGAGCAATTGTATCGTGTGTTTTAATTTTATTAAATAAAATTGATGGGTATTTTAATTTTCTTAGACATATTCTAAATACTCGTTAGTAAATAAAGAAATTTTATATTTTAAATATACATTAATATATACCTATATAAACAAATATGTAACATTAGTAAATACCCTTTAGTAGCAACAATTCTAGGTGTAGCATATATAAGACTTTATTACAACCTTTTTTTTTATTTTTGTTGCCTTTTCTTATCTGTAACAAAAAATTAATATTGTCGTTGCCTTTTAATATTTTTAAAGGCAATACTTTTAAAATTGTTGCCTTAAATTAATGTTTAGCAACACATTTTTAAGTTGTTGCAAATATGTCGTTGCCTAAAGCACTTTTTACTGTACTAACTCCTTATTTTCTCTAAAATAAATTATCACTTTTAGATTATTAAAATGAAAAGTTACTTCTTATTTAAGAACTAGTTAATTAGGGATTATCATTTCAAATGATATTTTCACCTTATTCGTAATAGAAAGAAAGAAATTAGAGAAGCTAAAAGGCAAGAATTAGGAGGCACTTTACAACATCTATATGGCAGTGACAGATTCAATATTTCCAAGAATTTCTTTAACTACATTTGCAAAGTATAGGTTACTTTACAAGAAGAATTTCAAGACAATGTCAAGTTATGCATTGTTAAACTTCAAAATCTTAGAAGAGATTTTAAGAATATAAAAATAAAGGATTCTGAGATCATAAATGATTACTATATAAGATTTTGTGAATTAGTAAATCAATTAAAAGCATACAGAGCTGACATTCTAGAGAAAAGGATCATAGAAAAATTACTTATAAGTACTACTTAAAAATACAACATAATAGTCGTTACTATTAAAGAAACAAAAGATGTCACCACTTTATCATTTACAAAGTTGGCTAGATCACTTGAAACTTGTTAACTCTATTGAAAAAAAATTTATTCTAAACTTAATATAAGGTCTTAGAAATTCAATTCTAGAAAAGGGAGGAGAATTTCATAAATGTAGATGGAGACACATATATTCAGAAGAAAGGAAAACATTTGTCATTTTGTATCTACAAAAGAGCCAATCATCTAAAAAAATGATTTTATTTCCTTTTCAAGCTTTAATGTTGAAACTATAAGAAGTTAAGATATATGGAGAAAGTCTGTAAGCTAAAGGAGAAGCATTAAGTCAATTGAATTAGAGAAAGTTCCAGCAACAATTAGCTATTCTAAACTTGCAATTTTGTAGTGGAGATTGGAAATAATAAATGGTACATTGATAATACTACCACTAACCACATGACTTTTTTTTACAATAGAGGTGATTTCTAAAAGCTAGACAAATCCTTCAAAACTAGTGTCAAACTTAGTGATAGATATATCTTTAAGGTAGAAGGAAAATGATCTATTGCCAATAATACTAAAAAAGGTATGCAAGTTATTATTAATGTCATGTATTTTCCTAACCTTAAGATGAATCTATTCAACATCGGTCAAATGATAGAAAAAAGTATATGATCTATATTCGAAGGAGACTCATGCACCATTTATGACAATAAAGATAAATCTCTTATTATTGTTAAAGTAAAATAAGGGAGCACATATGCTTTCCTCTACTTAGCTGCATTATCATGTAAACTTAGGAAGATCAATCCTGACTAGCACAAGAGACCTAGCATTTTAACTTTCAATACCTGAAATACTATATAAGAAAAAGATGATGACAGATCTTCTACAAATTTGTAGTTTCTATGATGTCTATGAAGCCTATTTATAAGGCAAACAACATATTAAACTATTCCCTTTAAGAAGTTCTTATAGAAAAAGAAGCCTTAGAGTTAGTATATATTAATGTTTGTAGACCAGTCAATACACCATCACTTGAGCAAAATAGGTACTTCATTATTTTCATTGATGATTTAACAAGAATGACTTGGGTATTCTTTATGAAAGAAAAGTCAAAAGTCTTCAAGAAATTTTAAAATCTCTTAAAGAACCAAAATGGTTATAGAATTAAAGTTTTGAGAAGCAATAATAGAAAAGAATACAACAACAATGAGTTTGACAAATTCTATTAAGAAAAAGGTATAGGGCATCAAACTACGCTCAACTATAGCCATCAACAAAATGGAGTCCTATAAAGGAAGAATAGAATAGTCATGAAGATGCCAAGATCGATGTTTAAAGGAGAAACACTTTTCAAAAACTTTATGGCCAAAGCTTTTTATACAATAGTCTACCTACTCAATAGATTTCTAACTAAAGTGGTCCAAAATATGGCACCAATGGAAGCTTGGAATGTCTAAAAGCCTTTAGTTAAATATCTCAGAGTCTTCAATTACATTTGTTATGTACATATTCTAGCTTTAAAAAGGCACAAACTGGAAGAGAAAATTAAGAAGGGAATCTTCCTCGGCTATAGTATACAGTCAAAAGGTTAGTGAATATATAGCCTAAAAAATAAGAAACTAATTGTCAATCAAGATATGGAGTTCAACGGAAATGTTTTGTAGAATTGGGATGAAGATAAAATTAATAGGAAAACTACTAGAATCTTCACTAAGAAGAAAAGGAGACACAATGATAACATATTGAGAAGGAGCCAAAACCTTAACTAGTAGTACTACCAAGGTCTCCTAAATCTCAAATCCTAGTATAAGAAAGTAAGGAAAAACCATCTTTAGAATCTCAACTAAGGAGGATAAGGCTTAGAAGCGACATATATAAGACCTGCAATTTAGTCACGATGGAACAAAATGTTTTGAAGCAGTTACAAAGCAAAAAGTGTGGATCCAAGCTATGAAAGAAGAAATTAAAATGATCGAGAAGAATAAGACATACGAACTTGTTGATTGTCCAAAAGAAAAAGAAGTTATAAGAGTTAAATATGTTTACAAGAAAAAGCTTAATGA
Organism: Erythroxylum roraimae; assembly: GCA_027568915.1. NCBI lineage: Eukaryota > Viridiplantae > Streptophyta > Magnoliopsida > Malpighiales > Erythroxylaceae > Erythroxylum > Erythroxylum roraimae. The sequence continues at coordinate 30,243,025 of JAOSBL010000211.1, read as the reverse complement.
AGATTGCACGATCTAAAAGCATATGGTTCGATTAGTGAAAAAATGATTTTACAACTTTCAAATATTAATTATACTAAAATTTTGCTCTAGTGGCATGATTAAATATAGTTAGAACACTTATGGCACTAGCTAATCGAAGGAAATGAAAGATATATGAAATGAATATGAAGTTAGTATTCATCAATGGATGCATCAATAAAGAAATTTTCGTGGAGAAACCATAAGAATTCATAAAAAGAGTACAAAGATAAGGTACTAAAGTTAAAGAAAGTGCTATATGGAGTAAACAACCACCAAGGGATTGATATAAGCATAATTGACAACTACTTCATAGATAGAGGATTCTGAAGGAGCCTAAGCAATCTAAAACTTCGTATAAAGAATTAAGATAACAATAACACTCTCATTCTTTCCTTATACATAGATGATCTTATATATATAGGAAACAAGCAAATGGTTTGAGACTTCAAAGAGGATATAATGAAGACATTCTAGATGAGTAACCCCAGTCTAATACATTATTTCTCGACATTAAGATAAATCAAGAAGAAGATGACTTTTATATCCCAAAAGAAATATAAAGTCATTCTTAGGAAAGTTTAAGATGTCAGGTTGCAAAATAGTTGCTACGTTGTTAGTCCCTAATGAAAATACAAGAAAGATAACGGATAAAAAAAGCAGGGATTGCAACTTATAAAAGTCTCGTTAGAAGTCTACTCTATCTAATAGCCACATGACTAACATCATGTTTGCCACAAGCTTGTTATCACAATTCATACAAAGTTCAAACCAAGCATAGTATAGAGCAGTGAAAAGAATTCTCAAATACTTTCAAGGTATAAAAGATTTTGGCATATGATACAAACTTATAGATGAAACCAAAATGATTGGCTACACAGACAGTGATTAGGCTAGATCAATTGATGACATGAAAAGCACATTAGGCTACACATTCTTACTTGTTTAGAAATATTCTTATGGAATTTAAAGAAACAAGAAAATTGTTGGACACCCTGCCCTCGTGAATAACAGGCCCGACGTCCTAAGTGACATCTGAATGCGTATCCCTCAAGGGATGACGTGCCCCCACCAGGATAAACATTAAAACTATACATCGATCCTATTTCTGAATTGAATTTGGGAAAAGCCCAAACTTGAATTTCAATTCTACTTGTTCAGAACATATGAGGCTCTATGTCTCTAGTTTATTTAGAGACAAGAATTATCGCATTTGGAGATCCTATAACAAAGTTATGGATACTACCTTGTAGGGTTATTTCAACGAACCCTTATTAGCCAAAAATTTATTATGGAGGGATAGAAAAAGGCATTAGGAATCTATCGCTCCAAGAATCACTTCATTTGGAGGTCGGATGAAGAAGTTACAGTCAAAAGAATCAAGTATGTCCAAATCGTTAATCAATATTGCCCCTGTGTTGGGCCAATTAGCATAATTGTCCTTAGAGACAGCAGATTAGGATAATCTTAGGAGGCCTTAATAGAAGACTTCGAGATCTACAACTTTAATGCAGATATCGAAGACAGATTATATCGTCTGAAGGGTCAAATATGGAGCAGACGATAGCAAGAAGGCAGACAAAGAAAAAGCAGACAAATCAAAAAGGCAGACGAAACAAGAGACAGACGAAGCGGAAGGCAGACGAAGCGGAAGGCAGACGAATGCAAGAAGTAGATGAATGCGGAGGCAGACGATAGCATGGTCAACTTAAGACGAAGCAAAGTCAACTTAAGACGATGCAACGCTTAAGACGAATACGGTCAACTTAAGACAAAGCAAGGTCAACTTAAGATGATGCAACGTTTAAGACGAATACGGTTAACTTAAGACGAAGCAAAGTCAACTTAAGACGATGCTACGCTTAAGATGAATGCGGAGTCAACTTAAGACGATGCAACGCTTAAGACAAAGCAAAGTCAACTTAAGACGATACAATGCTTAAGACGAAAGGTTCCTACAGATGATACATTCCTACAGACGATATGACGTCATCATAGACGAAGTGATGTCATATCAGATGATACGCCTTTATAGACGATACATCCCTACAGACGATATAACGTCATCACAGACGAAGTGACATCATATCAAACGATACTCCTTTACAGATGATACATTTCTACAGACGATATGACGTCATCACAAATGAAGTGACGTCATATCAAACGATACGTCTCTACAAACGATACATTCCTACAGACAATATGACGTCATCACAGACGAAGTGACATCATATCAGACGATACGACTTGATACTTCTAAACATCTTCCCTTCTAAGGACCATAACTTTGGATATTCCTACTATTAACTGTTGGAAGCCAGAAGGAAGACCTACAACTTCCTAAAGGCACATTTGCCTAAATTAGCCTAAGTTAATCCAGGGCTATCCCTGATGTCCGAACACAAACCTTTCTCCTTATGTAAACTTAAAAATGCCATGTATGGACTTGCGAGAAATTCATTTGCAAAAATGCAATCTTATTCCATTTGCAACAAAAGATAAGAGCTTTACAAAGCTTTAGCGGGCATTTCAAGCCACAATTACAGTAACTTCTTAAAATCCCAAAGTACAAAAATTACATGAATCGTGAGTCGCTCAAAAGTGCAACTAAAGCCTTGTTTTACATAATTTACTTCAAATACAAAATATTTCAAAAGTGGAGTGATGCCTTGGCTATTGACTACTCGATCTCTTGTTCATCACCTACTTATGGGGAGGAAAATGGGGGTGAGCTTAAAGTCCGTGGGTAACAATTTTATAACTAGTAACAAACAAAACCTTTTAGAAGGTCATTTTCATGCCGAAATTCATGTTTATGCAAAATGAGTATGCATCATTTATAGCAGCTTATTTTGAACATATAGCATATCAAAACGTCATGAGCACATAAACATAACAAAATGGTCTGGGTAAGTCCATGAACATAACGCACTACACATTTCCACATAATGGTCCTGTGTAGCCGTAAACTTGAGGGAGTCTATGAAGGAGCTTCGTGCCACTA
>JAOSBL010000211.1:30191639-30208474 GCA_027568915.1 Erythroxylum roraimae | reverse complement strand
ACGTAGGTCATTCAATGCTGGAACGTTGTACAATTCCCACTCTTCAATTGATTGAACTTATAAAACAGAGATTGAATTAACAAAAGTGGTCCATCTGCTTCTGTTGATTACGGACATTTCTTCTTTTCTTTTCACAATAAATCTTTCTTGTTTGATTGTTCAATATAAAATTACAATTTCATGCTGAATAATATTTTCTTTATATATTTATATATTTGCATACAAAAATCTATTTATATATTTGCTTACATATGCTATTTAGCTTACATATGCAAAATAGCATATGTGGTTGTTGCTTAGATTGGTATATTTTTATATTTATTTATGTTTATTTATATTATTTAGTATATTTTTCTATTTTTTAAATATTATTAATATTATATATAATTAAATATAATTATTACGTAATTATGACGTCACACCGGTTCAACCAATGGTCAAACCGGTCGAACCGGTGACCAGTAAAGCCTCCGGTTCGACGTCCGGTCCGGGTTTCAAAACCTTACTTTGCACAATTATAAGCATTTATTTATGCACAAATATATATACGAATTATGTACAATGCATGTTCTCGACAATTTCGGGTATATTATCAAATTTCATATCTTATCCACATTCTCATTTTATAACTCAATTACTCGCCATTTCATTTTTAGCATTATTTGCTCTCATAAAAATCAAATTCTCATTCACTTTAACTTTAACTTGGTACTCATTACTCATTTCCTTTGAATCACAACCACAACATATGAACCTCTTTATCTCCATTATACACATGTCCTTGGCATTTTAATACCAACAATTCATTCACTATTGTTATTCTAACAGTATATGATCATACAATATCCGAACTCTCATTCTTTCTTATAAATTTTCCAAAATTTCAGACCTTTGGGTCTATTTTCCATGACCAATTAGACAATGCAAATGAGGTAATTTGGCAAAACTTTCTTCTAATAACATGTTCCCTATTGTCTTAAGATTCTAATAACACCAAAATCATTCAATTTGGTTCAATATTTCAAAAGTTATACTCCAAATAATTCGGACCATTCCTTAACTATAACAATATTCTATACCCAACTTCAAGTCAGATTCCGGAACTATGGAGACGGAATTGGATTTGATTTCTTCATAACAATTGTATCTCTATGTCTCTATTTTAATCTAAATGAAGAATCATTCCATTTAGATAACTACATAACAAGTTATGCCTAAAATACCTAATCTTGTTCAGTGAAAATAATCCAGTTATCATTTTCCAGAACTCCTCATTAATTTCGTCCCAAATTCATCAATCAATCTCTCCATAATGATTTCAGATGGTTATAAATTTTGGTAGAGATGAATATCAATGAGTTACGAGTGCAATGGTTTAAGTCTCATGTCATTTGGAGGTCGGGAGAAGAAGTTATGACCAAAAGAGTGAAAGATGTTCACATTAGTTCACTTCAGCAAGCATTCAATGTCACGATCGTGCTGATTCAAGTTGGATCAAAAAAAGCATGATCATGCTTTTCTGGACTTCTCCAAAAAGTCACAATCGTGCAGAAGCACGATCGTGCAACCCCTCTTTATCTTCTCCAAATTCAAGTGCTGCAAAGTCTCTTCTTCTCTAAAACAGACCTTCGGGTCACAATTTCATGGCAATTTTGATAAGGAAAATGAAGAATTTAGGCAAAACACTATTCTAAACGGTTATTCCTTTATGTCTTAAGTTTCAAATGAAACCAATTTCATGCAATTTGGTTGGATATTCTGAACGTTATGTTAAAAACACTGTAGACTGTTCTAAACCACGATAGAATCCACAAACTCAACTTTGAGCTAAATTTTGAAACTCTTTGAGACATAATTCAACTTTGATTTCTTCATGAAAAATATAGCCATACATCTCTAGTTTAATCTAAACTTAAAAGCATCCCATTTGGATGTCTACAGACCAAGATATGGCAAAAATATAGATGCATATTTAGTGAAAACACTACATTTGTACATTTTCTAACACTCTTCAACATCATTTTCATCTTAGTAAATCTCTTTTGCTTAGTCTATCACTTCTAGCTTATTTCCTCTTCATTCCTACTTCCATTTCAATTCAATTTCAATCACAAACAAATCATGGTCTATATTTGATCATTAACCCAAAAACGGAACATATACATGTACCCATTCATTATCAATTTTCTGCACATGTATTTTACTCCTATATCACCATCTATCATCATATATGCTACTATTTAGACCACCCATGAAGAACAAAGGTTAACTTACATGTTTAGCTCCAAAGCTTCTTCAAATCTTTAAATAACCTTAGCCTTCGAGCATCACCTGATAATCACCTTTTTAAGGTGGAATTGGTTGGGTTTTTATCAACATAAAGAACATGACAAAGTGTTGAAGTGGTAAGGTGAAGGATGATACCAAAGCTCAACCTTGATGGGTAGGTTATGAGAGCATCGTGTATGAGAGAAAAAGAGATGAAGAAGGTGAGAGTATTTCGTGAAAATGAAAGACATGACAAAATGAAGACGGTCTTTCCATAGATGTAAATAAATGTGGGTTAAAAAGCTTGGTAAGTGTCATGACGTATGTCACGACAGTTACCACATAAAATAAATACTAATGCCTTTCACTTATGCTACTACATAACTCTTAATTATCAGTCCATTTGTCTCCTAAATTTCTACTTTAATTGTCTCCAAATTCTTAATATCATTTTCTCAATAAATCCAAAGTCATCTATGAAATTTCTTCAATATCATTTAATTATTATTTCTATTTTCATTCATCAATTTATTTGCCAAGTGGCATTTTTCCTAGGCCAGTATACCCAACATTTTTCGAAAATTTCTCCTAAAATTTACCAAAATTCTAATCCAATATTTATACTTCTCCAATTCGATTTTCAATACAAATAATTCACAATTCTCATATAAGCACATTTATAATCAATTATACCCAGAATGTCAATGAATGCCTGTACATTCATTTTAATGTGTGCAAAATCTTAAATTCACATGTGTGTATGCTAACATTACGCATGAGCATGAAAATGTGATTTTCTTAATCTCTCTTTGATCTCACATATACCGTATTTTTGGGCTCTAACTCTTAATATGGGAACGAGCTGTTACATTTCTCCCCTCTCTTAATAAATTTTATCCTCGAAATTCTTATCTGATTGATCAAAAAGGTTGGGATATGTTTCCTTATATGTTTCTCTGTTTCCCATTTAACTGTTATCACTCAAATATTTTCCTCCACTTGACTATAGTCAGTAGAATCACTCTGTCTGTCAATCACTTATTTAGTCATTCACTTTCTTAACTAGTTCCTCAATATATCTCAGATTACTCACAATTTTCACTTCATATGAACCAATACAATTTGAGCTTAGTTTATCCTTTTTCCTTATCTAAGCACATCTTTATCTCAATCTATGCACACCTTGATAAGGTGCTACTCTTAGAAATATTTCATCTCTCGCCTAGTATTTCACATCTCTTTATTTTTACTGCACTTAACTCTTGGGTCTATCTCACTACAATTCATAACTTCAATGTTGTCCCACCAAATTCATTTGCCTTTCATGAGCCACTTAATTTCGATTATAAATTCATTTCACTCATCAACAGTACCTCGAATCAATTCTGGCCTTCAACCCATTTATAAGGGCGAACAACTCTTTTTGTCGTATAAGACCTCATACAGTATTCTAATGACATCACAGTAATAATGATTGATATGCTTAAAGCCAATTAAAACTATACCTTGATCTTATATTCCTATGAACTCCAAAAATATAAGCTTTAAGCATATCTCCAACAGTTAGGATTGTTGGCAATTCAAACATTTAGTTACTTACGCTTCCTACATCTTTAGCAACTAAATACCATTTCATTGTATTCCTACTAGGATGTCTAGCTTAGGTTGTGATTTGCTTTCACCAATAACATCTTTGCTCACTCATCATTATCGGGTACACACCCTCCTCGTTTCAATCACAAAGCAACATTTTTCCTATTCAAGTTCAAAATTCAGATTCGTTTGCAATTCCTCACTAAGATTCACAATTTCTAAATCCTCAATTTGGGCTTTGTTAATCTTTTCCTGTGGGACTGATCTTAAATTCAATAGCTAATGATAGTACTTTGATTTGCCCAAAATTCAACTTGACGTTCTATGCTCTTTATTACACTTGGTTTGGTAACCTCAATATTAAATTCGTGGTATTTCGTCATCGAATTTCCGTTCAATACATCATATTACAACACCAGCTTTACTAGGAATTACCCATTTACACAATCAAAGTCTTTAAATAACGCTATTCATTGTCTCAACCTCATTTTCATTCCTTTCAAACTCAATAATTACCTTATACTCTAATAATCCGTATAAAATATGAAATGTTTCACTGTACTTATAATGTCTCCATGTTCTCAACATAAATTTCTGCTGCAGCAAATTCTAATTCATGTATCAAAATTCAGCTCATGAGGCTTTAATTGTCCCTATGTACACCAAATCACTTTATAATGTTGCAACGAATTGCATCTTAATCTCTGATGTGAAACTTCATTATATACTGCAAAAATCTCCACATTGAAGTGATATGATTAGCATCAGTGTTATAACTCCTCAAAACTCTTTTTGCATTCATCACCCATACGATTTACATGTTTTTCCTCAAACAGACTAAGGTTAGTAAAAACTCCGTAATAGTCTTTGTTGGTATCCAATTTTCAGCAATTTTAGACAACTTCGAATCTCATATATATTTCTTCATCGTTTCTTCTATTTTCTTTGGGTCTCCCAATATGCCATGTTCAGATATACAACCTACATTTTAATTGATCAAGCTAAGATTCACTCTCATTAAACTTGGCATATAATTGTTTCTACCTCCACGATATGTAAGATTAATCTCAATGTTCAAAATACTCACTTCATTTTTTGAATACACTCCATTTATCCTCTATGATCATCGTCACTAATTGATCCAATTGTGCTTAGATCACTTTAATCTTCAATACTATAACATTGTCGGGGGCATTGTTAACTCCAGCAGATATAACCCAAATTTCCTTGTCCCAATGATTTGTTCTCTTAATTCTTTTAGTATCTAATTCCTCAATGAAGTAGTATTATTTCACGTTATTTTTTATTTTCCCAATTGACTTCTTTTCTCGAATAATTTTTTTTTCAATTCATTTTATTTCCTCTTATTTTCACATGGATTTATTCTAATGCCTACTCATTCATACTAGTTTCTCCACACATTTTGATTTATTAGAAATCTTAATTTCCTGTGTTAGTAAGACATTCATCAGATCTGATTTATATCTCATATACTTAATGTCACCTCGAATTCAGGAATCCCATCACATAGTTGGATACTTTTTATCATCAAAATGCATACACTCTTTGTAGCATATCCTACATCTTATGCTTGAGTCTCCGTTATGATTAGGACTCTAATATTCACTTTTGATTCATTATAATTATTTTTGATTTATTCCTTCATTGATCATTTTTAAGAATAAACTATCTGGTCTGCTTAATTTAATTCGGTGAAATTCTTCTTCGAAAGAAGATTTCTTATTACTATCATCTATATTATTCATGTAACTTTTATCAATCCACTGTTTCCATCACTATTTATCAGACATTCTTAGTACCTCAAGAAGATCACCTTTTTATCATTTCTTACAATATTCTATTTACCAACACTCGATGAGGTAGTAGACATGATTATTGTCGCATATTTTAGGGTGTGCATCTTCAAAGTCATCCTTTTTATCCAAAGATTTAATTCCAACAACTCTCCAATTTACATCTTACAATAGTAACACTTTGATCTTAATTGATCCTAAACAATATTTCCCTCTGTATCCTACCACGATCGGGGCTTCTTTGCATTAACACATACTAACATCAACTTTACTCCAATTCTCCAGAATTTACCTCTTCTGGTGTTACATCATGCCATATTGATTCAACTATCGTAATATATTCTTATTTGATTCATCATCTTTTTTTTTTCATTTCTATCTCATCTTCCTATTGTCATATATTTCATCTCCCACATGTATACCCTCAATCAATTCAAAATTATTAATGCATAATCATTATAAAATTCTGGTCTCAATTCCTCTAACATCTTCTTACAGTGGATCATAATTCTTGTCACATTAATCAAACAACCATTTCAGTTCAGAACTCATCTTCTTAAGAGCATAACAATTTCTGTTTTCATTACATTCTACTTGCACACCTTAATCTCATCATTTCCACTTATCTCCCTATTTTCCTCACACAATCATGACAATATATTCACTTCTCTATCACATTCGAGGGTATGTCATTACAGTACAATATTGATATCATGTTCCATAATATACACACCAATACAAATGTAGTGAGTCTTTATCTATCATGTCGAACCATATACTATTTCTTCTTTTTAATTATTCACAACTTTCATTTGCTCACGTTCTAAAAAAGCATCACTCTTCTCGCTAATTCTATCATCTCCACTCTAAACACATGCTCATGCGTGTGACTCATGAAATTGTGACTCAGACTGGGGATCAGTTGCTACTATCTGCTATGACATAACTAAAATGCATGTAACTTGACATATATTTCGAAAACACTCATTTAAGATAGTAATTATGGGCTCTGATACCACATTGTCGCACCCCACCCTCTCGAGACACGTACTCGACATCCTGAGTGATGTCTGAGTGCGAATCCCGCAAAGGTGGCATGCTAGGACAGTTAACCACTCAAAAACTCATTACATTTTTTTTTATTCTTTTGGAAAACAATATACGCATACGCGTATGCAGAAATCAGTAATCAAATTCGGACCCATTTTACGCAAACACAAAGTTACAAGCAGTACACAATTCATCAAAATTTCACTAGTCACTTGGACCTAAATTCAAATACAAAACATTTCCAATTTCAAAACGTATTACATACCAAACTATTCAAATACATATGATACAAAAATTTGCGGAATATACAATTTAGCACGAAAATAAAGAAATACAATGCAGATGCGAACTGATCCCTACCTCTATCCCTGACTTACATGCAGGAGGTATACTCCCATTTGCCTAACGGGGTATTCTTCTGATCCTGAAAAATATTGCAAATTTTGGGTGAATTTTGCGAACTCAATGAGTGACCATCATCGCTGGCTTACCCAGTCACATAACACATAATTCACATTTCACATTCAATACAATTTAATCATTCATACAAATACAGTGCACATGAGACTCACTTTCTATTTGTTACTTTGTTGTAACCGAGTGCCTAAACTGTCCCGTATCTATTGGAGTCATAAAATAAAGTCAAAATGTTTGAATTTGTAATTTTGGTGTGTCCTCGATATGTGTGTACGAGAACAGGCACTGACATTAGTGTAGGTTTTGTTCTGGATTTTTTTTTTTGGCCATAATTTATTCTAAGATCAGCCTTCACATACTTGATGTCATTATATCAATCTTTTGACATAGATCGCGATGGTACAGTTAAATCAATGATTGAAACTATTTTCAGACTTCGATGGAAGAACAGAAAGGCAATTGACATTGGTTAATGATAGACGGTGGCGGACAATACTCCAGTAGAATAGTGAATACAAAGAAACTTGAAAAGTAAGATTGGCAATTTTAGTGTGACCTGGCCTAATTTAAAGCCAACGACCAAATTTGAATCGGTAAAGTTTCATATTAAACTTGGTCTTAAGGGATTAACCTAAAGCTCAACTCAACCCCCTTCACCAAAAGTGTCACTTTTGATATAATTAATAAAAACTATGCCAGTTTGATCATTTTATAACAAAATGATATTATTTTGATAATGAAGAATTGCATATTCCAAATCAACTAGACCTTAGGCGAGAGTCAAACCTGAATTGTAGGTGACGAGTGTCAAAAAAGGTCAGGTCAACAAATAGTTCGATCTAATCCGATTCATTGTTATTCCTGTTAAAAAGACTAATACTAAATTATTATAAAAAATTATACTTTGTACGGTTATTTCTATATAAAAGGGAACCTTTATTTACGTAAATAAGAAAAGATCAATAAGATAAAATAAAAGATTCAGTTAAATTCTAATTTATATATTAAACATTTATATTTAACATTTTTAGTAACACTCATTTCCGTTTAGCATTCAAGTTTAAGTTAGTGTTGCCAAAGACTTCGAAAGGTACTTGGCTTTCCCATTTTTTATTACCTTTTTCTTTATCATATATAAATTGGACGTATAACCACTAGATTATTGTAAGATTGACAAGCGCTTATCAATCGAATTGTTGATGCCAATTCATATCAGCAGTATAAGTTGCCTCCTAATAAAGGACGTGACTGAAATTGGAACACTGACCTGTAACTAACTATCAATCAACCAGCCGTTTTGTATCAAGGCCAGATTTATCATGTCAGATATTATAGGCCCATAAGATTGTGCAAAAATAATCGACTTCCAACATTACTTTTTTCGTATTTATAAAGTTTAGCTGTGACCGTGAGTCTATAAGTGTGAAAAAAATCAAATGTAGAGTCCACCTTGAATCTTGTGTGGTATGTACCGCTCCGACAAGAAGGAAAATGAGTGCGTGCACAGTGCTTCAATCTCGAACTTCGCTCCTCTTTGCAGCATTAACTCTAACTCCAACCTGTCATTGAATAAACACACCGCTATACGAAGAGTCCAATGCTTCTACGGAAGGAGAAAAGGGTGGGAATAAAATAAAAAAGATCTGGCCGCTCAGGATATTTAGGATAGACCTCCAGTTTGGCGCTTCTCTATGGAGGTAGCATCTATGTAGCATTGTTTTAGTTCTCCTCCTATCTGAAAAGGTATGCATAAAGCTTAAACTATGGAAAGGGCAAAGGGTAATTGACAAACTGGAAGAAAAACTTAAAATTTTTTGACAAACTGAAAGAAATATTAAAATATGTCAAAGAATTTTTTCACCTTTTGTTGTTAAGGGAAGCAGACATTTGTCAGGAATGCCATATCTCTCAAAATCAGAAGGAAAAGCTCCAAGCCAGTGTATCTCCGGGACCCGCAAAAATTTTGCGTCGTACGCCATTTTCTTAAGCATGGGATTTGAATTGGAAGAAGTTTAGTGGTACTTGTTGAAAGGACTTAAGTTGCTCGCGTTTTCAATCACTAGGCTTGAGGAGATAAACAGTAAAATCACGTATATAAAACCAAGATATCGTACCATAGAACCAAACCGGTAGGTTGTCATAATGTCAAAGCCATAAGGATCACAGTCTACCAAACCGTAGATTGGCAGATGCAAGTTCTCCATGAGGAGTCTCAAAAATCTGGTAATTTAAGATGTGCACAATTTCGGAGTCAATATGAATATACAGCAATGGTGTTGTCTACTCCATAAACTACACTAAACATCCAGTTTAGTCCTGAAATTAGAAACAATTGCTACCTTCTCGTGGGAATATCTGGATATCCTCTTCCCTGAAAGTATAAAATAAAGATGAAAATCTGCTAAGAGTTTTAAGAAGACAGAATGAAATTAGTGCTAACCGTGATAACAATGCAACGGTTTGCATTGCAGAACTGGTCATTAGCTAAACGTTGGAACACTGCATGTCAAGGATCCAAGAGTAACAATTTCAGATAATTGAACGCAACTTGGAAATAAAGGATATCTCAAGTATCTTCAAAATAAGCGTAGTGGATGAGAAGCTAAACCTGATTCCTTCTCCACGACAAGTACATATTTGGCAACACTAACGATATCTATGTCAAAAGAATTAGGTGAAATCAGTAAGATATTGTAACAATCAAGAACTAGAAGAGTTAAAGCATTGAAAAAAGCTCGACGTTCCCTTTAACCCCACTAAAGGCTTCATCTTACAGGCATTGCCGTAAATAAGAAGGTGATTTCTTGACAGTTCCAATACCTTTAACATCCTCAACTTGCACAGGGATGGGATGGGCCTGGAGAGGAGTTAGATGAAAAGTTTTAGTGAGTGATCTTTCAGTTTTTTGCTAAGCTATATTCAAATCCATCTTCATCCTTACAATGCTGGGACTACTTATACAGTCAAATCTCCTTTCAGCTTCTCGGAACCGTAACCAGCCCATCACCAACCTACAAAATACCAAGAATATGTAACCAAACGAAAGAAAAAAGAAGAACAATCCATGAACACTCCAAAACTTAATCAGGGAAACTTTTCACATCATTCAAGAGTTGAATGCAGCAAGTAGCACCCACCCATTTGAAACAGAAACCTGCAAAAAAGGAGTTGACAGAGTGTGAAATTGTCGTCATCATCATGCATTTGACAGGGTGCATTACTAGAGCAGAAACAAAAGTGCGAACCACATTAAGGTTGTGACGACTGCATTGGAGAAGGATACATATTTCGTTTATTGCCCGGTCTACAACTGATTGCTCTGCAATTACAAAATTAAAAAGTTGTATTTAGCACAAAGAGTCTATATCACACAACGAGGGACATAATTGAAACAGTACCAGAAAATAAAGAAGGGTGCATGTAGTATATATCCCTCTTAGACCCATTTCTGTTCTCTTGCAGAAGTCGCTGAACAATTAATAGCACTCTAAGCAACACAACTGAAACCAAATAACAACAAACAAAATCAACACTCCTATTCAAATATCATCAAAACCCTATACCCAAATTGATATCACCTCACCTATTCTACGCACATTGCATTCTGTCTCCATTGTCATAACCTCTTGCCCATTCGACAAGTCGTATCTGCACCAACTACAAACACCAAGAAGGATGAAATTTCAAAAAAAGGACAAACAAGATAAATAAATAACTGACCAATCGGCGTTTGGATTGGTGCAATAGTTTGTGAACTTATCGATCGATATCGTCGGAGATTGTCCCCAGCTCAGATCCATCACCAGTGATCTAGTAAAATCTGAGACAAATTTTAAAATATATTAGTTCTTATGTTATCATCGAAAATTTTGTGAAAAGATCGCGACTTTTGACCTCTGATCTTGGTGAGCAGAGCTGCTCTTCTCGATAGATTTCCCTCCATTTTCCGAAAATGGGGATTTGAATTGGGATTTATATAGGTTTCATTATTGAAGAGGGCCTTCGTATTGCATCAGGGTGTACTAGCCCAAAAGAAGTGGCCTCCGTTGGGCTCCCGTCGGCTAAATCATGGCCACTGCCAGCCGGCCTCATGATTGTTTATATATTTTAGTTTTCTTTCTTTTACGAAACTTTTACAATAAAACTAACCAGACATAGGTCCATCCTCCAAAAATAGGCGTGTGACACTATTTGCGGTTAGCGCGCGACATTCTGTAGTAAAAGGCGAAAGAATAGTCCGGTTTGAGCTGACCGCATGGCTGCTTGCCTCAACAAGAAAAACTGCTCTCAACCAAAGTTATGAATACCGTACCGGATTCGGTACCGAATTGAGCTCTGGAACGAAATTATACCGATATCGGTCAGTACCGGGTACCGTTTCGAAGAATTTTTTAAAATTATGAAATAGTCCCTAAAATTTTTAAGAATTGCAAAATAGTCCAATTTTTATTAGTTTATGGTATAGTATAATTAATTAATAATACTTTATAAATAATACAAATTATACGGATATGCATATAAATAGCCACTCAACACAAAAAGTCACAGCCTTGTAGTGTATATATAAAAGAGAGAACACAAAAAGAGAAAGTGAGTGACTGACGTGTGGTTTGGGGTAGGAAGCTGACTGTAGAGCGCACGCAATAGTGTGTTTATGTTATGTACAGGAGTAGTCTTTTGGTTTTATGATTCATTTCCTTTTGAACACACTATCCGTCTAAAAAGAGGCAGTTTCCCTGTGGAGGAGGAAGATCTTCGAGTTCGATGTCTTCGATGGAGGATGAGGCGATTTTGCGATGAGCGAAGGAGAAGAGGAGAAGAGTGGCCACGCAAGACGCGACGGTGAGAAGAGGACAGAGGCGGCGACGGTGAGAAGAGGAAAGAGCCGGCGACGGTCAGGTGAGACTGAGAAGTGAGAAGATGAGAGAAGAAGAAGCTTAAGAGAGAAGAGTCGATTCCAGAAGAAGAAGAAGCAGTCGGGTTTAGGGAAAAAAAATTAGGGTTAGTTTTCTAAAAATTGCAAATAAGTCCTTGTACTTTTAAAATTTTCACGGTACCGGCCGGTACCTACCAGAAACCACCGGTACCAGCCGATATTTTAGGCCAGTACCGTAGTGGACCATTCCGTTCCGATTTCTGGCCGAAACGATACGTTCCGGTCGGAACCATCCGGAACGGAATGGTATTCACAACGTTGCTCTCAACACAACTCAATACGATAGACATGCGGCGAAAAACATTTCGCACAAAAGAAAGGGATGAAGACCTCCCTCCTCTAACCCCTATTGTTCCGAGCACCCAACCTAACTATAATGCGGTGGTCACAGGAATTTTTGAATCTAGCATGGGTGCAAGGGACTTTGATTGGATAGAAGAAGAACCTATAGAAATAACAGAGGGTGATGTATCGATAATACAAGAAAAATTTGGAATGAGAATAGAATTGTCCAACACATTCAAAGAAAAATTAGACAAAGCATGAGCAAACGCAATAGTGATCAAACCTTAGGACGTAGAATCGGATTTAACATGCTTAAGTCCAGATTGATTACAATATGAAAACCTACAGGTCACATGAAAATTGTCGACCTAGACAATGAATTTTACCTTATCAATTTCATGGAGAAGGAAGACTACACCCAGACTCTTACACAGGACCATGGATTATTTTTGGCTACACCCTCTTGGTTCAGCCATGGCACCCGGACTTTCGACCTTCCACAGGAAAAATCACGCATGTGGTAGCGTGGGTGAGATTCCCTGATCTCTTCGTTGCCCGGTATCACCGCCCTCGGCAACTTGGTGGGTCACACAGTCAAAATTGATAGCAATACACAACAAACTCACCAGGGCAAATTCGCAAGGGTCGCTGTGGATATCGACCTCAGCTCCCCTCTTAGATCCATTGTCGAATTAGATGGGGAACTCATAAAGGTAGCCTATGAGGGGCTAACCCAAATTTGTCTCAACTATGGCATGGTCGGACATGGAGCTTCGACTTGCCCCGCACGACCTTCAGTTTAACCTGACTCTACACCCACATCAGAAGGCCAGACGACAAGCCCCCTTCCAGCTAGCAGCGAAGAATCGTCAATAAGAAATACCAGTCAAGTGGAGCTCGGGACATGGATGCAAGTACAGAGAAGGCCTCGCCAGCCGCCCTAACGGTACTTAGACAAGACCATCACACCAACGTCTCCGCCGTAGATTTGCAGGGCTCGAGATACTCAGCTTTGTCAGAATTAGAGCCGTTAGAACCCAGTACGTCCCCTCTCCTAATGACTGAGGAACGTCCTCAATACGACGATGCACAATCAAATCAGAGAAATATCCCTAAACCAGACGCAAATGAGGGAAACTTGGACGAAACACTCGATGATGAATGGCAAAACTGGATCATTTAGCCATAATACCAAAACGGCAGCGCAAACCCTCCACCAGCGTAAGGAAATGGACCAGCCCACCAACCCTCAGCCTATGGACCCGCAAGGTCACCTTCCACGCCAGCCCTAGGACCATTCGAGCCCACATACCCCAATGTCATCCACTAAGCCCATTACTCAAGAGACCCAAAGCCCGATAACTAACCACGTGGCCCTCTCGATCCTATCCCATACAGAGGTGATACTACAAGACCAAACAATCATTCTGCCCATACACGAGGAATTGGGCTGCAGGCCTATGGAGGAAGACCCCAATGAAGAAGGCCTTTATACAGCCTCGACCTTGACCAGCAACAAACATATGATACCTTCGCTAAGACCACCTGATCCGGACCCCATTTCAGCGATAGCAAATGAAATTACTAGCGAATCAGATGCCCAGATGGAGGAGACCACTTAGGAACAATTGACCATTCAGGGTCGAGAGCCGACTGACACAGGAGTCAACCCTCCCACAGAATAGATATTCCTCTCTATCCCCCCCTTTTTTTTATGTCGATCTTAGTATGGAACTGTCAAAAGGCTGGAGGTAAGACCCTCAAGCCAATCATCAAGAATTATATTCGCATTCATAAACCGCGTATGCTCGTTTCGGTAGAATCACGAATAAGTGGGGTCCGAGCGCTGAAGGTTATTAGGAGTTTAGGATTTGCCTACTCATTTCAGGTGGAAGTCGAAGGCTTTTCGGGAGGTATCTGGCTTCTTTGGAATTCTAACATTGTGTTTCGAATATTGCTAGCTCACCGACAATTTGTTCATGCTAGTATTGACTGGGACTAATTGTCTTTTGATTTCACTGCCATTTATACTAGTTCTATATACTCGTTACAAAATTTTTTGTGGAAGTAGCTGCGGCAAATTGCTAGGATCACTTCTAAACCTTGGCCGTTAGGCGGGGACTTCAATGCCAAATTAGAGAGCATAGACAAACGTGGAGGGTCTCGATAATCTATCATCAATCCGCACTTTAGGGACTGTGTAAACAATTGTAATCTTCACGATCTTGGATTTTCAGGGCCAAGATTTACCTGGAGGAGAGGGCAAACACTCGCTAGATTAGATCGGGCCTTTTATTCCAACGCCTGGCATTCTGTTGTCCACAATACAACTGTGACTCACCTGCCTTTCCTGAAATCTGATTATCGACCTCTCCTCATCACTCTTAGTAATATTGCTTTTTCTCCTATGACAATTAGGCCATTTAGGTTTCAATCTGCCTAGTTAACTCATAATGGATTTGGTCAATTTGTAGCGGCCCATTGGGAACCAAGCAGTTCTAACTTTAGTGGCGCGATTAGAAAGTTCTCGGAAAAGCTTCAACTTTGGAATACTAACATATTTGGCAACATTTTCCACCGAAAAAAGAGACTCATGGCAAGACTCAAAGGTATCCAGAAACAACTAGAAGATACAGACTTGACCTCCCTCCGGGATCTTGAGGAGTACCTACAGGCGGAACTGGAGCAGACCCTCTACCAAAAAGAACTTTACTGGCACCAACAATCCAGGACCCAATGGCTAGGACAGGGAGACAGGAATACTAAATATTACCATGCAATCACAAAGACCGGAAAAAGACAAGCGAGGATTCATTCTTTGAAAGATGAAAATGGAAATGTGATTACAGATACACTGGCCTCAAACGATTAGCACATAATTACCTCGAGGAATTATATATAGCCGAAACCCAGCAGCACACAAACCAGCAGTTACATGGCCATTTTGCTCCCCTCCCGCAGCACGCCAATGCTGATTTGGCCTGACCCCTTAATCCCGACGAAGTCAAGATAGCTTTCTTCAACATGAATCCGCACAAGGCTCCAGGATTTGATGGCTTAACTGCTCTCTTCTACCAATCCCAATGGGATACTATCGGCCCGTCCCTGACTCTATTCATTCAACGAATTTTTAGACATGAAGACTAGGAATCTAAGGTCAATCGAACTATCATGGTCCTTATTCCTAAGATTCTGTCACCCACATCAATTAAGTAGTTTAGGCCTATTGCTTATGTTCGGTGATATATAAAGCCATTACCAAAATCATTATGAATAGGCTTAAACCTTACCTCGGTGATCTGGTAGCTCCAAACCAATGCAGTTTCATCCCAGGGCGTTTGATTACGGATAATATCATCATCACCCAAGAAGTCATTCATACCATGAAAAGGAAATCGGGACCAAAAGGGATAATGACTCTAAAAATAGATCTTAAAAAAGTGTACGATAGGCTGTCTTGGGAATTCATTCAAGATACCCTAATCGATGTCGGGATTCCGGCGTCGCTGATTAATCTCATAATGAAATGCATTTCCACTGTCTCCATTCAAGTCAACTGGAATGGGGAACTCAGCGATGCCTTCAGACCATCCAAAGTTATATGACAGGGAGACCCCATCTCGCCTTACCTTTTTGTCCTATGAATGGAACACTTAGGACACTCCATTACTCAAGCGGTGACATAAGGATGATGGAAACCAATCAAGTTAAGCAGAACTGGACCACCTCTTACTCACTTGTTCTTTGCGGATGATCTCATCCTCTTCTTCGAAGCCTCCATCGATCAAGTTTTAGTTATCCAGGACATCCATAATTCTTTCTATGACAGCTCAAGACAACGAGTCAGCAAAGACAAATCTAGGTGCTTTTATTCCAAAAATATTCCTCATTCGATGACTAAGTTGTTAAGCAGAGCCTTGAAATTCAAACAGACAAATGACCTCGGACGATATCTAGGAGTTCCTCTACTGCACGAACGAGCCAGTAAAAGAACATATCAATACATCCTTAATAAGGTTCATCAACAGCTATCCGGATGGTCAACCCATCTTTTGGCCTTGACAGGACACATAACTTTGGCCTAATCAGTTATCGCGGCCCTTCCCATTTATACAATGTAGACGGTCCGGTTACCGCACAGTCTGTGTGATGAATTGGAGAAACTGATGCGACAATTTGTGTGGGGTGCGTCAAACGGCAAAAAGAGGACTCACCTAGTTAAGTGGGAGGAAGTCTGCAAGTCGAAAGAAATGGGAGGTTTTGGCATTCGAAAAATTTGCGAAACCAACAACGCCTTATTAGCAATATTAGGTTGGGCTCTGATTACCAAGCCTCATGCTCTATGGATCAGAATTCTCTATGAAAAATATAGTTTTGATGCCACCAATATCCCCACCTCTTTAGAGGCAAAGGGGGAAGAGCTTAAAGGAAACTTGGCATCTCATTCTATACGGTATGAAATGGATGATTAG
>JAOSBL010000211.1:30175236-30185554 GCA_027568915.1 Erythroxylum roraimae | reverse complement strand
TATATATATTATAGTATGTTTTCTAAATGTTTGAGTGTGTTTTAAAGTGTTTTCTTAGATGATAATCATGTGTTTAGGACTTAGAATTGTGTTATTGTTATTGTTAGTGTTTTTATTTGTTTTATTTATTTGATGGTTTTAGAGTAAGTATTTGATCTGAATATTATGTTTCAAGAGTTGTTTGATGTGTTTGTTAGTAAGTGGAAACAGAAAAAATTGAAGAAAAGATGAAGAAAGACATGAAGAATAAGAACATGTATAGTCGTGCATGCAAGCAGTAAGGAGATGAACCCTCTGGCACAATCGTGCATGCAAGTAGCATGGGGATGAACCCTCTGACACAATCGTGCTTCCATGCATGTGGTGATGCATGATCATGCGTCCTCAATGCATAATTGTGCACAGGCAATTTTTAGGTCATAAGATTTTTGTATTCTTGACATTTTGGGGCTATTTTTGGAACAAAAAATAAGTGGAAAAATTCCAGAAAGAACTCTATTAAGCATAAGAGTATAAGAAGAAAAAGAAAAACATCAAAAAGTAGGTTACACATTATAAACAAGGAGATCAAAGGTAGAAACATCAAGATCAACTTCAATTTTGCAGAATTTCCATATCCGTCTTCAAGCTATTTTCTTTCTTTTCTCTTCTTATATTTCATTGTCTTGGATGTTAATTCTGATTAGTGTTGTGTTGAACATGATTATGGATTTTTAAATCCATATTAGGGTTTATCCTTGAAATCTTTTGTATAACTTTATCTTATTGAATTCAATATATTAATGCTTTGTGGTATTTGTCATGCTTATACTTGATAAGAAATCGAGAAATTAAATCAAAGTTATATGTGTTAAGTTGAACAATGAGATTTCGTACCTTAATAGACCTATAAATATCAAATTAATAAACAATTGAAGAGTGATCTTAACTGTGAGTTAATTATCTTTAAGATTACTTCAAATCTAATTGAGTAGTTAGCAGTAGTTTTGTGAGTTGAAAAGTTGCAATTCAATTGTTATCTATTTCAATTGATATTACTTGATTAGATCTTGAGAGAGGATAAGAAAAACCTTAGGATATCTAGGATCAAGCATAATTGAATTAACAAGATATAGGAAAGACGAAACAAAGATAGAATAACCCCTACATTTCCACTATTGATTAACTTCGTTCTTAATGCTAGCTTCACTTATTCAATTGTTTAATTTTATTAGTTTATTTTATCTTTATTTAATTATTTTGATTCAATTAATTCAATATTTTATTACTTTAGACAAAATGCATTTAAGTTGTTAGGTGACTAATCCAATTATCATGGAAACAATATCTTGTGTACTACAATATATGATCTGTATACTTACGATATTGCATACTTTAAAATAAGAAAACATTAATCCTTTTATGATTTTTCTAATGTAATTATGTTTATTATGCAATCAATACATCCTGAAGTTTTGTATGTTAGAGTAGTGCTCTAAAGGCAACCACCTTTAGCACTTTTGTACAAACTTTATTTTGATTAATAAAGTGAAAGACAATTTTCATTAATTTGATGTTCATTTATCTATGAATTGATGTCTATCTTAAATAAAATTAATGAAGTCCATGATACATAACATAGTATGAAGGAAATCATGATGAGATCATGATAATGAGATTCCTATCATGTGTAATTATGTTAGTTTCTAAATTATCCCAAGTCATAGGATTAATGAGATAGGACATTGTTAATCCAAATAGACTAGCACATGTTATACTCCTTGATTTAAACAAGAACTGGATCTTATAAACTGTAAGCATGAGATGTTTAGAGTTAACATGTGGATCCTTATTAAGAGTAGTAAGTATATCGGATGACCTACTATGAGATTATCATATGGATGATCTATCAAATATCATTGATTAATCTCATCATAGTAATGGTGCAAATATCCTTAGACTTGAGATACTAAAGGATATCTTGGATACTGATCCTGTGCTTTGACACCGTTCTTTGTTGCCTCAAGATGAGGTCACTCATAGGGTGGTGATTGGGTATAACTATTGGTATTCGAAGGTAATTGGGTAGCTAATAAATGATTCACCACTCCTGATTGAAGGAGATGATGCCCACAACCTCTTGTCAGGGTCATTACTGGGGAATCTGTCTGGCCAGAGCAATTATGTGTCATGAAGAGAGTCTTTAATGACACATAGAGTAATGAGATCCCCAGGACAAGAAATAACATCATTTGGACTAGATCTGACATAGTCAGTCTAGTGGGAGTTGACATATAGCCCATCTTCTGAACCAAATGGTGTATAGGATGGTGAAGGGATGAATTGCATGATAATTGACTATGGAAAGATTCGTAAGTCAGATAATTAACTATCGAAGAGTTCGAATGTTAATCCACTTACATTCCGATAAATTGGCATCATAAAACCCTTTATGATTTGCTTGAATTAATAGTTAATTCAAGTGACCAAAATAACTGGGAACCTAAAGGTTACACACGTAAAAGATCGGATGAAAAACAAAGTGTGCTTGACTGTCATTTATCAACTTAATGACAGGTAGTACGTAAGTGAGTTATTATAGGACTTTTTAGCCAAAAAGACACTCAATAGAGAGGCTAAGGGTCCAGAAGAGTTCTGGAAGTTGAGAGAATTGATCTTGAGATCTGTTCATGCAATTTTAAGTAATTGTTGCATGAGATTACTTGCATATAACTTTGTCTTGATCTAACTCTCACTTGAGCATCTACTTGAACTCATCTTGTTTGGTGCTCTCACCACCCTTACATATTAAATTTTCTTCATCTTTGCGTGCTCACTAGGGGCCAAGGAAGTTGTTTTGTGTTTGTCACAACCCAAACAAGGAGAAGATTCAAGAAAGGAGGAGTATTTGTAAGTTACATATGCTGTCATTTCATGTTCTTATAATCTGTTTATACATGCACATGGATTCATGATTTTCTAGGGATGTCATGGGGTTGAAATTTTGATTCCGACACTTTCGCTACCTTGCCATATATGTGATGCATGGACCCATGGCTCCCTAACATTGTAGAAACTAAAGTATGTTGTCATAAAGTACCCTTAAGTCAAACATGTGGATACTGTCCATGCTTACACTTTTGGTGATCTTTATTTTGTAAAGGGTAGTTATGATCGATTTCGCCATTGCTGTGAGTACTAAGAACTAGCATAATTTTATGTAATTTCTTTTATTTCAAGATATTCTTTAATTATTCAGATCCCACCTCTTTTTAATTTGATACTTGTCTTTGCAAAAAGCTTTACCAATGCGTTTTCATGGCATTTGGTTTGATATCATATCATTATAACTGCATCAGGATATATGAAAATTTGCCTCAAATAGGTGCAAGTTGTAATAATTTAGAATCTTTTAAGTTATTAGTGTGAATACATAATATGCAAGAGGCAATATTGTTTGTGGTTTAGATGGATAATTAATAAATGGTTAAAATTTCCTTCACTTGTTAATTTCTTATTTTTATAGTATTTTAATTCAATATATTCTATGTTCCTTCATCTAAATTTTTAGCTCATTTTCTAATATTTCTTTTCACTAGTAGACCTTTGGGATTAATTGTGGTTAGTAGCCAATTCCACTAATAAAAGTAGTAACTTTAGTGGTTTTTAAGAAAGCATACAGGAAAGCTACTATATATGTTCATCCATATAAACATTTATATCATAATTGCTTTTGGTGATCCTAAATGTACATTACTATAAGAGGGGAGCTTACAACTTAAAAAAGGTGATATTTTTGAAGCCCCATCTTCTAGTTTGAGGATGTTGGATGTAAGAGTCTAATGACAAGTTCTTAATCAAGATGTTTGTGATGAGTTATTAGCATATTTGAGTATACTATTAACTATTTCTTGGAAAATTTTTCTTTGAGGATATTGAACTAGTATTTAGTGGACATTTTATAGAAGCTCTTCTAATCATTAACTTCTTTTATTAATTATCTCGTATGATGATATGGTGATATAATTAATATAAATATAGGTAGAAATGTGATATATGTAGCTTTTATTGCTTATACAATTGGTATGTGCTTTAAATGAAAAGAGTGTAAAGGTATTGTTCATAGATTAAAAAAATTTATTTGATGATGTTTTCATAATTTAGCAGAAGCTAAAAGCATATATTCTCAAATTTGTTGAGAGAAGGCATTATGCTCAATGGTAAAACAATAGTAGTATTTCGTATTGTTATAATATAGAGTATATTTAATATGTTTTATTTATATAGTTATCATGATCCTTACTTCTTTTTTATATTCCCTATAGTGCCTACTCATATTGTTAATGATAATCATTATCACAATAGCAATTTGTTGACATTTATTATCTTATTCTTTGGATTTATCTTTTTTTTGAATTTGTCAAAGATAATCATCATCACAATCTCAATTTGATATTGTGATGATAATTATCCTTAACAATATTAGTCTTTTTTTTTAATATTTTATATAAATAGTCTTCATACTCTTAGTAAAATCATTCATTCAATATAAAAATATCACACAATATTAGGTTTTTATATGGTATAAAAGCCTATATTTTTTCCTATTCATGATAACAACCTCTCATAACTCATAATTTGTGCTAAGAACTCTAGCCTTTTCCTTCCTTCTCTTCCTCTTTGCAACAAACTTTTTCAGTTAAATTGAATTCCAAAGATTACTTGACATGGAATATTTAGCTTATTCCCTTTCTAAATCACCAATTTCTAGATAACTTTATTTATTCAAATTTCTCTTCACCATGTTAAACTATCCCTTAACCTCAAATAGCCAATTCGGCTTATGATTCCTAGTTCAAAAAGAACCAAATATTACTCTCATGGATACTTTTCTACGTTACCGAAGATGCATTTTCATATGTTAATAGTTTAACATCATCTTATAATATTTGAAAAGCATTATCAAATGAATTTGATTCAATCTCATAAAAATAGGCAGCTTCACATTCATATATAATTGCATGAGTAGAAAAATAATGATTTTACTATCTCAAAGTATCTTCAGAAAGCAAAGGCTTTAGTTTACGAGCTTGCTGTAGCTAGGAGGTTCCTCTCCTCGGTATAATCCAATGCCATAATCTATTATAATATTGGATTCAAATACTATAACATTGCTATAGCTTGTGCCCTCATCTAGTTTTGTTTTCTGAATTATATAGAGAACTTGTGGGTCACGAGATCCTTCTAAAAAGCTTTCTTATTACCCTAGTTACTAATGTCATTGTCAAGTAAAACTCAACTCCAATTCTTTATAAGAAAAACTCGATTAATAACTTCTCGTCAAAATTGAAACAACAATGGTGCTTGAAAGAATCATAGACTATGTCAGATGTGCAAGTAAAGGAACCATATATCTATTATTTGTTGTTATAGCTACTAATCTCAACCTTGTCCTCCCTATAATCTATAAGCATACATAAGTAAATTTAAACCTCAATCATATCCTTTACCTCAATATATCTCACCACAACATTCTTTTGTAAATTCTTCAATACGTTGGTATTTGAATACATAGGCTAATTATCATGCTACCTAGTATTACAAGTGAGTATCATGATAATGGCGATCTACATGTTGGTAATAGGACAGGGTTTACCTACATCCCATACGAGTACTATTTCTTACCCTTAACTTATGGTAAATTCAATTCAAATCATGTCTTTCATATTTCACATTTAAATAAAAACCTTTTATTAATTCAAAATTTTCTTTTAATAACTAATGTTTCTTTGAATTTTAGTCAACTTATTTTTTTATAATCCATATTCACTCTTTTAAGTATCGAGTGAATATGGATTATCTGCTCTCTATTAATCTAATCTCAAACACGCTAATTTGGCTGAGTGTACCTCTTTACATATTTGGCTTGCTTGACTTAGGCATCCATAACTAGGAACTACTTCTATAATAGTTAAAAATTTTAATTTACCCTATTCTTGGTTTTATTATTCTCCTTTTTCTTCAAATTAACAAGAGACAAGTACCATTCCAAATCATACATTCAGATGTTTAGGTTCTAACTCCTATCATGTCAAGATTAGTGATAGGTCTATATTTACATATTATTTGAGGTTAAATTATTTGTAATTTAACATCTCTATATTGAAGTCATTGCAAAGTTAACTTGAGGGGCAACAACTTTGTAGAAGGCATCAGAGATCAACTCAAGTTCAAAGATGTTGAAAAGTGGATAATTAAGTAACGAGACATTTATATAGGTCCATGCTAGGCCTTTGTTAGGCCCATGTTGAAGAACACTCTAAGGTATATGAAGATCAATAAGCAATATAAAGAAACACAACACCAGCATGGGTTCGTGTCTTACTCTTTTTTCATAACACATTTACATGTCTTGCACCATGTTCAACTACCTGGGAAGCTTTGTTAATCATTATAAGATAGTCTTAACATAATTTCACCAAATTTACATCTTTATTATATAACCTTAGTTGTATATAATCTTATTAGGGGTCATTAGAGGATCTTTTGGAGGTGGGAGATAGCTAGTGATAGACTCTGGGCAATTACTTTCCGTTAGTTCATAGTTTATGGTTTCCTAATATAAAGTAGGAGGCTACGAATTTAAATTAGAGGAGGAAACTCGTGATAATTCTTCTTCCATCTCTTTCTTCTCTTCTTCCTTTAATGTTAAGATTATTTTATTTTTATTCTATTTTCATTATATAGTTTATATTAGATATTTCAATTTTCAATGTATGATTTATCTTATTCTCTTTGACCTTAATCTTGGATGTTGGAAGGTGTGTGATAGTCACCTTATGTTTTAGTGGATCCTAGACTAGTGTGGTAACTAAATAGATTACCTAAGCTTAATGAGTTTGATTAGGTTGAATTGTGCATCGAAAGGTGGAACATACCTAATTGAATATACCTGTGTCTCTATCTCGAGTGCATAGATATCTTAAGTTAATTATTATTTCAACAATAATAATCAATCTTGCATGATAATTGAATTATCTTGTTTTTTAGTTTATTAAATTAATTATCTTTCATAAAATATTGTTTTCTGTAGTTTCAATGTTTGGCTAGGATTAATAAGTTTAGCAGTTATAGTCCTTATGGGATCGATACTTTAGAATAATGAAGTTTTAATAACTTGTTACATTCTATTATATGCACTTACAGATATATTTGGTCAAGTTTTTGATGTTATTGTCAAGGAATATTTAGTTACTAATTAGTTAATTTTAAATTTATTATTTTGCTTTCTGATAATTTAATTCGACATGTAGCTTACTCAGTGCCTAACTCTAGCTAAAAGATATTTAAATGTATGCTAGGAGGTAATCCAACATTCTAACTTTATTTTTATTTTATTTTAGATTTTTAGTTTTAGATTTCTACTAATTTTTTTGTTTAATTTCTTTTATAGGAACTTTTGTTATATTATCTTGCACCAACTATGTGTATAATTTAAGGGAGATTTATCTATCTTATTTGTCTCTCATAGTTGCTTTTATTATGTTATTTGTTTAACATTAAGGGCAATGTCATGTTTAAGTGTGTATATATAGGGGGGTGAATCTAAAATTTTCCCTTAGGTGTGATTGTGTGTTTAATGTGTTTTAGGTTTAGATCTTTTATCTTCTTTTTGTTTTTACAATGTTTTTAGGAACTCAACAATTACTTTAGGTTGAGAACATAAGTGTATAACTAATTCTAAGTTTGATTATTAAAATTAGATTAATAATACAATTAAGTGGTTACTGTGTGACTTTATGAATGCTAGGAAACCAAATTTAATAAGTAAATATGCGTTGATTTCATTTGAGTATCTTATGAGAAATTAAGACTCTATGGAATATTTTTTCCTTTCAAACGAATACCTTTTTTGATTTTGAATTCTAGAACTTAAATTTCATCTTTTTAAGATTACATGTGAGATATGTATAAGCTTTAAAATGATAAAGGAACTTAGGATTGAGTTTGAGACAAATTGACTACTTCTTATATATTAATCCATTAGTGAGCCCCTTTAAGCCTTAAATGAAAATTTATCCTTTTTCTTAGTACCTTATAGAACTTGAGTTGAAAAGAAATACAAGTAATTGCATCCTAATTCATGATTAGTAGAGCTTTTGTTTATGAATTGATATAGTTGCAAGGGATGGTATGTAAAGAAATAAGTTGGAGAGAGATGGTGAAATATATAAATTAACAATGTAAAAATGGAAAATTCTTGCCAAATCAAATAAATAAAGAAAAAGGAAAATATAAAAACTATTTGGCATGGTTTTCGTGTGATTGACAAGAACAAAGAGAAAAAGGCTTATTGCAAAGATATGATGAGTTATTGAATTAATGTATAGATATTTCTGTTGATTTAATTATTCTGTCTCTATTAGTTATGAATATTTTATTTCTTTTAACCCCCTGGTTAACCTACTTATCCCTTTGGCCCCATTACATCTCTGTTTAAGAACTTTTGTTTTTTCTTGTATATATCTATTAAAGTAGTGGAGATAGATGATTTTCAAGCACATGGTAAGTTCAATTTCGTAAAATACTATAAATGTAACTTACCTAAATTTTATACACTTATGTAAATAAGTTGTTCCTTATGAGGAAATTATCAAGTTGAAGTATTTGAGCTTAATGAAGGAGGTAGAAAAGTATTTGCTTTGTATTGTTTATATAGTGATGTACTTAAGAATTATTAATTGTTTAATTTTTGTAATTCAATTAAGACTTGAATGTGTATATCTTATGCTACTAACTATAAAGTTGACTAATGTTTGTAAGTTAATATTTATGGGTATCATTTAAGTAAAACCTACTATAACTCATTCGCTAGGGACACCTAGGAGTTTTGAAGATTTATAACATATGCTAAATGTCTTTATACACCTAAAAAGGTGAAATAGTTAGTAGATTTTAGTCAGCTAGGGTTTAATGTCAATTGCTTAAGGACAAACAATGAGTTAAGCGTAAACAAATTTGATAGATCTATATTTACATATGATTTATTGTTAAATTAATTGTAATTTAGCAACTTTATAGTATGTTTCATATAGATTTTATGATGTTTTTCTTTTTTAGTTTATTGTCTTTTTGGTAATGATTCAAAAGAAAAAAAATCTTAAATTTGATTGAATTTTCTTCAGAGGGACACCTAGGGGTTTTGAAGACTTATAACATATGCTAAATGTCTTTATACACCTAAAAAGGTGAAATAGTTAGTAGATTTTAGTCAGCTAGGGTTTAATGTCAATTGCTTGAGGTCAAGCAATGAGTTAAGCGCAAACAAATTTGATAGATCTATATTTACATATTATTTATTGTTAAATTAGTTGTAATTTAACAACTTTATAGTATGTTTCATATAGATTTTATGATGTTTTTCTATTTTTAGTTTATTGTCTTCTTGGTAATGATTCGAAAGAAAAAAAAACCTTAAATTTGATTGAATTTTCTTCATAGTAATCCAATTGAAAGGTGGTAATTACCTAATTGAATGTACTTGTGTGCATCAAGAGAGGGTATATATATTTAGGTTAATTTTTATTTGAACCATAATAGTCAATCTTGTATGATAATTGAATTATCTTGTTTTTGTTATTTTAGCAATTTAATTATCTTTCATAGAATCTTGTTTTATTTAATTTCATAGTTTAACTAGGATTAGTAAGTTTAGTAGCTACAATCCTCATTAGATTGATACTCTAGAATACTCCAGTTTTAGTAACTTGCTATAACTAATTTTATGCACTTGTAGATATATTCGATCAACTAGACCATCATTATGTCTTATTATTTATTAATGATTTTACTAGGTATACCTTGGTGTTTTTCATTAAAAATAAACATGATGTTTGTCTTTGTTTTCTCTAAGTTCAATCTAATGTTCAATGTCAATTTCGTACTCTAATTAAAGCCTTTCTTTCTGATTGGGGTGGAGAATATCAAAAAATAAATAACACTAGAATAATTCACTTATAGTATATCTATATACTCATGACCATAACGGCATGACATGTTGGATCCCGTTTCCGGAACCCAACTACTTAATCCGAAACCCTCATACTTCTATATAATTATGAACTCAATTTAAAGTCCTCCGAAAAAAATTGTGTAAGATTCATCTTAATTTCCGGCAATAAAATGAATTACTTAGGGCCCAAAAGAAAATCCAATTTCTAAGCTAGTAAGGAAAAACCCATGCCTCTAGGTCAAAAGAATCCGAAACTCCTCAATCGGATCTCCATAGTTCGCACAATCGTCCAAAATGGAATTGCACGCAATATCGTCACTCAATTGG
>JAOSBL010000211.1:30153444-30171968 GCA_027568915.1 Erythroxylum roraimae | reverse complement strand
GACACGCGAGAAATTTTCAAAAATTTCGTTACCCGGATGTCGGACATGTGTTGCGGTTCTTTTGAACCGTTTGCTTGTTCCCGTCGAATTTTGTTCCGCATTTGGCTATCCGATTTGTCCGATTCGATTTCGATTCGATTCGCTTCCGATTTGCTTCGATCCGTTTCGCTTTGAAATCTGTTACTTCGATTTATGCTTTCGATTCATTCGTTTCGCGTTTCCGTTTCCGTTCGCTTCGCTTCCTTCGATTTTCCGCTTTTGTTTTTGTTTCCGTACTTTGTTAGCCGATTCGATTCCTTTTGATTCAATGTGTTCTGTTCTTCGTTCCCGTTATTTCATTTTTCTGTTTCGTTTCCAGTTGGGGTTCGGTTTCGAGATTGGGTCCCAACACTGGTGTAGAATGACACTGCCAATGTTTTCTATATTTCTAGTATGTCCATTAGGTAAATGCACCACACTCCTTATCGGAGGTTTAAAAGAATCAATAAACAATAAAAAAATCCCCACACATGTGACTAGATGTGCTTGTGTCAATTATCCAAGAACTGCTTGAAATGTCAAGAATTGAGTAACAAGTGGCAGTACCTGCAAAGTCAGCAAAATAAATAGTTTTCACATGATGAGCATGAGGATTATTGTCTGACATGCCCTTCATAATCTTCAGAAGATCTTGGTGAATGAGCGCTTACAAAGAGGAATTAGACAAATTGTCACTAGGCATATCTAGAGGATTATCAACCAGATTAGCACGTGCATTAACTCCAGTTTGTTGCCTCTGCTTCTTTTGTTCCTTGAACCAATCTGGATAACCATGCTTTTTGAAGCATGTGTCCTCAATGTGACCAGAATTATTGCAATAGGTACAGAATCGGTCTCCCTTCTTTGCAGAATCTTTCTTCTTATAATTGTCTTTAGGTTTATTGCCAATAGCATTAGCATTACCCCTGGCTAACAGAGCATTAGACTCAACAACATCATTAAAATTCACTTGAACCTGTCTTTGCTTCTCCACTCGAGCCACCATAGAATACACCTTATTAATGCTAGGAACAGGATCTAGCACTAATATCTGACTCCTAATACTGTCAAAAGAGTCATGAGTCCCATCAGAAATTGCATCACCCGATCTGAAGTATTTGCAGCCTCAACCTTCTTAGAAATTCCACATGTGCAACCATTACAGCTACATTTTGGAACAGGCTCTAAATAGTTGACCTCATCCCATAGTTTCTTCAAATTGGTGGAGTAAGTAGCAATTGAATTAGCTCTCTGATTAATTGAAGCAATTTGCCTCTTCAAGTCATAAACTTGAGGACCATTAGATTCACGACACTTTTCTTCCAAGTCAAGCCATAACTCTCTAGCAGTAGGAGTATAAATGAATGCTTCAGTTAAATCTTTAGACATGGAGCTTAAAATCCAGGAAATAACCATGGAGTCAGCATTACTCCAATCATCATAGTTCACAGACTCAACATTAGGTTCAGGACAAGTGCGATCAATGAAACAGAGTTTATTCTTAGCTTTCAACGCAATTCTCATAGCTCGACTCCAAATCTGGTAATTATTAGCAGTTAAAGGATTAGTGACTAAACTCACACCTGGATTATCAGATGATTGCAGCAACAATGGATCCTTCTTAGATATAGTAGTTTGAATAGTGTGGCTAACCATATTTTCATCGACAACGGCTAGGTCTGTGCGATCTGCCATAAGTCGAGAGAAAAGAAGAACAAAAAATTCAAGAAATCGAATAAAGACAGAGAGGGTAGGATCTCTGCTCTAATACCATGATCAAACAGCTACAAAGTATAATCACCATGAAAGCTCTAGAAGAGCGGTGAAGAAGAAGAAAGAAGAACTGCTATTGAGCTTAAGAAGCTTTTGATCGATTCTGAACTAATGAATGAATAAACTACAGAAAGATGTGTTATGTACAGGGTAAAGTGGGCTAAGAGTAAAAACTAACTTTACATTAGCTGTGACTAAAAATAGATGAAAACCAATAAATAGTCTTCAAGTTGTTTGTTGTCTCATCCTCAGACCTCTAGTTTGCTAGTCACCACTACCAATCACCGCCGCTAGTCGCTACTATTAATTACTGCCATCAGCTCCTTTCATCACTCATCAATAAATTTAGCTTGAGTTGTAAAGCTAGGTTGATGATCTATAAATTGCTACGAAATTTCTGCTATAGTTATAAATATACTTATAACTAAGCTGAATGTCTAACATCAAATTAAAGAAATCCATTTGCCTGAGAAAAAGTTTAATAAACAAAATTTATTTTATTGCATTAACATCTATTTACCATACAAAATTGCATAACTTGAAGTCTATAGTGAATGCATGTTTGAAAATGATTGTTAGTGATTTGTATTGTAAATTATGTGCACATAAAGTTGGATTCTTTTACATGATTAGATGGCTCTGTTTAAATGGTTTAATTACAGTGAGTGAAGAATGAATCATGTCATAGTTTTTAGAACTTAAAATATCTTTAATTTTTGATTGCTTATGCATTGAATCATTAATTGGGAGTATTAGAGTTTGTTTGGATGAACTTGAAATCTATGAAGTTTGGATCTAGCTTATAATTCTCTAGTTATATTATGTGGAAGAAGAAAGTTAGACTAGACTTATTGAAAGGCATCCATATTCCTACAACTGGTAGCTTACTCATTCAATTAATCTGATTGATATAACTGAACATAAATATTAGTAAGTTTAATAGGCTTGCACGTGACTTGAAGTGAATTTAGTAAACATTAAATTATAGTAAAATTTTTGTAGAAAAGCTTGCTTATATATCTTCTATTCAAGGAAAAATGACACTAGGATGTATACATCTATTATTTCTAAAAATTAAATATTAGAATATAAAATTGGGAGCTTGCGTGAAGGAATTTGTTTTCAAGTCATGTTTATCCAAATTGTTTTATGTCTTGAATGTGAAAAATTTTGGCATTAGTCTAACCAATGTAGATTGACTTTTATTTGTTAATTAATTATCTTCTTATATTCTTAATTATTTATTTTACTACATAGCTTATAAATGGAGAAAGTTTAAGTGTTCATGATATTTCAACCTCTTTAAGAAGATTTAATGATCTAGTTTAAGCTCATGTGAGATTAGTTCTTAGTAATGAAGAACCATCCTATGCTTTTTTTTGTTTTGTAACAAACATTTGAAAGATAGGAAATTACCAGGTTAAAGAAATATTTAGCTGGAATTAAAGGTGATACAAATCCTTGCAAGAAAGTTAGTCATGATATGAAATAGAAAATGAAAAAATTATTATCAAAATGTGAAAGAAAGAAGGTAAAAACTGAACTACAAAAGTGGTAGTGGAAATTACTTTTGTATTGGTTAGAATGATAGTGGCATTATTGAAGATGATATTCCTACGTAGGATGAATGTGTTACTTTTATGATGCTATAGACAAGACAAAGTAAGCAATAAAAGCCTATAAAAATAGGTCTTCTTTGTACACACCTTATCTTGTAGTCATCAACAAAAGATAGGAAAGACAACTTTACTCTCTGTTATTTGTTGCTGGAGCACTTTTGAATCCAAATGTCTATTTTAGACTAGGTTTTACAAAGAAAGTTTAAGTTAATAGAGGAATTCTATTAATTATCACAACAATTGCTTCACCTGAGATGAAGCAAGGTCTTCTTAGCTCACTAATGTAGGTATAAAAGGATGTGTGTAGTGATTTTAGGATGCCCATTTCAATACGTCAAAGAGACAAAATTTTCATTTTTTCTTTTCTTTTAATTTCACCTATATTTGATATATAAGTTAAATTCTATATATGCAATATAAATATAAAACTTTTAACTATAGGTGTTTTTGTTTTAGGTATCACTTCTATGTTACTATCTTCCTTAGCACGAACTCTTATTGTTAAACTTATGGACTTATATTATTCTTATTATATGATGTTTTGATATAATCAATTGTAACATTTTAAGTACTTCGTATTATTCTTAGTTTTATATTTGTATAGAATTAATGATTTCTTTCTTATATTAATTATGGTTATTGTTTATATGAGAAATATGTGAAAATAATATTATTAGGAATAAAGAGATAATTCTTATATCAATTTACATTATTATAATTTGTTGAGACAAGGATGAAGTAAAATTCTAAATTATATAGCATAATTTATTGAAAGATTATTTTGTAATTTTACAAAATTCATAGATTATTTTATAATTTTTAAAAATACCTAAAACGGTTCTCTGGTATTATCCAATACTAATACCATACCATACCAAAATTAAATTTGATTCTAGGTTTGATACGATATTCGTAACATTAGTTTGTATAGTTAATTTATTCAATATAAGAATATACCATATTATATTTTGTTTTTACACATATTATAATAACAAGATAACTTTACAGATGTCAAATATTATGCCTAATACTAGTCTTGGTAAACGTTTCCTTATTTAGACTGGCCTGACTTGAGGTCAACAACTCAAATCGAGTTGACTGAGTTTCAGTCTAGGCTCAAGCCTTTTCTTTTTAATTTAGGCTTTGGGTCAGGCTGAACTTAGGCAAAATTTTAAGTAAAATGATGTCGTTTTGATTAAAACGATGTTATTTTACTTAAAAATAAAATAAAATGACATCATTTCAATTTAAAAAAATTAAAATATATATTTAATTTGTAAAATTGAGCTTTGAGCCACCCATGGCCAATCAAGCCTGAAACTTTGAGTCCAACCCATTATTAATTGTACCTAATATCGGTAAACATTTTTATCAACATATTAATATAAAAGTGAGTATTTTGATTATAGTTTCAACAATCACATTATTGTATAATTCATAATGAACATTTAAATTAGAGGTTCCTTATATGTATTTAGTCTTGGTAAATGACTTGAACGTTTCTCACTACAAATTTTTTTTCTAGATGTCTTTTGTGCCTTTGGGTAAGAGTCTTAACTACAAGATTCATTTTTGCTTGGAAGAGGTGAGTTTGTTTATTAGTTCATAATGATTTCAAAATTTGACCTAACTATGACTATATATTTTAGGTGTCTGATGTATCTAGCTCCAATATTAACATAAATTTAGACGTATAAGGATCTAACCATTTTAAAGTTGAATAATTTCATAATGCACTTACACATATGAAAAAACATGTTATTTTATAGTATTGAAGAAATGTATATTGCATTTATAATATCTTTTGTTATGTTATGTTTACACAAAGCTAAAATGTCCATGTAGCTTGTATTTTTAATTTTAGAGATAGAATCACATCAAATAGAAATACATATTTAGATAGCATATTTGTCAAAGGGACATTGTGGCTTATAGACAACCTTCATTCTTACACTAGAACTTCATTATCAATTTGTAATTGTGTGATTTCTAATTGCTTCCTCGAACTACTTCTCATCCTTCAACTTTATGCCAACTTCAAATTGAAAATCCTTTATACTAATGTTTGGATTAAACATAATAATTGTTCCACCTGCACAACATACATATTATGATGTGTATTAGTTTCATAATCATTGCCCATATTTGAATCATATTCTTTATCATCTATTTTAGGATTCTTATAACCATGCTCATAATAGACGTC
The DNA here is from genome assembly GCA_027568915.1 of Erythroxylum roraimae. NCBI lineage: Eukaryota > Viridiplantae > Streptophyta > Magnoliopsida > Malpighiales > Erythroxylaceae > Erythroxylum > Erythroxylum roraimae. The sequence goes on along the minus strand of JAOSBL010000211.1, from coordinate 30,166,352 downwards.
AAAATTATGGTAGTTCAATTCTTGCATACAGTTAAGCATTAACATGTCTTTATGATCATGTAACTCAATATTTTAAACATCTCATCAAATCTTCGAGATATTTGTAAAACGTAAAGGCCACTTGACATCTTTTGCCCTGTGACACCCCTTATAATACTAGCGTGCTAAGTTTATGAACACCTATATACTCCTTGCTTATGATTTTTCCCCTAACACATCTTTGGTTAACATTTCTTTCCAACACTCTACTATAATAAAATTCAAAATTTATTAACATCTATATTACAAAAAATTAGAGTAGTAATTTCCAATATAATTAAAAATGAACTACTCATGCATTTTTTAATCAATGTAACAAAAAGATATGCAATTATCAAAACACTATTACTATTTCAAAGATACCTTAAAAATCTTTGATGTGTAAATATCACTAATTAACAAATTTAACATCATGTATAAATAGAAATTTAGTATGCAATACATAAAATGACATATCTAGGTATTTTCAATTTATTGTTTGCAGAAAAACTTGCTTTTAAAGGGGTAGCTTTTGATTTTATTTTGTGGAGGAATGGAATTTGCTAAATATTGAAATAAGGAGCATATAATAGAATGGATATGCAATAATAGATGACTACACCATAACTGTTAAATTTCTTTATTATCACCTAGGCTAAATTTTCTCTTACATTACAACAACTCTCACAAAATTTCCCCTATTGAAAATGCCGAAGAAGAAGCTACTATTAGGTTTAAGGTAATGCAGTATGATGTTATTAAAAGAACTCAGTTTTCATGATGACAACACTTACATATTATTTTAGAAAATCAAACGGATTCCAAAAGTCTTCCCTATAGTTAAATAGCTAAAGTAGAGTCTTTACTTTTCACTCATAATAACCTTTAATAATTTACCTTAAATTATGTATGAACATAATATAATCAAAACTTTTTCAAATCCACCATTAAACATCTCTCAACCCCTCTCTCCTCTTCGACTAATATATCCACAATTTCTAAAAGAGTCTTTTAATTTAATTCAGTAACTCAATCATAAACTTTAAGGAATCAAATCAATAAACTAATTATCCAAGCTAGATTTTACCAATAGTACAGGTCCCCTAATATCTTTATTAACATCCTCTGATAAATATCAAAAAGTAGAAAAACCTATATAAAAAATCCAAAGTTTGATGAAATGAGCAAATTTAAAGCCATTAGCCATTTTTAGTGTGAAAATATGAGACACTATTGAAGCGAAAGCTCAATTGTGTAACATCTTTGCTCAATAATACCTGAGGTTTGGACAACAATGGTGCTCATATGAGGTTTGTATAGTGGTGGGCATCGTGTGAGGGTGGCTATAGTGCAGTTGTGGTGGTGACTATGGTGCAGTTATGGCTATGCTAACTTAAGGATATGTTGGCCATCATTGATTAGGTTACAAATGATAGAGGTATAAGCTTCTCTAGTAGGTTAGGTTAAAAAAAAATGTAACCTATTTTTTTTAATTTTTATTATGATTATTTGATGTAGATGTTAGTAGTCGTGTGTCTATCATTTGTTTAGAATCATTAACTTTTGAGTTAATATCATTCTAATATTGCTACAAATTAAAAAGTTCAGGTATTTTAATTGTAGTTCTAGCTAAAATTACAAAATTGAGAAAAAAATAAGATTCTTTTATAATTTACCCTTTGATTGATAAAATGTTGTTTGCCTAAAGGGGGCAATGATTTGTAATATCAATGTTTACTTGATCTATTTAACCACTTGTTTGCATTATTTATTCTGTTTGAAAAGCAATTTATAACGTGAATTTTGAGTTTTATTTGATCTCTTATGAAAGGTAACTTATTTATTAATCTAATGAGTCAAGTAATAATGAACAATTAAATTTTTTCAAATAAGATTTTAGTTGAGATTTGTTGAGAAATTAACAGTAAAAGAGATTAAAGAAAGAAGAAGAACACAAAATTTAACGAGGTTCGGAAATGGTGTGTTTCCTACGTCCTTGGGAGTGAAGCGGCTACTTTTCGTATTATTCAACATGTACAAAATAGGGTACATTAGGTTTTTGTATAAAACCCTAAAACTATTATACAGTTACAACATGACACATCACCACATTGCCACGTCATCCATATAAAAACCCTAAAATTGCTGTACAGTTGCAACAGGACACATCACCACGTTGCCACGTCATCCATACGTCTATACGGCATCGTACAGACAGCTATTAAATCTATCAATCCTGTATCGTTGCACTTACGCTCCACTCCACTCCGCTCCAGCACCTGCCCTTTTACCAGTATATGCGCTACATACACAACAATCTCCACCTTGGAGAATATATGCCTCCAATGAAGATGAATACACCTCTTAGTCTTCTCTCACACCAAATAGGTTGGGCACTCCAATCATGCTTAATATTTAGAAATGTTGATCAAGTTCAAGCAATGCTTGAACTTATCAACTGTAATTGGTTTCGTCAACATGTCAGCAGCATTCTTCGAACTATGAACCTTTTGTAGCAATATCTGACCAGATATTATCAACTCTCTGGTCTTATGAAACCTTGCATCTATATGCTTTATCCATGCATGATAAACCTGATTCTTGGCTAAATGGATGGCACTTTGACTATCACAGTATACTTGAACCTTGTTCAGTACCCAGTTCCTTCACCAAACGAGTGAGCCATAAGGATTCTTTAGCTCCCTTAGCTAATGCCATATACTTTGCCTCAGTTATTGATAAAGCCATGATAGACTGTACTGTAGACTTCCAACAGATAAGCCCTCTTGCAAGCGTAAACACATACCCCATAGTAGACCTTCTATTGTCTAAGTCACCTGCATAGTTTGAATCTATATTTCCCACAACTGACAGAACACCACGCTCGCTTCCAAACATAATGCCATAATCAACAGTACCTCTCAAATACTTGAAAATCTGCTTGACTTCTTCCCAATGCTATCTGTCAAGCTTTGCCATGAACTTGCTAACCTGACTTACGGCTTATGCCAAATCTTTTCGTGTGCAAACCATCACATACATCAAGCATCCTACGACACTTATATAGGGAACTCTCGACATGTCATGCACCTCACCATCTATTTTAGGACATTGCTCTTGAGACAATCTAAAGTGATTCGCTAATGAAGTACTCACAGGCTTGCATCTGCTCATCCCGAATCTGTCCATCACCTTCTCAACATAACTATGTTGAGAAGACCATAGCTTTCTATAGTCTCTATCCCTATAAATCTCCATTCTAAGAATCTTCTTAGCTGGACCTAAGTCCTTCATATCAAACTCTTGCCTCAATAAAGCCTTCAAGTCCATCACATCACGAATATCCTTCGCAGCACTTAACATATCATCCACATACAGTAGAAGAAAAATAAACAAATTACTACCAAGGCTTTTGTCATACACACAACAATCATGCTCACATCACCTGTATCCAAGCTTGATAATGTATGAGTTAAATCGATTATGCCATTGTCGTGGAGATTGTTCCATATAGCAATTTCTTCAATCTACAAACCAAGTGTTCTTATCCAGGTTGACTGAAACCATCTAGTTGTACCATGTAGATTTCTTCCTCTAGATTACCGTGAAGAAACGTTGTCTCGTATCCATCTGTTCTAAGTGCATATCCCAATTGGCTACTAGTGCCAATACTGCCCTGATAGATGTGTGTCTAACCACAGGAGAAAATATCTCATCAAAATCTATCCCTTTCAACTGCGAGTACCCCTTTGCTATCAACCGAGCCTTGAATCTCTCCCCTTCTTTTTCTGATACTGCGGGCTTCTTCCTGTACACCCACTTACACCCTATAGCTCTCTTCCCTTTAGGAGGCTCAACCAACTTCCAAGTTTGGTTCTTATGGAGTGACTCCATCTCCTCCGCTATAGCACTCATCCAACCATTTTTCTCTTAGCTGTTCATAGCCTCCTGAAAAGAAACTGGGTATCCACTACTAATGGTGAATGCATATGAAACCAAATCTTCAAAGCCATACCTCACAGGGGGTCTAATGGTGCATTTGGGTCGACCACTGGCTATAGTCTACTGCTGTCCTGTAGGTGTACTGGAACCATCAGCCCTCGTATTAGAACTCTCCACCATATCACCATCTGATATGTTCCGTTCTAACTGCACCTTCACTAGCCTTGAACTAGTGTTGCTTCTCCTGTTTCTGGGCCAACTTCTTCATGAGTCTTTTGTATCATGGACTTCTCATCAAACACAACATCTCTGTTAATTACCACCTTTCTGGCCTCTAGATCCCAGAACTTGTACCCTTTTATTCCTTTTACATAACCCAAGAAAATACACTTCCTTGACTTCAGGTCAAGTTTCGATCTCTCATCACTGGGAACATACACATATGAAGGACAATCGAAAATTCTCAAACTAGAATAATCAACAATGTTTCCTGTCTATACCTCTTATGTAGTTTTCTTTTCCAGTGAAACCCGTGGTGATCTATTGATGAGAAAACACGCCATACTCACAGCCTCCGACCAGAAGCCTTTGGGAAGCCAGCATTCAGCCTCAAACACCTAACTCTTTCCATGATGGATCTATTCATCCTTTCCAAAACTCCATTTTGCCATGGCATCTTTCTCACTGCAAAGTGCCTCTGATTGCCATGTTCCTCACAAAACTTTTGAAACTGTGAATCTTGTACTTCGTACCATTGTCTGACCTTAAGTACTTGATTTTTCTTCCTGTCTAATTCTCTACCTCAGCTTTCCACCTTTTGAACTTGACAAAGACTTTTGACTTTTGTTTCATGAAGTACACCCAGACCTTCCTAGAAAAATCATCAATAAATGTGTCAAAATAGCGAGATCCACCCAATGATACTTCCTTGGTAGGTCCCCATATATCAGAATGTATATAATCTACTATACCTTCTGTCTTGTGCTTACTATTTTAAAACTCACTTTAGACTGCTTTCCAAGCACGCAAAACTTGCAGAAGTTTAACTTGCAGCTGTTGACTCCCTGCAATAAACCCCAGTTATGAAATTTTTTCATCCCATGCTCGTTGAGATGACCCAACCTCATGTTCCATAATGTAGTGTTATCTTCTAACTCCACAATGTTAACTCCACCTACAACTATGTTTCCTATTAGTTTGTAGATGTTTCCAGTAGTCTTCATCCCCTTCATCACAGTCAATGCACCCTCAATAACCTTGATGCTTCTACCAATCCTAGATTTGTCTCTATACCATTTACATGCAATGTCCCTAAGGAAATCAAGTTCTTCTTCAATTCTGGCACATGTCTAACATCATACAACTTCCTTATAACTCCGTTATACATCTTGATTTTGATTTATCCAACTCCGGCAACTGCACACGCCTTGTCATCTCCCAAGTGAACAAAACCAAAATTTCCCAACCTGTATGATTCAAACCAAGGCGTTATGTGACACGAACATCCCGTATCCAGAATCCATTGATCTGTGAACTGACTTGATGATACTGAGAGCATGTCTCCATCGCTGCATTCTGAGTCATCCTCTGCCCTAAGTTAGTAGAATTTCCGGCATATTTGCTTTTCCTTTTTTCTCGCCCTTTTGTTGCTCCCTATTTGGATAATCTCTCTTAAAATGGCCTATTTGCTTGCATGAGTGACATAGCAAGCCTTTCTTTCCTCTAGACTTAGACCTTTAATGTCATTTTCTTGAGCCATCTTTGTTCTCCTTCCTCCCGCGATCCTAATTACCCTTCACATACAATCCTTCGCTTGAGAACTCTCACCACTGTTCTGTTTCCGTTGATTTTGAGCCAATAACGTAGTAGTGATATCCTCGACACAAATTGTTTCCTTCCTGTATGTGAGTGTAGTCACCATATGTTCATATGAGGGAGGTAATGAACATAATAGTATCATAGCTTGGTCTTCATCTTTAATCTTTACCTTTAGCCTTAACAGATCCGAAACTAATTGATTGAAGACGTTGACATGTTGTACAAGGTCTGCTCCTTCCTGCATCTTTAGCCCATACATCTTCTGCTTCAGATATAACTTGTCAGTGAGTGATTTCGCCATGTAGCGAGATTCTAGTTTCTGCCAAACCTCTACCGGAGATTATACATTCATCAAATGATACATAACCTCATCTGCCAAACAAATGAATAGTACCTGCCGCTCTCGCCTGTAGTTCTTCCCAGTCTAAATTGTCCATGGACTCTGGTTTTCTGTCACGTAGCGCCTTCAAAATCCCTTGTTGTGCCCACAAATCCTTCACCCGTCGTTGCCCTAACTCGAAGTTTCCAGTTCCATCAAACTTCTTCATGTCGAACTTCATAATAGGATTCAACGTCATCTCAACCGCACGCTCTGATACCAATTGTTGAGAAATTAACAGTAAAAGAGATTAAAGAAAGAAGAACACATAATTTAACGAGGTTTGGAAATGATGTGTTTCCTATGTCCTTAGGACTGAAGCGACTACTTTTCGTATTATTCAACATGTACAAAACAGGGTACATTAGGCTTTTGTATAAAACCCTAAAACTGTTGTACAGTTACTACAGGACACATCACCACGTTGCTGTTGGAATCTGACCGTGATCGAATCACGGACGTAGTGGAAAATAAAATTTATTTCATATTCTGAGTGGATCCCGGTAATTAAATAAACTTGAATAAAACATAAAAACCATTTAGAAATTGTACCTTGTTTGTTTTCTGTTGAAAAATCTTTGAAACTTTTTCGATTGATCAATTACGAGCTGTTCAAGTGTCTAGCCTCTGATGGTATCCACAGAGCAATTCTTAAACTGATTTGAGAGGAAGAAGACAAAAAGTGCTAGCTTCTAAAAAGCTCTTCCCTTTAAATAAAAAAAAAATGATAAGCGTCTTTTATTAAAACTAAATCTCTTTAATTATAATTATAATTAAAATCAAATTCTAATTCTAATTCATTTAATTTTAATAAAATCAAATATCTCATATTTGATCTCTAAAGTTTCTCAAACTTTATAATTAAGTCCAACTTAATTAAATTAATTTTTTCACAAATTAATCTTTGATATGTGACCCATTAGGTTCCTAATAAATTGGCAATGATTGTAAATTATAATTATAATTCATAATTAGAATTAGAAAAATTAAAACTTCTTTTAATTTATTATAATTATAATTCATAATTAGAATTAGATAAATTAAAACTTCTTTTAATTTGTTTTCAATTCTCCAATTAAATAATTCATAATCATAAATCATGATTGACGTCTAACAGCATGTCATGATGATTCAAATATTAGGAATGTCAAAGTGATTGACTTAACCTGTCCATTCATGGCTATAATGTATAATTTAATCCTTTTGTCATTTAATATTCTAATTGGGAAGAGTATGGATACAGTGTCTACTCTTATCATCCAATCATGTTTGTTCTTGCTAATTAGTAATTGATTTATAATTAAAATTTTAAAAACTCCTTTTCAAATATCAATTCACTCTGGCAAGAGAATTTCATAAATCATTACTAATCAAAAACAGTAGAATATTATCTCTAATTACTTTAGAGTGACGAATCATATATTGGCTTACTCAACTATCTACATATGGTTCATACTGTATCTAATTACTACCGATTGAATTATCCTATAGGACGATTCATAATTAACATCAAAACATAGTAATTCCCACACTAGATACCTTAGTAATTTCAAGTCTGAGGATTAATTATACAACCATCTTTATGAGATAATCCATTGACACATAAGTAATATTCCATCCGAAATTCTCATAATCGAGTCAGTTCAGTGACTTATTCTCTAATAATTACCCACACATTAGTTTAAGTATCTCTATACTTTAATTTATGAGATTAATTACTTTCTTCATAAGAAATAAACATAATGTGTGCTAGTTTCACCGTTTCACCAATATCCAATCTTGATGAAACTACAACTAGGAACATTTAGGAATAACACATAAGGGTAAATTAAATCTCATAATTATGATCTCGTCATAATTTCAATTACACAGTAATTGATCCAAGGATTTTATCTTTAATATTAAAACATAAAATATTAATTAAATTAATACATAAAGATAAATAAAGCCTTTTTCATTAATTCAAAATAAAGTCATACATTAATTTGCGTCCAATTGATTGGTTGCAAGGGCATAAACTAACAGATTAATGGGCTAGGCCTGAATTGAATGGGCCTTAGGCTAGGCTTTCGGCCCTAATGGTGAAAGCTTGTCAAACTTCAGGCCGAGCTCAGACCTAGGCCACTAAGCCAAAGCATTGCCCAAGGCCCGACAAGGTTTAAAATTTAAAGGATAAAGCAAAAAGACATCGTTTTAGGGTAAGATTTTTCATTTCTAGCAAAGTAAAATTACGTCGTTTTAGTCTAGGTTAACTTGTGTCGTTTTTTTGTTACCTTTTTTCCCTCTCCTGCATTGTTTTCTTCCCTTACCTTCAAACTCCACTCTCTCTCTCTCTCTCTCTCTCTCTCTCTCTCTCTCTTTCTCCTTCTGTCTCTTACACATAGACCAGTCTGTTGCACCGCCAACTTGCCTTCCTCTTTGTCCTTTGCCTTTCTCTTCCAGTCTTCGCACTCCCTCCCGTTGCCCCTTTGCCTTGCTTCCTCGCCGCCCCACCACTGTATTGTTATGCTTCTTCACCACCCACCTAATAAAGTAAAGTTTCTTCTTCGTCTGCTAGTTTTGAATCTTTTGATTGAACATTAAATTTTGTGGAATAATGGAATTTCTGGGATTGTTTCCTTAGCAGTCTTTTTGTAGACTTACACAGTCACATACACGGGCATGTATGTGGTTGTATAAGTGGCTGTGAAGTTTCAATAACTATGTGATAGTGTATGTCACTGTGAAATTTTTGTGTAGACTTATGTGGTTACTAATACAAACATGTATATGATCATGTATGCACTTAATCATGCTTATATGGTCACATACACATGCGTGTATATGATCATATAAGTGACTGTGAAGTTTTGAGAACTTACACAGTCATATACAAGCCTGTATTTATGACAGTGTAAGTACGATTAAGTGACATACACAGTCACATACACGTTTGTATAAGTGATTGTATAAGTCTGCACAAAAATTCATAATGAATTGCACGGTCATATACACAGCCCTATATACGAACACACAAGTTTGTGAAAATACATACATGTCTGTGTGTCGTGTGACATGATCTCAGTGACTTACAAAGTCACATTTATAGGCATCTATGTGACCATGTAAGTCACTGATAAACTTTAATTTTATGATTATGATTTATAATAGTTTATTCTCTTCCCATGTTTATAAAATATCAGTTATAAACATATATATATGTTGATTGATTCAGATGGATGGGCATATTCTTTCTATGGAGAGTTGTAATCTAGTACTAGAGACAAAAGTGGAAACTTTTAATCCAGTTCCAAGTGAAGAAACAAGTCTAGGTCAATTGAAATGTAAATCTTGTAATCATTTCAATAAGACTAGATCAATAGACAAAGTAGAAAAAGCCGACTATAAGTATTGTCACAAAATGTTGGCCTTGAGTTCATAAGGTGGAGCCTGTCATTTAAAAAGATGTGTGGATTCATGTGATAGAAAGGAGATCATATCAGGAGGTTAAACATATTTTACCCCTTACCTTATATGAGGGAAGAATGAGATGACTGCAACATCTTATAACAACAATATATCAAGATTTTTTATTACTCCTATGGTAATTAGTAATGAACATCCACTATCTATAATGGATATCAAAAGATTTAAAATGTTTTGCAACTCACTACAACCGAACTTTAAGGTTTCAGTTCAAACTATATTGAAGAAGGACATTATGAAGATATATGAAAGAAATTTTAAGAATATTGCCAAGTATTGAAAAACAAATCGTCATTATAACAATCATGTGTGGATAGCCGATAAACAAAAGAAGGGTTATATGGTGTTGATGACACATTACGTTGACTAGACTTTATGAAATGAACTTTTAAGATAATTTATATTATTTAATATTGTTATCATTTACTTTTTGATTATGCTATGATTGATGTCAGTCATATTTGTACATGGTAGGTTCATTTATGTGCCGACACTACATACGAAAGAAAGGTTGACAACTGTGTTAGGAGACTATTTGATATATTGGAATATCGACACCAAATTGTATATGATAAGAGTCAATAATTGTAGCAAAAATGGTGCTACGATTGAAATTTTGAAGGATAAGATACAGGTTGAGAGCTTATTGGTTGGGGGAAGGTTATTCCATATGTTTTATTTTGCGTATATTCTGAATTTGATTGTAAAGGATGATTTGGAGTTGATAAAGGAAGCAATAGATTCAATCCATATTAGTGAAGTATATTGGAATGCAACGCCTAAAAGAGTTGAGAAATTTGAAGAGATATCACAACTACTATACATTTCGAGTACGAAGACCTTCGTTATCGATTGTCCAAGAAGATAGAACTCAACCTTCAATATGTTGGAGTTGGTAATCTAAAATGTTGAGGTGTTTACTAGACTAAGACAAAGAGATTCTTAGTACACTTACATGCCTACAGAAGACCAATGAGAGTTAGCAAGAGAACTTTGTGCCAAGTTGGAATTATTTTATGTTATGACTGAATTGTTTCTGGGAAAAAATATCTAACTTCGAACTATTATTTCAGCACTATGTGTAAGATAAAGAAAGCTTTATCTTATTGTAGATTTTATTCTAGTAAGATTATTCGGGTTATGACATAGTAGATGATGAAGAAGTTGAATTCTTATTGGTATATAGTTAGACATACTTTAGCAGTCATATCTCTGTTGCACCCGGATACAAAAAGAAGGGGTCAATTTATATATAATATTTTGTAAGGTGATTGGGATCAATAGCATGTAGATGTCATTAAACAATTATGGTATGATTTGTTTAATGATTATCAACTCAGAATGGATAAAATTTAAGATTGGGATCTTAATAGTTCAAATTATTCAACTCTAGTTGCAGTTTGAGGTTCGAGCTCATCTTCTATAAGATTTTATTAGTTTCACTTACAAAATTCATGAAAAAAGGGGTTAGGATTTCGTACAATATGATAGAATTAGATAAAAATTTGATGACAATCAAAGTTGAAGGTGTGTAGTTCAATGTATTGTTATGGTGGAAGAGCTGGGGAAATAATTTTTTGATTGTGCAAGTAATTACACGAGATCTATTAGCAATTCCATCATCCACTGTTGCTTCAAAGTCTATTGGGTTATTAGTCCTCATCGTGCTGGATTTTATCCTCGTATTGTGAAGGCCCTACTCTTTTCTTTTTTATATATCAATTTGGTTTTCTTGGTACTATCTTACCTTATATTGTCTTTTAATTTATATACTAATACAACCATAGGTACTGATGTGGAGGTGACTAGTCATACATATATTAAATTTTTTTGAAAAAAAGGTCAAACAAGTCTGGGCCAAATCAGGCTTCGGACCTAATAAGCACGATCAGGCTTAACCCGAGGCTCTATCGGATCGGGCTCTAAACTTGTAACCCTAAGACATGATCGACCTCACATCGAGCCTAGACTCCTATCTTTTTGGTCAAGTCGGGCTCGATCCCTAATTAAAATAAGAAACTTTAATCGACAACACATATAATACTGTAATATCCACCTCTTAATTTATACCTAGGTCATATAATTACTAACTAAGAGTATCAAATTAATTCTTAAAGCTGTATTAATATACAATTGAGCACTTTTATATGTGAGTTTAAATGATTTTCAAATGCAAGTTTCGAAAATCTTTTGTATCTTTACTCATTGGCCCATATTATAAAATTTTATTTTATGAAGTTATCTCATTAAAATAGTATAACTATGTGTAATTCTAGGTTTAAAAAAATGTGTCATGACATAAATGTAAAGTTTTTAACTCTATTTTTAGATGACCAATAATTCCATTTCAGATGAAATGACTGTTATTTCTTTTGGTCTCTTATACTTCTCTCAAATTTTAATTTTAATTTTAATTTGGAAAAAATTCTTACAATTTTAAAATCATATCATTTAAATTTTAAAATGACAAAATTTTAACTCGTCCACTAAAATTGATATAACAACTTTTAATTATATATGCCCACTAATACTCCACTAACAAGTGAGGAATACTGTGTGTTATTTTACGTTATTGTGTAATTGTATTAGAGTTAGTTAATTAGCTTGTTAGTGATTACAGTTAGTTAATTAGCTTATACCGATGTTGTATATAAAGACCTCTGTATACTGTAGCAGTTTTAATGAATTGAGATTTCTTTCTCTCTCCAAACTCATCTCTCTTACTTTACTCTCTTATCTCACATCTCTCTCTCACGCTTCTTAAGATGGTATTAGAGAACGTCATTTTCTTCAAATCTTGCTCGTTGCTTCAGTGATTGTTGCTTGACTTGAAGATTGAAGCTGACTTTCGTGGCTAATTTGCCTATTCTGCATTGTTTTTGTTGACGTTCAGTGATTGAAGATGACAAGTTTGATTGATCACGTCCATGGCAGCGTTGGATCTGGAGTAGCGTTTCTTGGTGCGATTGATCCTCTGACTTTATCGAGTGGAGATCATCCTGGTATGTCGCTCACTACCGTTCAATTTACTGGTGTGGGATTTTTGGGTTGGAGTAGAACCGTAAAAATGGATTTAGGAGCTAAGATGAAATTAGGCTTCATGGATGGCTCCTGGATAGATTTTGATAATTCTGATTATCAAAGATGGATTAGATGTGATTATATGGTCACTTCCTGGATTTTGAACTCGATGATTCCAGAACTTTCAAATTCGTTTCTATATGCTCAATCTGCCGAGCAATTGTGGAAGGAGATTAATGAAAGGTATGGTCAAAGCAATGGTCCT
>JAOSBL010000211.1:30129806-30142933 GCA_027568915.1 Erythroxylum roraimae | reverse complement strand
TCTATGAAGCACCATCAACATCATCACAAAACAAAATAGGAAGCATTTTATATTTGATTAATCTCTTGACCCTTTTCTTTAAAATATGACTAAATCTCTTATGATATAAAGTGAATGACTTCTTAGTGGTAAACTCATTTTAATTCCCCAATTTTTAACATTCATAACCAATTTAACAAGATCCTTCAAATCCAAATAATAAACACCATCATTTAATAAGTATTTACTAATTATTATACTGGTAAAGGATAATGAAACCTTTCCATTACTAAAAACCAAAGATTATCACCCTTCTCTTGCTTTATTTTTTCTCTTCTTGGAAACATACTAAGATTAACATATTCACCATCAATACCTTCTTCTTAGCATTTTAGACTATCTTCAAAGATCTAAAGTTCTATGATAAAGATTTCAACACTTGATGGATCAAAAAAGAATATGATAGTAAGACGTGAAGCCTATTTTATCTATTGGTTATATCTTTCGTCTTCATAATATAAGATCTAACCTTATATTATCCATCATAATTTATTGAACTCAATATATGCATAAGTTGACCTGCCTTATGGCTTATTTTTAGCTAACAAACTAGTCTTAATGAATGGTGAAATTGACTTCTTCTTCACCGTAATTCTTTCCTTATTCACCTTTTCCCATTTCTAGAATTGAACCTTATGCTTTATTGTGTTTTTTGTGTTGAAAGTGCAGGCTTATCATCAATGAGAGCTATATCCAATTCCTCTAAACCTAATTCAACTTTACATCATTCTTCCACACCTCAAAAATTAATCTTGTTGGATTGGAGGAGCCCACTTATATGGGAGATCTTCATCATAGATCTAGCGCCGGAACATACTCTTGGCCTTTGACACTACACTTCAACCCAAAACCTTAAGGCATTGGATTGATGGATCCTTTCCACTTATATGTCCTTCACTAGCTCCATCTCTTTCCAATATGGGATTCCTACTCACACTTGATATCCCAACAATCTTTCCCTCAAGTATAAACTTCCATATTTGGCTTGGACTCCCCTTTGAGCGAAAGTCTTTTTCTTAGCAGCTCGAGTATATGGCGTCACCAAGAGCCCTTCTACTGCACTGGTCTGGACCTATCAGGAGTCTCCTTGCTCTTCTTCGTGGGAAAGCAACCACAAAATCCAACTACCGTCTCCACAGGCATCCCTTGCCGAACCATCGGCTCTGATATCACTTGTTGGATCTGGGGAGCCCACTTACATGGGAGATTTTCATCATGGATCTAATGAGGAAACATATTCATTGGCTTTGACACCACACTTCAACCCAAAACCTTAAGTCATTAGGTTTATGGGTCCTTTCCACTTATATGTCTTTCACTAGTTCTATCTCTTTCCAATATGAGTTTCTTACTCACACTTGACATCCCAACAGGAGGTCGTAATTGACCCTACCATCTGGATGTCCAAAGAGATGACTTGCATAGTTGTCCTCTTAATTTCTTCCTTGTCCCCTACCTCCCACGCCTTTCCTTAATCCTATTATTTGAAATACGAGGCTTATCTTGCTCAAGCTAAGTTTCATACGAAGAATACTCTTATATTTGAGAAGAACAATTATCAAAGTACTTACGTTGTTATTGTTCGAAATAAGAGGCATATCTTGCTCGAGCCATGTTTCATATGATGAATACACTTATATTTAAGATCTCTTTTTGTCGATTCGTTATGACTAGGAATCAAAGCTTGAATTATACAGAGGAAAGTTTCTATTATTTGATTACCCTCTCAGTTCCAGTTACTGAGCTTATTTATTATAAATTACTCGTGGTTGAGATTGTTATCATTGTATGCATATTGGAAATGGTTAAAAACTCCTCGTACTATTGATAAGATCAGCAAAAGCTTTGTAGCAAGCCCAAGCAGCAGAAAATTCCAAGTTTTGAGCACAAGGGATAGTATTCTCCTGTAGAAACACATGAATATGACCATAGCTTTTGATTTTCTCTTCTTTATTTATATATACATACATACATTAATTGGCATTTCTATCATCTATGCTTTTCTATTCGAATAGATAAAAATGTTGAAATTTGGAAAAAAAGAAGAAGATGAACATGTATAAAATAAGATAAAAGAATAAGTAACACTAAGGTAATTATATTAATAAACTTGGTTGCCTTATATAGGTAAAATATAAAAAGAAACTAAAATAGATATTTCAATTATCTCAATTGAGGCATACTAATTGATTTGTCGTAACATATTGTATATTGCGAAACATGCAAGTATTGTGTTTCTTTAGCCTTCTGATACATCTACAAGTTGCAACGTAAAGAGGACATAATATACAAGAATAGTATTGAAACAACTTCATATTCATCATAAATTCCACACAAAAAAAAAACTTCATATTCATCACCGTCTATCTTCTCTATAATGTGTAACTCTTTCTTGGGTCCCTCTATGGCCAAATAAAAAGAGAGAAGAAGAGACAAAGATGTCCCCCGAATATCTTCAATTTCGTTTTCTAGGTTCAACATACAAACACAGCCACGTTCTCTTAAAGAACGTCTTTCACTTTCATACAAAACCTTCATTAAATGCTCTTGTTGCTTCTAGCTCTACAAATACTTCTTTGGAGAACTATGGACTCACCAAACAACACACCTATTGCAGGTGCTCTTAATCTTGTGATCGAGTATCGTGTAATATCAAGATCACCAACTTACTTGTCCACCATGTCTCTGCTCCCAATTCTTTCCCTTCTCATATGCATTTCGGTGCATGCATGCAATGGTCGATATCTAAACCACGTCTTTGGCAGGGAAACCGTAGTATACGCCAAGGTTATTACAAACGTTCCATAAGTATTATTGCCTTTTGCATCTTATGGTGTCATTTTTATGTGTCAAGTTCTTGACATGGTAATTTCCTTTGTATCCAGGTTAAGGATCAAGTGGTACCTTCAATTTCAACAGAGAATATTGCACCTCAAAAATCGATGGAAATTGAATCACAAGGGCTAAAAGTTGTCAAGAAAGATTTCCGTAGCTATGGAATTTTGCTTGGTACTAGCAGTAAGGAACAGATGGCTTCTTTGTACGATCGTGAAGAGAGGACAACAGGAACAACATCAGGTTAATTAATTGCCACTCAGAAACTACCATATAATTTATATAAAAACAGAAACTACTATATAATTATCTATAAACTCTCAAAAAATTAGTGCACAGCATGACTCCAACAAAATTAGAACGACTAAATTACATCTTACATGTCTCTACATATATACTCACAGACATAAAATTCTACATGTTGAAAGCTAGTGATGCTTTTTTATTTTCTTTTTAAAGTTCTAGTGGATTTCATACGCAGTTCTTTTATCGAAAAAAATGAAACACTGGTTCCACTTCTTCAACTACAGACGTTCAATCTCTACTAGTCTGCCATACTGTCTAGTGAGAGTCATATCTCAGAAATTGACATAACTCGATATTATTTTTATGTATAGACAACTAGGTCCGTATTCAAGAAAAATATAGTGCATGAAATTTAGTCTTCCGACTTCAATAGTACTTCTATAATTTTATTCTTGTAAGTAGAAATATTGTTACTGACAGCTTAATCAAACTTGTTAATTACATATCTTTTGCAACGCTGATTTTTAACGTTAATACTGGTACCTACAGGAACTAAAGCTGTCGTACCAAGATATTCCCCAGACGATATGCAACAAGCGTCTGAAATGAAGGTAATGAAATTGTAGATAGATATCTGAAAAAAATTGGATATATCAATTTGAATGTGGTAGTTAGGCAGTAATGATTTTGGTGATTCAGCTACCAGTATGAATGGCTCACATCTTTCCTGATCTTGTCCTTAATCAGGATGGCAAGCCAGATGACCTGCCCATGCATGAATCATGCAAGCTATGAAAGCTGCATGTGAAGGAAAGGCACAGAACATAATATGTAATTAATCTGTACAGTATATATAGTTCATTGGTTTCGGGAACTGTGCACTAAACTTTTGTTTGCGCTTGTAATTATATAGTTAAATATGGTACCAAGAGGACTGTGATAAAAGAACTGTTCGCATTTATTTCTAAGCACGAACGAGCCTAGAAGAACAAGGAAATGAATTTTGATTAAATATTAATGCAAACATGGTTTGTGCTGATGATCGTACAGGAATCCAAGTTTCGAGTACGGTCCATGTTAGTATTCACAAGGAGCGATGTCGAGGAAGCTACAGAATCTAAAGAAAATGAAACAGCAGAGGACTTAGTAGAGACGGACTATGCACAACCCCATCGAAAACCACCTATCCACAACGAAAGAAGTTAGAAGATATATCACACATGTATTTAATTAACCACATCCAATTTGGGAAGGAACTGTTCTGCATTGTTTCGTGTCAATAACATAATAATGCAACTAGTACGGACAGAAAAGTTCAATGTTATCAGCTTTTACAACCTTTCGTCAAAAATATTTGGTTTGCCTCTACGGTTATTGGGTGAACAGAATGGGCTAAGTTGTTTATCCTTTTTCTTCCTTATCTACTTATTTTGGATTGCGAGAAGGTCAAGCCTTTACTTTTGAACAGACAGGAACAGATTTTCCATAGCTTTTTTGTCGATGTTAAGAATGGTATTGGTTGGCGTTTCATGGACCTGTATCGTGTATGCAAGTGGAACTTGCTTTTCGTTGATTATTCAACTGTTTCACTCTCAGGGAGTTTAGTTCTGAATTCATTGAATGGGATTTAAATAGTTAGGATATCCTGTTTACAGATTCCAAACCAAGCAATTTTATAGTGGTCTTTAAAGCAGGCTATATTGACAGGAATCTATCGTCTCCTTCAAGTGGATGAAAAGATTGAATCCTGACATACTAGTATCAGCCTGTCCTGGTAGCAAGTTGTCTAGGCAGAAAACCTGAAAATGAGAAGCAACAAAGACTACTGAACCAGACAAGTCTATATTAATGCATTTATATACAGAGGAAAAATGCTCTACCATCGCAAATGAGAGACAGCGTCATCAGTGCATCTTTGCAAATATGTCTAATGGTAACTTTAACGTGTACAATTCAAGAAAATAAATAACGGACCAAATTATATATGATCAAATAATCGCTTCAATGCAATTCAACCAGGTAGTTTCATAAAAATTGTGAATGCTGCTCAATGCCCAAATTTGATAGACCAACACTAGCTTCCTCTTTTAACACGGAGCATATCCTTCCGCTCAAGACCATACATCTTCGAACATATCACCTCCACCATGCGGTGGCGTGCTTCCTATACTGCTGCTGAGACACAAATATACGTCGAAAACAAAAACCTTTTGCTTCTGCAATACTCAGCTACCTGAAGTCCAAGAGACCAACTCGAATTTTATTTATCAGCACAATCTTTTCAAGCGGCAGACTGGCAGAAAACCATTGATTTTGACCAATACTGTGGACCACGTCACGTGACAGTATGACATGCATGTTTTTGAAACAGAGGAAGACTCTAGCTGGCATATAGTCGACGCTTTGACCATAAAATGGAACACAATTTTAAGATATTAGAACTACACAAATAATAAACTGCTCGCCTTTTTACATCAAAATCCAAGAAATTTCATTTTAAAAGGATAATAAATTAAAAGTTTTGGTTCTGTCTGATTCTGATGGGGCTGGGCGTTGCTGCTTGGATCCATGAGATTGATTGACTTTGGCTCAGAAATACCTGCAAAACAATAAGGCACACCGGGGGTTGACTGCCGGTAGGCCCCTTTGACGCTCAAGTTAGTCTTTTTGTGAAAGTTTTGGTGGCTAGGAATAAAGAATACTAGGGTTCTCGAAAGTCGTACCTTTTTCATGATGAGGTAATGAATTTATATAGTTAATACCTACAGGAATTAGGTCAACACCGAGGGATGGGCCGATCGGCCCATGCGCCGTTCTGAGCTTGGGCTTGGGCCTAGCACGACCGACCCAGCCAAGTTTTATTTTAAAAACTTTTATTGTAATATTTAATTTTTTAAAAATTTTTAGTTAAATATCTAAACTTTAAAATCATGTAACTTAATTCAAAAGTTATTTTTATTAATGTTTGTTAATATAATCAATGAAGTATGTGAAAATTAAAATTTTAAGTGGTTGGGCGATTTTTATTTTTTTCAACATAATTTTTGAGTTTCTTATAACATATATATTGAAAAAAAATCATCTTTTTGATATTAAAAATTATACAAAATAAAATATTACACAACTTTTCCAAATATTAGAAGTACATACTCTAATAGGTCATGTCAGTAAAATGTTAATACAATTAATTTTTTAAAATAATCTATTAAAAATATCAAAATATAAATAATTAATTAAAATATTCAGAAAATTAAATATTGAAATACAAAACTTCAAAAAATTAGAATTTATAATTGATTATCTCTTTCCTAAATTGTGCATATATATATAATCAGACACACGAGCAGCCACTCAAGAGAGGGTTACGTATCTACCTACTGACTAAACACTGGGGGACAAGATTTTCAGAGTACTCAAAGCAAAACAACACAGTGGCATTGTATTGTCTGAGAAGTGAGAAACACACTTTAGTTGCAATTGGAATGCGAAAAGAGTAAGCATATAAAGTAATTATTTTTGTGCCAGGAGACATTCCAAGTTCCTTTCCCTTGAACTGCAAAGAGATCCACAAGTTTTCAGGCACTAGATCAGCACGATGAATGGAAGCAAAGATTGTGTTTAAAGAGACATAAACAATGAATAAAGTAATTGTTAAGCAAAGGTCTCTTCTTATTCAATACTATATTGTTGTTTGAAGCTTTTGCAATAAGTTCTACTTTATAACATTTGATATAACCATTTGCAATAGTCTTAATTTTATAGATCTATTTAATACAAATCATCAATTTTTTGGATGGCAAGTAAACTAAATCCCTAATTATGTTGATCAATAAGTAGTGGGTAGACCAATATAGTGTATCAAGAGGTGAAGCAGATATGATAAAATAAATCAAAAGTAAAGTTTCAGTAGGCTCCACAACTAGAAGAGATTCTTTAAAAGAGGTAAATAGTTGGTTTATACTAAAAGACCTATAATGATATGACCATCGCATTATGATGAGTGAGATTTCATAATAATATGAGTAGGAATAAGGATCACTTTATGAAGAAATTTGATTCAAGAACATATTCAAAGTTAACAAAAAGGAAGAATGGTATAAATCGCCAAACTCAAAAACAAAGATAGGATTGAGAGTGATAAAATCTTAGGATTGGATCATCGATAGCAAAGTACATAAGATCATAAGTTATTAAACAACTTAAAATAAGAGTTTCTCTAAATATAAGAAATAACCAAAAATCTTGTCTAAGTGTACTTGATTAATCAATATAGTAATCTTCTCTTTCTTTATATCCATAATATAACCTTTTATAGACATAAAGTCTACAAAAATTGTAGAAAGATTGAGACGGGGATTGTGAAATTAGGATTACAGACTTTGTTAGGTAAAATAATTTAATTAGTTTAAATATTTAAGATTAAGGATAAACTAAAATAAAAAATATTTTATTAATTCTAAAATTTTAAAATTTATGATTAGGTCCTATACTACCATGTGGAACATATGTGGAACTGTATGTCTTTCTTATAGGTAAAATATCATTATTTTTTGTCACGTCAATAACTGATAACGTTAAATTTTTGTTAAAATTTTCATCCACATAGAGTTTATTTTAAACATAATGAAATGTTAAGGTATAAATTGTACTTATGTTTATCATTGAAAATGATGACTGGTAGGGTCTCACCTTCTCTCAAATACAAATACTTAAGATGTGTAGGTAATGGTTTCAACTTGAACTTAGGGGTATGTTCAACAGAAGGTCTATCTTTCCTGTAAAAGTGGGTATTGTTATCTTAAGGTTACCCATATTGTTTTCCACCATTTCCTCATACCTTCTTTCATAGCCTAAATTGAATCTACCCGTTCTTGTCTTCCTATTCTACCTAATATTCTACCTCATTCTCCTTTACCACTCATCAAGTTTAACTCCCAATGACAGTTGACAATATTATCAACTTCGTCATAAACTTTAAAGTCATCCATTCTAATAGGTATAGATGAGTCATGTTGTAGACTAACTATGTAACTCTATATTTCTCCAATCTATCCCTAACTTCACTAAATTGTCTGGTAAATTTCTCATATTGACCTTATATTGAGTTCAAAATAATCTTTTGATCCATCCTTACTCTTTACTCCTCACTTACTTATTTTTAGATGAGTTTTTGTTTTGAGTTTGTTTTACAATGAACCACAAGAAAATCATAGTTACAAAAGCATTTTATCACGTTTTTCTCCCTAATTCACTTTACGCACAACCTAAACTCTTAACTAAAATTCTTCACAAATTTGTTAATGTATCAATAAGGCTAGTTTTAATCTTTCCCTTTGTCAAATAACCCCTAAAGAAGTAAGTTAGGCAGAAACAATAAAAATGATGAAACTATAGGCCATGAAAACATAAAAAATTAATAAAAAGAATTAAACTCTTCAAAATCTAACTAAACCAAATAAGAAAAAAGGAAGACTTTAATAAGAAATAATATAGAACTACATCAAAAGCAAGAGCATCTAGTAAGTAGAGTGTATATGATATTTAGAATACCTTATCCTTATTAGAAAATGATTAGCAATCCTTACTTGCAAATGTCAGCTCCTTGTTTTTGCTTTACATGAGTCCTTTTTGGGAAGTTCAAATAACTAAACCTTCTCTTTACAAAACCTTGTTAAATTTTGACTTCATTTTTTAATCTTTTTTTATTAACTTGTAAAATTAAAGAACAATAAATAAGGACTTAAAACAAAATGAAGAATCTTAAGAATGATAAGAATAATAAAGGAAATGTATGGGAAGAAAACACAAGAATATTGAAATGTGAATAATCAAATTCAAGAATAGACTTAAATATAGGAGATGGCTCCAATACTAAAATTTGGAAAGAACCTCATCAATAATACTACTAAGATTTGATACTAGAATGAATAATACTAAGGATCATTTTATTAAGACAAGTTTGATTTAAGACCGTACTTAAAGTTAACATAAGATAAAAATGATATGGATCACCACACTTACAAAATAGATAGAATTGGTAGTGATAAGATCCTAAAGTTTAATGGACACTAGCAAGCTAGATAAGATCATAAGTTATTAGAGAACCTAAAATAAGAATTTCTCCGAAAATAAGAATTAAAGAAAAATCTCTCTAATTATATTTGATTGATCAATAATAGTAATCTTCTATTTCTTTATATCTATAAGATAGCCTTTATAGGTTTAAAACCGCAAGTAAATAGAAACCCTAATAACTAAATTCTAATAAGGACATAACAATATGAAATTTCAAACCGTAAACAACTAAAACACGAGTTCAATGCCTATCTAGGAAGCACACTAATGCTAGTTTTATTTTGGAACTTTATGAGATTATTACTTATCTTCTATACACATAATTTCTTTGATCTTCAACTGGCCCTTCTTCTATTTCTATAGTTAAATCCCTTAACTTGAATGCAAAATTTCCTTGTATTATAGTACCTGACCCCTTTTCTAACTAGACTTAGGGAACAGGCAGAGTAAGCCATTAGGTGAAATACGTTCTAGTTAACTAAATGATTCTTAGTTTACAAGAAAGAAAGAAAGGATAGGTTACAATTCAGCTAAGTCAATTTCGATTGTTCTTCTAGCTTGGAAAAGTTTGGAGTCAATCATAAGGAGCACTATAGTGCCATTTACTCATATTTCTACCATTTATAAGATTAATGTAAGACTGGCGTTAAACTAGTATGAATCTGATGTCAGTTAGCTTTAATTTTTTATCCTCCAAAAACTAGAAAGACTAATGTTTGATTTACTTCTATTTACAATTTTAGTTATATTATGTAACTGTACTCCTTAACTTTCTCACTTAAATCCACATTATAATTTTAGTCTCTTAAAATAGCAAAACTTTACTCGTCTCACAAAGATCCACCATTAGATCATTAATAGCTTCTTTGGCCTTCTTTACTTTACTCTTTGTCAATATTCCCCTAATGTTTTATAGTGGATGTCTAGCTAATTTTGGCACTTGAATAGTATATGCTTGATTCCCATTATATCACATATATAAAAATTTATTTAAAAAATGAATATGGGGATGAGAGAGAATAGATGTAATAGGTGTCCCTATTTGAAAGGGAGATGCAATTGAGAATATTTTATGTTGTGAAAATGCATCATAATGGAAAATTCAAAGTTGTTTGGAGAGAGGATCACAATAATGATAACTCTTGTATTTAATAATATATCTTAGAATACAGTGGAGTCATTTCTTTGACTCTAATTTAGTGTACTTATATGGTTAAAGAAGAATAAGGCATACACTTTTCAAATGCATTAAGCATATGATATTTTAAGGAATGATTATAAAAATGCTCATAAGGAGAAATATTGCAAAGACCACATAATGAGTGTGATTAATTATGTAGAAAATAATAAGTGTAACTTCTACTTATAAAGCTTTAAAACAAGATGAGGAGATCAAAAACTTCTTTTATATTTAAAAGGTGTCATTGTTTTTATTTTGCATGCCTATTTTATTGTAACATTTTAAAACAAGATCCTTAAATGATTGTAATTTCTTCGTATTCCATAGCCTTTTCAATGCGAAATATATTGATTCTATAAGAAATTGAATAACAGTTATATTTGGTGGTTATAAATATATAGGAGGCATCTCAAAACTGCTTCATTTGAGATAAATTCATGTAAATCTAAAATAATCATAAAAGATTAATAAATAACATGAATCACTTATTTAAGTATGAGGAGAAGGATCTCAAATATTATAGTGAATCAAGTTAGAGGGAGTAAAGGAAATATATGTAATACTAAAAAGGGAAATAGAAGTGCCTTTTAAAAAAGTAAAGCATGTTGTTTTTAAACAATTTCAAGTAAAGCGATAAAAATTATTTTTTTAATATAAATCAAAAAACCCTATAAATTAATCTTTTTATTCTAAAATTGGAAAAATGGATCAAATGAGTATGCCAAATATGAGAAGGAACAAATGCAGTAATAATGTTGGAAGAAAGACAAAGACCAACTTTTGCCTAGTTCCAAAGGTCTCCCCATTCTCTGAATCTTACTCAGAATAAGCATGAATAAAAAAAATACATTAATACTAAGTTCATATTATCTTAGAATATATTAAATATTTAAGGAAACTTTGAAACATGAAAAACATTAGAAATAAATAAATTTGGTTTGTGGATTGCTCTTATGCTTTGAACAATGTTAGTTTATTATTTGTAGTATGAAAATTTTGTTGTAATAACTAGTTGCCTTTTAGATATGAAGATTGAGGAATAAAAAATCTTATGGTTGTTTACAAGTATAATCAAAGAAAAGTTGCCTGATATGGTGGTAGGACTTAAAAAGTCGAGTTATTAAGACCTTTTTATAATTATTGGAGAAGATCATAAATGTCTCTTATAGAAAACTTAGGTGAAGTGCTGCTAAAAGTCTCCTCAATAGTAGAAGTAGTAGAGGTAGAAGAAGGCTAATATTTAATGCCTTGTCCATAATTTTCCTTATATTATAATCATCAAAAATTAAAGAAAACATGACCATAAATTTTATAGTAATTGTAATAATTATTTTAAGAAGATGGAGATGAAGTTTAAGTTGATATAATTCTTGAACACTAAATGAGGTAGTTTTAAAAAATACTCAAACAGCAAGAACCACATAAGTCTAAGATGTTACTTGTTTAGGTTGACGACTTTGAGAAAGAAAGGAACTTCAAATAAACTCAAACCCATCACTAAAGGGTAATATAAAGATTCTTGAAATAACCTATGATCCTGATGTCGCCTTGGGGTTACTTCAAAAATTTAACCAAGAATTGCATATAGTGCAACCTCGGATGGTTCTCTTTGAGGAACCAAAAAAATGAAATTAATTTCCTAAGTAACTAAATGCAATGCAACCTAAACTATAAAATGGGGTTTGATTTGGACAATTGCCGCTGAAGTTTGCAACGAATTAAAATAAACACTAAGGACTTGTTTTTGGTATTTTAAAATTAAAATGAGTGATATGAAATGATAGTAAGTGAATGGAGTACGAAGGAAAAACGCAATTAACTAACAATGATAAAACAAATGAATTAAAAGTTATAATCAAGCTTTTAATCTAACAACTGAGCCACCTCAAATTGTTACAAAAATATTTTCCAAAATCTCATTCTACTAACTGCCACCAAAATAGTAAAATAGAATCAAGGATACTAAAACCAATGCTCGATTTTTGCTCAATAATTAAGAAATAGAATTAATGCCAACAATAGATATAATGATCCAATAATTCAAGCCACCTTGAATAATCACCAATTTCGCTAAAATCTCGATATAAAGTCTTGACCCAAAGCAAAGTAATGAAATTAACCCCAAAATTAGCACAATATCAATTGCTAAACAATAATTCAGCCACAGAATTTTCCAATTCAAAGATATAATTAACACGCAACTCCAAATAATTAAATAATTATCCTAAGACCTAGGAATCACTAAATAATTAAATGGTTAAAAGATAATGCAGTTTAAACTCCCTATAAAAATCCAAGCTCCTGCCACTGCCATTGAACCAAAGGATTAGGATGAACTAGCCACAAAAATTCATTGAAGATGCTGCCAATGTTAAGCTCCGACTGTCAGCCATGAAAGATGGGAATGATTCAAATTTGGTGGAGATGAGATTTTTGGATTTGTGGGAGATGAGATTAAAAATCTAGATCCTCTTCTTTTTAGAACACGCATGCATCAGCCTCTATAGCTCACGTTGTCATTTTCTCCTTCTAATTTTGTTGTTTCTTCACGTACCCACTACAAAGCCACACAACCAACTCCAACGCAGAACACACAGCCAACACTATAGCTGGAAGTGGCAAATTA
This sequence comes from Erythroxylum roraimae, assembly GCA_027568915.1. NCBI lineage: Eukaryota > Viridiplantae > Streptophyta > Magnoliopsida > Malpighiales > Erythroxylaceae > Erythroxylum > Erythroxylum roraimae. The sequence goes on along the minus strand of JAOSBL010000211.1, from coordinate 30,129,932 downwards.
ATGTTATGGTTCTTGTCCAATTTCCACTGTTCACACACACACCATGATAGACCCCGAACTTTTTCTTGGAAATTTGATGAATTAGATGAAACTAAATGAGGAATTAGTGGTGTTTAATGTTGTATT
>JAOSBL010000211.1:30100314-30116091 GCA_027568915.1 Erythroxylum roraimae | reverse complement strand
AATAAATTCATTTAATAAATTAGTAATTTAAAACTTAATAATAGATTCAATTGAAATGGAGGTTTAAGAGTCCAAACTTAAAGAATCCAAAAATATCTCATATTTAAACATGAAAATTTTAATGAAATTCTTTATTATTTAAAAATTCTTAAAAATTTTATTGTGACGAGAGTTAATAATGACTAAGTTCTAAGATGGTCCAAATATGACCTAAAGTCACTTATAAGCAACTTAAGCTTAGCCTAAAGTTTGATAGGGCCTAGCTTAAATTCGATTGAATTTCAAATAACCTAAATCCCATTTAAAGCCGAAATCCACCCAAGTCCCAACTTTTTTAAAAAAAATTAATAGATTTTATTAATAAACGGTTATTTACACAACCAAGTATGCAATTGTATTAGTATAAGACAAAAGAACTAGATTACGAGGTCATAATGGTCCCTATAATCAGCTTAGTCCAATGCCCATCTCCTTCTCATGCTAATAGTTAGGTTATCCGTGATGCCCCTTACTAGCAAGTTGAGTCAAGTATGAAGTGTCACCTCCTAAAAAATCTGCTCCACACTTTTACTTTGTTGTCTGAAAATCCTATAATTCCTTTCTTTCCAAACTTGGTAAACCATTGAAACCCATCTTATCTTAAGTGCTTTGTAATTTGCCTAGTTTCCCATCCGCACTTTCACTAGCCAACTGATAGTTTCCTCCCATGAATCAGTTGAATAATAAAGTGTTCAAAGTTGCTTGCAACCCTCTCCAAATCTTCCTTATATAGCTGCACTTGATAATAATGTGTTCCAAACTTTCTAGTTCGACGCATCACAACTCACAATTCAAAGATTTAATGTTAAACTTAAGTTTTTCCTTTGTAAGTAGTCTCCCCTTCATTCCCAACCAAAAGATAAATGAATGTCCAGGTCTAATGTCCTTATCCCAAACTAGTGCAGCCCAATTCAGTCTAGGTTATTGATCATTCTGTAGAAAGAGTTTGCAGTTTTTCATAATAAACTGACCTGATTTTCCACCCGTCTTCTTGATTTTGTTTTGTTTCCCCTGTTGGCATCCTGGTGCTTGGTTCAAAATGAGATCAACCCTCCTGTTACTATGACAAGGCCAAATCCATTGGTTATTATCTATAAAACTGCTCACTTTAGTGTTGGAAATCACCATTCGTCTCAGAGGTTAACTCCTTAACCTTGTATAGAGGTCCTCTGCAATACCAGTAATCAAACCAAAAAAGAGTTTTATTACTATCCCCAATTTCATGAAACATCAGGCTTTGCGTCCACTGTCTTGTGCTTAAGATTTCTTTGAGGATGCTCGACATATCTTGCTTTATCTTCAATGTCCAAATGCTTTCATTGTCTATGATCACATTATGGATCAATTCCACCCATAAGTCCTCCTTTCACTGCACATCCATTATAGATTCATAGCTAGATATGCTTTATTGAGCTCCCTTGAAGAATATAATCCCAATCCTCTTTGCTCTTTTGGTCAATAAATTTTCCTTTAGCTAATCTTAGCTTTACATCTTCCTTGATTAGACCGATTCCTTATAAACTCCCGTAGTTTTCTGTCCACTTCCTTAAGTATGCTTTTAGGTATAGGAAGATGACTGAGATAGTAGTTTGTGATGATACTTAGGATTGATTGTATTAGAAAGAGTTTGCCTCCATAACTAAGGAACCTATTTTTCCATTGATTGATCCTTCTATGTATAAAGTCTAGTATTGGTTTGCAATTAGCTGCACTAACTCTTCATTAAGAGATTGGTACTCCAAGGTACTTAAATGATAACTTTTCTTGCTTCATTCTATTTCTCTTGCTTTATTAGCTGCTTCGTTGCAAGAGTTGCTTGATAGGTAATAACAGCTCTTCTTGGAGTTGTACATCAGACCAACTTGATCCAACCCAATCTGCCATCCCTATTACAAATGCCTTTATTATTTTCCAACATTAGATCTTCATCTTTTGATTAATAACTTACAAACTAATAAGAAATTTCCTTTAATATGCAGTTGTACTCTTATGTTTATTAAATAAGTCATTGACCACTTTACCAGTAATATTCACTAGATAACTACTGTATATTAACTCACAAACTTCTATATATGGTTTCATTCTAATTAAGTGGTAAAAATAGGAAATATAAAGAAAGAAAACCTTATTGGCAATAGCTGTCAGCAAAGATTAAGACATGATCAATGATTAAAACTTCTAATTAGTTTGGCAAGGTCAACTGTAAAAATCTTGGACCGTTCAACTTTTCAGTTCAATTTTTAATTTTCCAGTTCAATTTAATAACTCTTGTTGTTAAAAATTGATTAATTTATTAACTAATTGGTCAATTTTATAAATTAATAAGTCCTTATAAACTAAAATAAATCAATTAATTTTTATTTAGCAATTCATTTTTTAATTTAACTTTAAATTCTTTGATAGGTAAAAACAATCTCTTTCAATCATATTTTAAATTTTTTAATTTTGTTAAATCTTTAGTCAGTTTTATGTCGATCTAATTCCGGTTACAGCTTAAACTTCTAGTCTTACCGGTTTAACTTTCAGTTCGGTATTTAAAATATTGGACATAATAATAGAAAATAGAAGAGAGAAAATACAATAAAAGAGATGAGAGAAAAATTAAAAAAACGGAAAGAAAAAAAAATGAGTTGCTAAAGAGATAAAAATAATAAAATAACCCTAATTAATATATATATATACTGAACTTTGAAGTTGACTGACTATAAAATTTGAACTGAAGTTTAGTTAAAATTTTGATTTTATAAAAAAATTTAATTTACCTTAATCTAAATTAATTCATCCTAAATTTATTAATTTTGGGTCAAATTAAGAATAACCGGTCAAATTTGAACAACTTACCGTTCCTACCTTCTGTCACTTGGCCATCTTATGTAGTTAAAATGGATTACTGTGTTAGAATTTTATTGTACAATATTCTTAACTAATTAGTTATATAAACAATATACATAAATAGAAACTTAATAATATGATAACAATCATTGAATTTTTATCAAAAAGAAAAAAATTACGGTTAAATTCTTAAAATTTTTATTTAATGAGATGTAAACTTTTAATTTTCTAATATTAACATATTCAATTTTACTATTACTAAAAATTCATAAATCATATTTTAGTATATTGAAAATTAAGGGTGGACTTTTTAACAATGTTTTCAAAATCGGATTGGAAGTTAAACAAGTAAGATAAGAAATTTAAGGTTTAAAAGGTTCAACTAGTAGTAGATTATTATTAAAACAGTCAAAAATTAAATAAATTTGAAGAATTTGAAAATTGATTAAAAGGATTATACTTACTAAAAAAACAATGAAAATTTTAAAGTTTAATTGAAAATAACTATTAAATAAAAATTAATTATTTTATAACAATTAATTAGTTTATAAAAATTGACCAATTAATTAATAATTTGATCAATTTTAATAATAAAAATTATTAAACTAAATCAAACTGAAAAATTAAAACTGAACTAAAAAATTAATCAGTTCAATTTTTAAAATATTACTTTTTAAATATTTTCGTATAAATAAGACCTTAACATATGAAAAGTATTTGATTTCCATCTTCATTGTTAAATTTTATTTAAATAGAATTATTGTGTCTGTGAAAATTCTAACCGCTAATTCCTATTTTTAGTCAAAAATCTTTACTACAATTTATCCACATACAACATAATCATCCGAGTCCAAGTTCAAATCTTTTGTCTAATATTATTCTATCTTATCCTATCTAATTGAAATACGTCGTTATTTCTACTTAAATTTTAAACAATTCATTCACTCATAACTATCACGGGTGTGACACTTAAGTCAAGCTCGTGACTTTTTTAATTTTTTTTACTTTTTAATCATTTTAATTTTAATTATAATACTATTACTTTAATAAAAAATTAAATTAAATTAAATTTTAATTTTAATTTTAAATGTGTTACTATTAATTTTATTAAAAATTAAAATTAAAATGATAAAAAAAAATTGTGACGGTGTGACACGCCCGTGAGAAATTTTTATTTTTTTATTTTTTTATTTTAACAAATTTTGTGTTTGTGAAAAAATTTTCAATTTTTATTTTTCTATTATTTTAATTTTTTAAATAAAATTTTTAAGATAAAAATTAAAATTTTAAAAAATTGATTAATTTATTAAATTTGCTTAATTAATTTATAAATTATAAAAAATATTAAATTAAATTAAAAAATTGATTAATGATATCATTATTATTATTATTATTATTATTATTATTATTATTATTATTATTATTATATTAGCATGCATAGATATTAATGCAATATTAAACATTTTATTTATTTATGATAAAGTTTTTTTATATAGAATGCTTGAGAAATGTAAATAAATTATACAATATTATATATGTATATATATATATAGAATAATTTATTTTGATTTTAATAACTTATTTTAATTGATTATTTTATTAAAATTATTTTATTAATTTATAAATTATAAAATTTTATATATAAATAATAATATTAATCATCTAATTTTATCAAATATTTTTAATAAATAACAGAAAATGTCATAATCAAATCATTATAGCTGCAAACGTCTTTAATAAAATAGCTGCAATCAATAATGAGCTAATTTGATTCGCAGAATAAGATAAGAGTAATATTATACCCGACCCAAGTCTGACTTGATCATCTCTAAACGCCACTTTAAGTGGGCGCCTGACATCGGCGATCTCACTAAAATTTCAACACCTTAACACTTACGCCATGTCGTCCACGCTCCTCCTCCTCCTCCTCCTCTCCTCCTCTCCGTTCTACTCCGCCACCGCTTCCTCCGCCGCCTACCCGACCATACCGGGCACGACAGACACCTCCGTCTCCGCCTCCGACACCAATGACCTCATCCCCATCCGGCGCGAAGTCTACGGCGATGGAAGAATCTTCGATATCACTCACCGGATAACCGAGAACTTGCCTACTTGGGGCGAGGATGATGGGCTCGGGCAGTTCCTCTGGCTGCCCGCCAGCATGAAGAACGGCTCCTTAGCCAACAACTCCGAGATGAAGCTTCCCACTCATAGTGGCACCCACGTCGACGCTCCTGGACATGTCTTTGATCACTACTTCGACGCCGGATTCGATGTCGATACTCTGGACCTCGAAGTCCTTAATGGTAACTTTTTACTAATCTTGGGGTTTTCAGTTTGTTTGACGTGGTTTTATGTTTTTCTTACTTTTGATTCTTTTGGGAACAGGTCCTGCTTTGTTGCTTGATGTTCCAAGGAATTCGAACATAACTGGTATGCCTTCATTAGTACATAACACTTATAATGATGACATATTTTATCTTGTACATATAGTTAGTATTCATTCAGAGAAGTTCACTAATATTTCTCTATTTTTTTTCTTCTGGGTTTCTCTCTGTTCCACATTATGAATGTACTACAGCTGAAGTTATGAAGTCCCTGAAGATTCCTAGGGGAATCAGGCGTGTGCTTTTCCGGACCCTAAACACTGACAGGTTAATTTCTCTCCCTTGCACAATCTTTCATGGCCCAGATATCTGGAGTATCTTATCAGATAAACATTGTCTTTTCTGGTTCTTTGCTGACCAATTCTTCTTAGCTTGCTCATTTCTTTTTGTCAGAGTTGTTCTTAATAGCAATACGTTGTCAAGAATCCCCTAATAATAGAATAAGTTATTTGGATCATATCACACTTTGCTTCATTGGTTAATACTAAGTTTCTTCAGTTTATTAGGTATTAGTGATTAGTGGTAAGCTTTCTTTTCAAGAAATTTCTTGACTTACTAGTATGCCACAAGTGTCTTTTACTCCTGAATGTCTTTCATGCCTCTTATCTCTTATTTTCTTGCTGTTAATTAAATTCCATGGAGATTTCTGATACTACCTGTGTTATCATTGTCTTATTGTCAACAAACCTATCATATATGATGTTGCTATTGCCAATGATACTGACGAAGTCCTCAATCTTCTTCATAGTTCCACAAACTTTTTATTTTTGATTAATTTGATATTTGGATTCTTAAGGCAAGCAGATATATTGGAGCTTAATAGTAACTTTCCTGAATCTTTGGCTGGCTCTTTAAGTACCTTAATCTTTTAATATTAAAAGATTGATGTCGTAGGGGATATCATACTGTTCTAAGGGCAAATTGAAATAAATACATTGCCCTAAGCGTTGAGTTTATTCTTGCCTCTGTATTCTTGTATCTTAAGGAATAGTAATTTGATATAACAGCTTACCGTTCTCAAAGAACACATGGACCTGTGTTTCTGTTATATAATCACTTTTCCTTGACTATCAAAATGAAATTTAGTGCTCATTTGGGATGTGATTATCTAAAAATGTTAATAACACTTCAGGAAGCTTATGTTCAAAAATCAGTTTGATACAAGTTACGTGGGATTCACGAGGGATGGGGCAAAATGGTTGGCAGAGAATACTGACATCAAACTTGTTGGTAAGTTGTTGACCTTCTTCATTAATTTTTAGTTGGATGGTGAAGGCATTGCTGCATTTTCTCTTATATATTTCCTATCCCTCATCTGATGCAACATCTTCTATGTGTGTATAATATATATGTACATATCATAAATACATATATACACAGAATTTACCTATCAATTGTACTTAGCTTTGCTTTCATGTTATTTTTATTGTTTTTCTTGATTTCATCAAAGTGATGCCTTTCCTTACGAGATGTGGTAAGAATTGTGGAATAATCGTGATTGATTACTCAGTTATGGATAGACAAGTAATCATGTCAAGATTTATTTGAGAGTTTTGGGACTTGCATTCTGTACATTCCATTACCGTGAGTTGCGCCTCCTCAACCTCTTCTGACATATTGTTTCTGTACAAAATGATCTTACACCAAGCTTTCTTCCTGCAATTTGAATATGTAGACAATTGGATATCTTCTTATTCCCCTTCAACTCTACACTATATAGCACTCTGCAAGCTTATTCAATATCTTCACAAATGTGACAACTATCCTTCCTTCATAGTTTGCAATCTAGACCTATGTTGTATTATTGCTGCTAATCATTTACCAGAATTCATTTACTTGACAGACTGATCCAGGTTGAATGCCAGAACAAGGCACATTCTTGTCTAATTATGTACATCCTGTTTTTTAAAGTTGTTTATCTCATCGTTCTTCTATTGCTTTTTAATCCATCTCCCCCCTCTCTCTTCTTCCTTTCTTCATGCTTTCTTCGTATCTTTCCCCCTGGGACAACTGAAGTACTGTTGGATGTACTGTGTGACTTTCTTTTTGTTTCGCATGCGAAGGAGTGGATTACTTATCTGTAGCTGCCTGGACAGATTTGATTCCAGCTCATCTCGAATTTCTAGAGAGCAGGGTAAGATTTTTACGTGATTACAATTTGATACTACTACTTTTGCTAATTATGTATCTATTAATCAGTCCATCTTTCAATTTGGATTCTCGTGCTAAATGCCTACAAAGTATTTATATTGTCTGCCGGACTCAAATCTTCCCGACAGTATTTACTTGGCTTGGGATCTTCGTTAAGCTAAACAACCGATTTTTATTTAAAGATTTTTGTTGAACCATTAGTTTTTAGTTTTCTTTTCAATAATCTGCAACAACTTTCTTAATGTATTGGCTGGCTTCATTTGGGTATGAACGTGCTGATTATGTTTCAGGAAATCATTCTGGTGGAAGCCCTAAAACTTGATGATATCCAGCCAGGACTCTATTCCGTTCATTGCTTGCATCCAAGGATAGTTGGTGCTGAGGGATCTCCAATTAGATGTATTCTTATGAAGTGAGAGTTCTGCTAGGTACGTGACAAGCTTTCTTTGCCTGTAGTAATCGGAAATCAGTTGTACCATCAAATAATGGCATGTTCACCGTTGTTTTTGTTGGTTAAGTTTTCATAAAGCCTACAACTCAATACATACCCTTAGCAACTGTTTCATTACCCTGAGTGATGATTTACACAGTTTAGTTGATCTACTCCTGCAGGGAAAGGCTGATAATTCCGGAGATGCGTAGTGGAATAATGCTTGTGAAGATGCTCTGAGATTATTATTACACTACGACAAACATAGGACTAGAAGATGTTGTGGGACGGTTCTGTAAATAAAATAAGTAACCTAGTGGCCTTTATGAAACCAATTTCCATGTCTGTTGTTAGCTCTCTTATTGAATTAGACATTACTTGTTCTTGTGTTTGTCTTCTGATCTACTCATGATAAAATAAGATAAGAAGTACTATAGATCAATAAACAAAAAAGACGAGATCTTTCAATGAACAAAAAAGACAAGATCTTGGGTTTGAATAAGTAATCAGCCTGTACAAGGTCATGGATTATTACAAGTGTACCCTTCAATGCTTCCATGAATACAATCAGAAAATTGTTCTCTTGATCCTTTTTTTCTTTAATAAAGGAAAACATGTGGCAGAAGTTGGCGGATCATGTCATCCATAAGAAGAGCAGGATTGTATAATAAATCATGACATGATTAAAAAGTGAAGCGTTACAGTAGATGGGCAGGGGAAGATGATACGTAGGACATAGAACTTTAGATTATCATACAGATTAACCACATTAAAATACATAAGATGCTAAGAATCACTTGATAAGAATGCACCTTGCTGGTGATCCATCAGCCCTCAGCATCCTGAGCGGCAAGCAGTGGAGATCATAAACTCCGGGATTGATGTTATCAAGTTTTAGGCCCTCTACAAGAATGATTTCCTGCAACAGTTGTGCAGTTCCAGGATTTTTTGATTCAGAAGAAGGAAGAAAAATGTTTCTGTCAAATTAAATTACAACAGCAGAGCATTATCAGCTACTTCTTCCCTACCCGGCTTTTAAGAAAAACAAGATGAGTTGGGAGTAAATCAACAAGAGCAGCAACGGATAAGTAATCAAGTCCTGCATAGCCAACAAACGCATGATTACTTGGTAACTTCAATAGAATTTAAAAGCAACCTCTGATTACCTTTAAGTATCAAATGAATAGGCATACATTAATTCTCTAGTTAGTGATTACCAACCAAACCTTGGTACCGAATTCTTGTGTGTCCTCGAAGGTGGTTTTTTTTTTTTTTAACCTGTAAGGGAATTGTATATTTGAACTTTGAAGAGAACAGAAGCTATACATTGTCAAAGTAGAAAAGTCAGTGTAGAAATGTCAATGGTCTCTTGGAAGTTGTAACTCTGTGGTTCACTTATGATAATGGTTTCAACTTTTCAGGGAAACAATTAAACAAACGAAAATATATATTTTAGACAACAGCTTAGCAGATAATATAACTGTACCAACGAGTTTGATGTCTGTGTTCTCAACCAGCCACTTAGCTCCATCCACCATGAACCCAACATAGCTGGACTCGAACTCTTTCTTGAACATAAGGCGTCTGAAATCGATATTTAACAGGTAGGTTTAATGGAATTTAGATATCTGAGTTGAACTAATCATTGACAATAGAAGGGAAAGTCATTTTTACTATTTTCTTTTTGTTCAAGTACAATAAGAAATTAACATAACTTGGAACATTTTCTTCATCTGTTGGGTGCTGTATTATCACTCAACTGTAACTATCCTAATGAAAGTAGGTGTCTTAGATAATTTTATCGGAGTTGAATCCGTACCTGTCTGTATTTAAGGTTCTGAAGAGCACTCTACGTACTCCCTTGGGAATGTTCAATGATTTCATCACTTCAGCTGTGACAGATATATAGCAGTAAACTGTTAGAATATATCATGCAAAAACTGAGATTTGTTCAAAGTAATTGTAACTCAAACCAACATCACTACCCATCTTACACAGGAAGAGAGATGATTTTCTATGGAAATTTCATGTTTTCCTGAAATCCATACCAGTTATGTTGCTGTTTCTCGAAACATTAACAAGCAGCGCAGGGCCTATATATACATCGAAACAAAAACGCTTGAGCAAATCTATGGGATGATCATAATCCTATACTCAACCAACTTTGATATTTTGAGGACTGATTATTAGAAACAAGCCACTGTACCATTAAGCACCTCCAAGTCAAGAGAATTGATATTGAACCCTGCATTATAGTACTTGTCGTATACGTGTCCAGGTGAATCAATGTGTGTACCCGTGTGTGTGTTCAGCTTGATCTCAGACTGATTGACTATGGACCCGTTCTTAATGCTCTCAACAAGCCTTATGTAGTCATGTCCAAGACCGTTCTTCGAGCCATACACGGGCAAGTTAGGACCGATCATGTGTGTTATGTCGAAGATTCTGCCATTGTCATAAACCTCTCTTGAGTATCGTCGCATTGGATAAGGACGACCGGCGGCCAAAGCAAACAGACCAGTGCATAGAACCAGAAAGAAGTGAACATTTCCCATGATTAATGCGGGTTGGTTCTGTAGTTTAATGAATATACATACGTGCTTATCTAGAAAATAAAGGTGTAAGTCAATAAAGCAATTTAGCATGGAATATTTTAAGCAAATGAAAATTGTTATCCTAATGAGGTCGGCTTAGAAAGTAAAACAAGAGATTGATCCATTAGTTTGATACAAAGTGGTGAACTTATTTTATTTATTGACAGGGACAATGCATTAGCAAGATGGGGAAAAAACAAAACCAATACGCTAAACACTCGGGGCCATGGTTGTCTGCCTTCTTTTACTGAGTTATTATTGAACATACCTTCTATGTGTCCAGTGACCGAATTGAATTCCTTTTTCCTTGAAAGCAATGATTTGAGGCAATTTTTTACTTGCTTGAGCAAATCAGAATCCATGGAAGATGGGATCAAATTGAAGGATTTCAAAGCCCTGTTACACTTTCTTTTCTCGATGCAAGAAGCCTATTACAGTGTTATGAGTCCAAATAAAATGGAGCCCATAATTTTAAGCCCAATTAGCTTTATCCCACATTGAATAAATACAATTTGGTGGGTGTATCTCATGTATATAAATACATGAGTTATGCCACAGTTTGAATACACACACCACAAAAGAAAAATAACAACACCATTGGACTATTGCAATTTGGTCCTATTGTCGCTCATTTGGAGTAATTGCAATTCAGTACTTTTGAAGGCAGAGACAAGTTTTAGGAGTTTTTCTCCACACGAGATTGGAGAGCTACTTCGGGTAACCTTCTTTTGTCTGTTGGCAATATTCGTATAGTTATTCTAGATTTTGGTACTTTTGGTTGTCTTCTGCACTATTGTTGTTGTTGGTTGTGTACTTTGTATCTTTTTCTACTTCAAAATACATTTTGGGTGTGGTTTTCACTTGTTCAAAGGAGTAAGGACCGTTGTGTGATCTTTGTATTGTTTAGATACATTTGGTGTACTTGTTGATTATAGTGGAGATATTTTAGGACTAAGGTCCGCCGTGGAAGTTGCCTCTCGTCATTTGAGAAGGTGTTACCACGTAAAAATTCTGGTGTTACTTCTTTTACACTACTTACATGTTTTGAAGTTATAATCCACTCCTACAAATTCTTCAAGCTTAAGGAAAAATTATTACGCTTCCACTTTATTTGTTCGTACATTTTTCCTATCAGCTGGTATTAAAGCCAGGTTTTCTTTTTGGTTTATTGTGCTTGATTGAAGTATGGAGGCAAATTATGGTAAGATGGTTAGTTTGAATGGGACTAATTGCCACAAATGGAGAGGAAAGATGAAGGATCTACTTTTTGTGAAAAAGCTGCATTTGCTAGTGTTCGCTATGCAGAAACCCGGGACAAAATCTGATGAAGAATGGGCATTTGAGCACGAGATGGTTTGTGGCTTTATTCGACAGTGGCTAGATGACAACGTCTTAAATCATATTTCTCATGATACACATGCCAGAACCAAGTGGGAAAAGCTTGAGACCCTGTATGCTTCGAAGATTGGAAATAATAAGTTGTTCTTTCTTGATCAAGCTATGTGTTTGAAGTACAAGGAAGGTAGTTCTATATCTGATCATCTAAACGAGTTTCAGGGATGTTTTGATCAGTTTTCTGGCATGGGTATTCGATTTGAAGATGAGATAATAGGACTTTTGCTATTACACACTTAGCCTGATTCTTGGGAAAATCTTCGAGTCACTTTGACTAGTTCTGCTCTCGTTACGTTGGAATTAGCGAAGTCTGCCGTTTTGAATGAAGAAGTTAGAAGATGAACACAAGAGGCATCTACTTCTCAATCACATATCTTGATTACAGAAAGTAAGGGGAGGAGCAAGGAGAGGAATCAGGGACATAATAGAGGAAAGAGTAGAGATAAGTCCAAGTCCAGGCACAAGGATACAGAGTGTCATCATTGTGGTAAGAAAGGTCATATTAAGAAGTACTGTTTCAAGTTGAAACGAGAGAAAGGCAAGCAGCAAAAGAACAAAGAAGATAATGGTGATAGTGTTTCTATCATTGCAGGAGATCAAATGGCAGTTGCGGATGAAGATTTGGTCAATATCACTTCTGATGAGACTACTTGGTGTGCCGACAGTGGTGCCGCTTATCACGTGACACCACACAAAGAGTTTTTCACTTCCTACACTCCTGTTTGTAATGGGGCTTTAACAATAGCTAATAATGGTAAATCAAAGAGTGCTGACATAGGTACTATTGTTCTGGGGACTAATCTCGGGGTGAAGCTGGTCCTGAATAATGTCAGACACAATCCTGATATACCGTTAAATCTGATTTCCCCTGGTGTGCTTGGCGATGAAGGCTACTGCAACAAATTTGAAGGAGGAAAATGGAAACTCAGTAAAGGTTCCTTGGTGTTTGCATGTGGTGAAAAGCTTTCACGTTTGTATTGGACCAAGGCTATTGTTTCTGCTAATGGCGCAAATATTGATGTTAGTGATGCATTATCAGAGTTGTGGCACAAGAGGCTCAGTCACATTAGTGAGAAAGGGCTTAATGAACTAGTCAAGAAGAATGTGATCTCTGGTTTAAAAGATTTCACACTGGATAAATGTTCTAATTGCTTAGCTGGAAAGCAAAATAGAGTGTCCTTTGAGAGCCAATCTCCTTCTAAGAACTCAGAGGTACTTCAATTAATTCATTCAAATCTTTTTGGCCCTATGAAAACTATGTCATATAGTGGTCATCTTTATTTTGTTACCTTTATTGATGGTCATTCTAGAAAGCTTTGGGTTTATCCTTTAAAAAGGAAAGAGAAGGTTCTTGGTGTTTCTAAAGAGTTTCAGGCTTCTGTTGAAAGAGAAACAGAGAAGAAACTAAAGTGTATTCGCACTGACAATGGTGGCGAATACTGCAAACCTTTTGATGTTTATTGTAGAGAGAAAGGTATACGACACCAGAAGACGTCTTCTAAGACTCCTCAGTTGAATGGTTTAACAAAGAGGATGAACAGGACCTTGGTAGAGAGAGTCCATTGTTTGCTTTTTGAAGCAAAGTTATCCCAATCCTTTTGGGTGGACGCTTTATTAATTGTTGCACATGTTATCAATTTATCTCCCACTTATGCTTTACAGGGTGATGCTCCTGATAGAGTGTGGTATAAGAAAAATGTTTCTTATGACCATTTACGTGTCTTTGGATGTAAATCCTTTGTACATATGCCTCAAGATGAGAGGTCTAAATTAGAAGACAAGACGCCACAATGTATCTTCATTGGCTATGGTCTTGATGAGTTTGGCTATAGATTTTATGATCCAGCTAAGAAGAAGCTTATTAGAAGCCGTGATGCGGTTTTCACGGAAGATCAGACTATTGAAGACATTGGAATTCTCCTGATAAAGATGGTTTGATCAATCTTGATCTAGTTCAAGAGACAGATACACCTGGTAACGATGAGTATGATTTGCAGAATAACATTCCAAGTGATGATACTGTTCATGAGGATGCTGCAGAAAACTCAGATGCTCCTGCCATTAAAGAGCCTGTTATTCTTCCTAGGAGATCTAACAGGTAATGAGTTCCCTCTAATCGTTATCCAAATGACGAGTATGTGCTTCTTACTGATGTTGGAGAACCAGAGTGTTTTGAAGAAGCTATGAAAAGTGAGGAAAAAGATAAATGGAAAGCATCTACAAATGATGAATGGCATTCTTTAATAGATTACCATACATTTGAGTTGGTAAAGTTACCCAAAGGTAAGAGAACTCTGCGGAATCATTGGATTTTTAGGGAAAAGAATGAAGATTCCAAGATACGATACAAAGCCAGATTAGTCGTCAAAGGGTTCGGTCAGAAGACAGGGATCGACTTTGATGAAATCTTTTCACCAGTTGTGAAAAGATCCTCTATTCGTGTTGTTCTGGGTTTAGCCACAAATCATGATTTAGAAGTTGAGCAGATAGATGTCAAAACTGCTTTTCTTCACGGTGATTTAGAGGAAGAAGTTTATAAAGAGCAACTAAAGGGTTATATGGTGAAGGGTAAGAAGACTATATCTACAGTTTAAAGAAAAGTCAGTATGGTTTGAAGCAAGCTCCAAGACAATGGTATAAGAAGTTTAAGTCTGTAATGATCCAGCAGGGTTACAAAAAGACTACTTGCTATCATTGTGCTTTCATAAAGAAGTTTTTTGATAATGACTTCATCATTTTACTGCTCTATGTTGACGATATGTTGATTGTTGGTCAGAATTTCTCTAGGATCAACAATTTAAAGAAGGAGCTTAGCAAGTCTTTTGCGATGAAAGACTTAGGACCGGTAAAAAGTCTTCTTGGCATGCAGATTACTCGTAAAAGAGATGCTAAGAAGTTATGGCTATCACAGGAGAAGTATATCAAGAAGCTACTTCAACGTTTTCATATGAATAATGCAAAAACTATAAGTACTCCTTTTGCCTCACATTTTAAATTAAGTAGTAGTCAGTGTCCTTCAACTGATAAAGAGAAGGAAGAAATGCGACATGTTCCTTATGCATCAGCAGTAGGGAGTTTGATGTATGCAATGATTTGCACGAGACCTGATATAGCTCATGCTATCAGTGTGGTTAGTCGCTTTAAGTCCAATTCAAGTAGACAACATTGAAACGCAATGAAGTAGGTATTAAGATATCTCCGTGGAACATCTAGTTTAAGATTGTGTTTTGCAACTGGAAAAACAGAACTTTATGGTTATACTGATTCAGACATGGCTGGGGATATTGACTTTAGAAAATCTACTTCAGGCTATGTGATCACTTTTGTAGGGGGAGCTATGGCATGGCAATCTAAATTACAGAAATGTGTTGCTTTATCTACTACTGAAGCTGAGTTTATTGCTATAAATGAAGCTTATAAAGAGTTACTTTGGATGAAGAAGTTTGTTTGAGAACTCGGTTTTACACAGGAGAGGTATGTCTTACTTTGTGATAGCATGAGTGCTATTCATTTAAGCAAGAAGTCGACATTCCTTGATAGATCAAAACATATTGATGTGCGTTACCATTGGATCCGTGATATTTTGGAGTCTAAACTATTGATGTTGGAGAAGATTCACACAGATAACAATGGTACGGACATATTCACAAAGATTCTACCAAGGGGGAAGATTGAAGTTTGTCGATTGATTGGTGGTTTGGAAATTAGCTCCATTTGATTTGGAGGGGGAGTTTGTTATGGGTCCAAATAAAATGGAGCCCATAATTTTAAGCCCAATTAGCTTTATCCCACAGTGAATAAATACAATTTAGTGGGTGTATCTCATGTATATAAATACATGAGTTATGCCACAGTTTGAATACACACACCATAAGCCCGGATGGAAATAGCCGAAGCCTGGGATAGCATCCTATTTGCCCAAGTAATAAGAGGGTGTATTTTATTAACC
>JAOSBL010000211.1:30080290-30092328 GCA_027568915.1 Erythroxylum roraimae | reverse complement strand
CCTATTATGTTTATCCTTACTCAAATCATTATGTATCTCATGGTTCATTAAATAGTTCACAATATCAGCATACCATGGAACCTTACCTTGAATTGTTTAGTAATTGCTCATCCGGAAATAATTCTTACAATGGTACTGACTCCTCCTCCTTCACAACTCGACTCAAGTGATCCGTGACTGAATTCTCTACACCATTTTTATCTTTGATATCCAAATCGAACTCTTTGAGCAGAAGAATCCATCTAATAAGTCTTGGCTTCGCTTCTTTCTTCGATAAAAAGTACCTTAATGATGCATGATCAGAATATACAATCACTTCAGAACCAAGCAAGTAAGGTCTAAATTTATCCAAAGCAAACATAATAGTTAAAAACTCCTTTTCAGTGGTGGGATAGTTTCATTGTACTGGATTGAGTGTTCGGGAAGCATAGTAAATTACATGAGTCATCTTGCCATATTTTTTTACCAAGGATGGCACCCATAGGAAAATTGCTCGCATCACATATAATCTCAAATGGTTGACTCCAGTTAGGTGGTTAAATGATCAATGTTGAAGTCAAACGTCTTTTAACTTATCAAATGCTTCTTTGCATCCCTCATCAAACTCAAAAGGTATATCCTTTTCTAACAAATGACTGAGTTTTGTTAAGATCTTACTAAAGTCCTTGATAAACCTACGATAAAAACCTGCATGGCCAAGAAAGGAATGAACCTCCAGCACATTTATGGGGTAAGGTAAGTTTCGCACAATTTTTATCTTAGCTTTATCGACTTCAATTTCTTTAGATGAGATTACATGTGCCAAAGTTATTCCTTGTTCAACCATAAAAGTGACATTTTTTTAAATTGAGAACAAGATTAGTTTCATTGCAACATTCAAGTACACAATGCAGATTATCTAAGCATGCATCAAATGAATCCCCATAGACAATAAAATCATCTACAAAAACCTCAATAATGTGTTCAACATACTTAGAGAAAATACTTACCATGCATCTATGTAAGGTGGCTGAAGCATTGCAGAGTCCAAATGGCATCCTTCTGTAGGCAAATGCACCAAATGGGCATATGAAGCATGTTTTCTCCTAATCCTTTGGAGCTATCACGATTTGATTATATCATGAATACCCATCCAGAAAATAGTAGTGAGATCATCCTACAAGTTGTTCAAGCATCTAATCGATGAATGGGAGTGGAAAGTGATCATTGCGAGTAGCAGCATTCAACTTCTTGTAATCAATGTACACTCACCCTCCATTTTGAATTAATGTAGGCACAAACTCATTATTCTCATTCTTCACCATAGTAATCCTAGTTTTTTTGGGTACTACTTGGACTAGATCACCCATTTACTATCAAAAATTGAATAGATTATACTAATATCAAGCACCTTTCAGATCTCCATCTTCACCACTTTCATCATCGAAGGATTCAACCTTCTTTGTGATTCTCTTAATGGTTTGGATCCTTCTTCCAATAGAATTCGATGTATACATGTCAAAGGGCTAATACCTTTGATGTCAACTATGGTCCACCCTATAGCTATGATGTGGCCCTTAAGCACTCGAATTAGCTTTTCTTCTTGAAGCTTGGTTAAGTTCCTGGCTATGATTACCAGAAGTGTTGCTTCTTCTCCCAAAAACACATATTTTAAGTGCTCCGATAATTGCTTCAATTCAATTATGGGTGCCTACATAACCGAAGGTAAAGATTTTGTATTAGAAATTAGCAATTCAATATTTTGAAATACATACCTTTTTGGTATTGGTTGCAGTGATTGTAGTGCTAGCACAATTTCTTCCATTTCATTTGTAATAAGCAAGTTAGAATTTTGCAAAATGTTTCAGTTAAACTTATGCAAAGAATGACTTTTAACTCATCTTTACCATCCATATCAAAAATTTCTTGAGACAAAGAATCAATGACATCATTGATAAAACAGAATGAACATCACTAGGGTACCTTATAGCTTCAAAAATATTAAAGCAAATAATTTCACCACCAAACTCCATAGTTAATGTTCCTGGATTCACATCTATTTTTGTTTTTGATGTCTTCAAAAATGGTTGACCTAGAAGGATAGGTGCAGAATTTGAAGAAGGTTCTCCCTCCATGTTCAACATATAAAAGTCAGCTGGGAAAACCAATCCATTAACCTGCACTAAAACATTCTCTACAACCCCTTCGAGATAATGATTAGATTTATCAGCTAATTGAATCATAACACCTTCGAGATAATGATTAGATCTATCAGCCAATTGAATCATAACACGTGTTTCTTTCATTGATCCCAAATTTAATGAAGTATTATGGCATAACATTAATTAAAGCTCCTAGATCTAACATTGCCTTTTCAAATCAGGTATCACCAATTTTGCAAGGAATTGTAAATGTACCTGGATCCTTACACTTTGGAGGAAGCTTTCTCTGAATGATTGCAGACACGTTCTCCCCCACACTTACTTTCTCATCTCCCCTTAATTTCTTCTTAGATGTGCATAATTCCTTGATAAATTTGGCGTATCGAGGAACTTGCTTAATGTCATTAATTAGAGCTATGTTCACGTTTACCTTTTTGAACATCTCCAAAATCTCCCTATCTTACTCTTGTTTCTTCAATTTAAAGTTTTAGCAAAATTTTAACCACAGGAGATTTTGGATTTACCTGAGTCCTCATTTCCGCTTCTTTTGGAGGCACTTCAAGTTTTTTTTTCAAATTCTTCATCATCACTAATAACAGGAGTATTATGTGGTGCTTCTATTTCTTTACCACTTCTCAAGGTGATAGCACTTGCATTTTCTTTCAGGTTTACAATTGATTGAGAAGGAAGTTTACCTAAATTTTTATTCTCCAATCGACTCACCCTAGTAGCTATATGACTCAGTTGATTCTCCAAATTCTGAATGCTAGCTCCTGTTTGTTTTTGGAATTGTATGGCATTATTTTGGAGTTGAGCGGTATTATGAGTTAACATTTTCATTATTTCTTCCAGTGAAGGTCTTGAACTTGATGGTTGAGCTTTTCTTTGATATGGTTGTTGATAGGAACCTTGTTTTTATCCTTGCTACCCATAGTTGTTGAGGATTCTTCCATCCTAAGTTTTGTGCATATAGGTAGCTAGGATTCCTTTATGGTTGACCCGGAAAGCTTCCAAAAGCATTCATTTGTTCTGTAGATATATCATGCAAAGTTGGACACATATCAGTGGGATGTCCTGCTATTGTGCAAATTCCACATACCTTGACTTGTTGAGCACCACTTGCAGTCATTTGTCTAACCAAAGATGTCAACCCAGCTATTTGTTGCTCTAATGTAGTAGTACTAGCTTCATTAACCTTCAATGGTCGAGAGTCCTCTCGAATATTGAATTGATGGCAGTTAGCGACCATGTTGGAAATGAGATTTCTGACTTCAATAGGTGTCTTATCCACTAGTGCACCTCCACTTACTGCATCTACCATGTTTCTTTCTTATGGCATAAGCTCCCCATAGAAATACTAGATCAAGAGTTACTCAGTGACTTGATGATACAGGCAGCTAGCACACAACCTCTTAAAACGCTCTCAGCACTCATATAATATTTCTCCATGATGTTGTCCAATTGTACAAATCTCTTTCCGAATATTCGTGACTCGAGAAGCAAGAAAGTATTTTTCTAGAAAAAGTCTCTGGATCTCATTCTAAGTGGAAATTGATCTGGAGGGCAAGTACTAAAGCCAATCCTTGGTAATATCTCCTAATGAGTATGAAAATGCCCTCAACTTAATATGCTCTTCTTGTACCCAACTGGCTTTATGCTAGAACAGACCACGTGGAACTCCTTAAGGTATTTATAAAGATCTTCATCTGGCATACCATGAAAAGTAGGCAAAGATAAACTAGGCCAGATTTAAGCTCAAAAGCAACATCAATAGTAGGAAAATAAATGCATAATGGTTGATGATTAAAATTAGGGGCATCTAACTGTTTAAGAGTACGATCATTATTTTGCTCAGCCATGTTAGAAGCAATGTCAAAAATGGAATCACTAAAAGAATTAGAAAGTCAATCTAAAGCTATTTGAATTCCTGGTAAGGAGTCAAGTTTTCTGTCAGATGATGATGGATCCTCAGAACTTTGTACAACTTGTCTTGTCGCTCTGCGTAACGTTCTTTCAAGTTCTAGATCAAATTTCAATTCACCAGTGTGAGAAGATTGTGTCATGCACTGTAACTAACCAAATAAGAAAAGAAGTTAATAAAAATAACAATAATAAAACAAAACAAAACAAAACAAATAAACTCATAAAAGCAAAGGATAGTAATCCCTGACAATGGCACCAAAATTGATAGTGCATTGTAATGCTAGTTAAAATAAACTAGACCTACTACTGTAGTAGCGGTGAGTCTAGGTCGATCCCACAGAGAGTGTGTGTAAAGTTTATAAAATGAAATTAATTAGTGTTTAGGTTTTGGGGGTTTTTATTTTAAAAAAAGAAAATAAAATAAAGCTAAAATAACTAATAAAAGAAATTTAAAGAAAACATGTAAAAAAATTGATGAAAGTGGGGAATTCGGTAGGGACTCGGTTCTTTGGTTCAATCTCGGCCTACACCCTAGTTAAACATATTTCAGTGATTTGTTGTTCTCAAACCTCTCCTAGTAACTATTAATTGTAGGTTAATAATTAACCAGAGTTTTCCCTTAGGTAGTGTTTAATCAAGATACGATCGTTAGTTAAACCTAATCATAGAATAACCTAGGATGTGATCTCTAGATTCAATTAGTTAGTAGCATTACGAATTAGGAAAATCGATTAATCAAGGCAACAACCATATACGATGTGTCATTTAACCTAGGTTATGTTATGCCTATTGGTTACAAACTAGTAGTCTTTATAAATGAATTTTAACATAATAATTACGAATTATATTAAATATTCTAGCAATGGGTTTTCAAGAAAAACGATTCAATAGAGCATTAAAATCTTTCTCATACAATACCCACTCAATCCATACAAGATAATGTAATCAATCCAAAAATAGGTAAAGAAAACGATACACAACAACAATCTGCTTAATGTGCTCATTGGCCTCGATTGCACCTCCGAACTAGTGTTGGGAAAGTTAGCCTTCCATCTCAATCTTCAATCTTTCACCATTATCCATCCTCTCCATTGCCACTGTCGGTGTTGAAGAACGAAGAAAAACCAAAGAGAAAATAAGAGAAAAGTGTTTTCGGCTAGGTCTGACCCCTTTTCCTTTCTACCGTCACACGCTTTTCCTTATGTAGTAAAATTTAGGTTTAAACCAAGGGACACCTGGCGTTAACAGAGACACATTTCTTTCTCACACCCGTGAGTTAACTGTCACAAGTTTGAGAGCACGTTACACCTTGCAAGGTCCTCTCTATGCGTGATCCTCTCATAGGGGTGACAGATGTCTCACAGCTGTGAGAGGTACTGCATAGGTGTGAGAAATTTCTCACGCCCATATGATCCAATATATGTCGTGAGACTTCTCCTTTCTTTGTTCTTCACTTGACATTTTATCTTGCCTCTTCTTCTTTCAATCCTCTTCTTCTTCATGCTCCATGAATCAATAGAATATGGAAATTAAGAAGATGACTTCAACGGACATGCTTTCGGCTCACTTTAGCTCCTTCACTTCCAAAATGTACTTAAGATCAAATATGAGCTAAAGTGAGTATCCTAAGCATTTCTAAGGCATTAATCACTAAGTGCAATATATTAAATGAATCAACATTTAATCACATATCAAAAGGCTCCAAAAACATCTCTCCCTAATATGTCTATCTTAACCTAGAATGTATGCAGAATAAATTGCTCCTATAAGCTCTCAGCCTTACGAGATTTTGTATCATGTGAAAAGCCTCTTATAGTTGCCTTACTTAAAACCAAACTCAGAGCAGATAACCTTGACAAGCTAAATATTTTAGGCCCCTCTTGGCACATAATCTCCAACCACTCTCAACATGCTTATGGACATATTATTATCTACTACAAATTCAATAAGTAGATCTGCTGGACACAACTGATCAAATAATCCATCTAAATGTCTCCTTTTTACGGGAACACATCGATGTCAATCTCTCCTTCATTTATGCAAGCAACTTTGGCTTCCAAAGACATCTTTTATGGATTAAACTCAGAAACCTTAGTAGCTCCATCTCCAAGCCTTGGTTGATCCGCGGAGACTTTAATTACACCCTATATCCTTCAGCAGCTCAAGGCCATCCTAATCTCAATAATTACTTAGTCAACTTCAAGGATTGTGTTGAATACATAAGCGCGTTAGATCTTAAACATGTTGACCACCTCTATACTTGGTCTAACAAGCAATAATCAAACTGGTTCATTCGCAAGAAACTCAACCGAGCTCTATTCATCCGTCTTTGGCTGCATAGCTTTTCTAATAGTGTCGCCTCCTTTAAAGACCCTTTGATATCAAATCATACACTTATCTTATTTGCCAACTTATTCCAACAACTTGACCACCGCTATCCTTTTAGGTTTAACAACTATCTTGTTGATGAACCTAGTTTGCTAAAGCTTGTAAGAAAGGGGTAGACCTCTACATTATTGGCGCTAGATAGTATAGTTGTATATGCAAGCTGAAATCTATCAAAAATGCACTCGAGTCATTGAATTCTCTAAAGGGCTCAACAGCTCTAGCTGTTGACTCCACTAAGCATGACCTTGAACATATCCAACACCAGATTGGCTCTCTCCCTCTTAATCAATTATTGTTAGAAAAGGAAAAAGTAGCTCTTGGTAACTATTTATAGGCAATGAAAAAACATTCATCTATCCTTCAACAAAGGGCACGGGTACACTAGCTAAAAGGTGGAGATAGGTGCACTACCTTCTTTTTCAACAATATCTTAGCTCAAAAAATCACAATAAAATCTACTCAATTATGTCCTGAAAAGGTGTATTATTCATAAGCCCCAGGACATACACAATGAAGCTGTCAGATATTTTTCTTCCCTCCTTGACAATGCTGGTCCCTCAAATGTCTCACTCAATGATCTGCAATAGCTAAATCTGCCACAAATTTCCTCAATGGATTTTGCTCATTTAATCCAACCAGTTGTGGATTCTAAGATTGAGAGGTAGTCTTCACTATGGACCCTCTAAAAGCCCCAAAGCCAAATGAATTTAATGGGTACTTGTACCAAAAATCTTGGCACATTATACGAAGCTTCATCAAGGATGCAGTTTGGGAATTCTTCTCCGATGAAATCCGCCTGAAAAAATTAATCACACATTCTTATGTTTAATTCCTAAAGGACCTAACCCTTCCACTTTTGGGGATTACCGACCCATCTGATGCACCAACTTCTTATACAAAATCATCTCCAAAATCTTTACTGCCAGATTGAAGACCGTCCTTGCTCCTTTGATCAACGACAACCAAGGCGCTTTTTTGAAGGATAGACATATCGGTGACAATGTCCTTATTGTACAAGAACTTTTGAATGGATATTCTCAAAAACACAACTCTCCTAATTGTATAATGAAGATTGAATTCTGCAAGCCATTTAATAGTATTAGCTAGGACTGCATGTGGACAACGCTCACTACTTAAGGATTCCACTTCAGTTCATTAATTGGATTCAAGAATGTGTCTCCTCAACCACTTTTTCTATTCTCATCAATGGCAGCCCCTTGACATTTTTTAAAGCCGCTCGTGGACTCAAATAAGGGGACCTCCTGTCCCCCTATCTCTTTATCCTTTGCATGGAGATCTTTCATGCTATAATTAAGCTAGAAGTCCAAAACCAACCAAATTTTTGTTACCATACGAAATGTAAGAAGATTACACTCACTAATCTCTGCTTTGCAGATGATTTACTTTTATTTTGTAGGGAAAACATGGATTCCATCCTCATCTATATGATTCTCAACTCATTCAAACTTTATTCGGGATTGGAGATCAACCTACACAAAAGCCATTTCTATCTCTCCAAAAATGCAATCCATCTGGCTAATCTTATAGCAGGAGCTACGAGCATGATGCATAAATGTCCACCTATCTTCTCTCTTGGCCTACCTATTTCCACAAAATGACTTAACCATCTGGACTACCTTCCTCTAATTGAAAAGATACATAAGTTCAATCTTGCGTTAACAAATGACTCTCTTATGTACGTAAAGTACAACTCATCAAATATGTGTTTAACTCAATACACATCTATTGGAGTTCCCATATCTTCCTATCACAAAGCGTCATCAAAACAATTGAATGGATCCTTAAGAATTTATTGTGGAGTCATCAGACTGGGTCCCCGGGAGCAGCTAAGGTTAAATGGTCTGATCTATGTTCCCCTAAAAAGGAAGGCGACCTTAATCTATACTCCATTAAAACTACAAATCTAGCATTGATTCTCGAGAGGTTCCGGTGAATCTTTACTGATAAATCATCCCTCTAGATAAAATGGATACATTACTATTTCCTCTGAGGAAAAAGTATTTGGGCAATCCAAAAACATCCATCACACTCACACTTTCTCAAAAAACTTCTACATCTATGAGATATGATCCAACAGGAGATGTCATGAAAAAATTGGAGATGGGAAACTGATTTCTTTTTGGTATAACAATTGGTCCAGTCTGGGATCGCTAATTAATTCACTCTCATTTTCAGGAACTCCACTCCTACCCCTACATACCAAGCTCCACTCCTTGATACAAGACAAGTCTTGGCAGTTCCCACTTCGGTTGCATCATTTACAACATGTTACTCCCCCTAATCCTCTTTTACATGATATGTTTCTCTGGAAAAATAAGCCATTACATCTTGTTACTAACAAAGCTATCATGCATCTGTTACGACGAAGTAATAGCAAGGTTGATTGGTCTAAAATCATATGGTGCAAAGCCTTACCGCCGAGGCTCTCCTTTATTCTTTGGTTGGTAGTCCAAAATAGGCTCAATACTACGGATCGACTTCCTTCTTAGAAGTCGATAAATCTTGCCCGATGTGCTTGGTATATGAGGAATCTAATAATCATCTCTTTTTTGAATGCCCTCTCAACAAAGATATTTGGGTCCACATCACTACAAACTACTTATGGTGCAACTCTGGGGACTCGTTTCCAGACATCCTGCATTGCATTTCCCACCTGAACTCTTACACACATAATGGTCAGCTAATACATATTATTACTCTTGGTGTTTGTATCTAAAATCTGTAGTGTGAAAGGAACCTCAAAAGATTTACGATTATGAGGAACTCTACCGAGACTTTGAAGACTATGGTCCTCCATGATATAAGGGAACTTATCCTCCTCCAAAATCTACATCAATAATGCAACCTAAGAATCTCGTCCTCACTGAACCTATAATGCTATCTCCCCTTGCCTATCTCTTTGTATAACTTTCATAATTATTTTTTAATTCCATTTTTCTTTTTCAGAAAAAAACAATGGGCAATAAGTTCTACTTGGCTTTAAAAGTTTATTCCGTAGATGATTCTTATAGTTTGTATCATTTAATATTAATTTTTTATTTCTAAAAATTATTGTATATTTCACAAGATTTGATTTTTGTTTTTATGCGTAATCTGACATGTTTACATTACATAATATACGAGTTTGATTGTTGTTATTTTTCAAAATACTAGTGTTATTTATATAGGAGACAATTGTTTGAGTGTTTTTCAAAATACTAGTGTTATTTATATAGGAGACAATTGTTTGAGTGTTATGTGATCTCAATATTAAAATTCAAATAATTCCATAATTTGGACATAATCTTCCTCCTTCACCAATCATGCCTCCCCATTTTTGGAAGAAGAGAATGAGATTGGCCACTTTCAAATATGTCTGTGCGAAACGAATATGAAAATTCAACTAATTTTAGTCAAAGAATGAAGATGAGATAGGAGCCATGGTTTACGCAGCAGACATATAAGAAATTCTTGACTATATAATAGCTTCGAACGCACAAAATATATGTTGATTTTATCATAACATAATACTAAATATAATAAGTCTTTTTTTGAAAAAAAAATTATACTTTAGTAAAAGTAACAGATAATTCATATGAATTTTTTTTGGTAAATCAGAACTTTATAAAGAATAAAAAGTTGTGTACAAGCAAGAGCTACCAAAGGTAATCTCATAACACAAAAAAACAAAATGGCATGCATCTAACTGCCCTGCGAGCAAGTGCTCGTAGTCAGGACTTAACCCATAGCCTGCCAAAATAGAAAGTGACAAGATCAAGCTCAAAACAAATACCACAAATGCCAAGTTAAACGCCAAGCAATAAAACACCAACAACTACTACCGCATTATATCAGCAGATACCCAAAAGACACTAGCGAAACATAGACCAATCCCATAGACAATCATGGTAGCATCAAATCCTGCTAATCTGTATGCATTGTCTCAGTTAATGCCCATAGTAGCTGCCATAGGTAATGGTTTACAGTGCAGAAACCATTGCCTAGCAAAACTCCATGGAATCCGAATTGCAATTGGAACTTCGTTGAAGCCCTTAAAAGTGTGGCCATCCAAGAGGGTTCATCTGGGGAAGTGAGGCCGCCGAGTAGAATAGTAATCTGCATGAAAAAGTTAGTGCACAATAGATCTAATTACCTCTGAATGTGTGTAGGCTGAGATGCTCCAAAACTTGGAAGATTATCCTGGCTTGTAAGCTCTCTATCTCCATGGCTACATCCTTGAAAGTTCTTGAATTCATTTTGGTCCAAATGTGGTAAACCGTTGTGGAAAGAAGGATAAGGAAAAGGGGGATAGTGGAGGTGTTTGGTGGAACCAAGAAAGGATAGAAGGAAGGCTAGAAGGGTTGGGGAAGGGGATTTGGAAACGGGTGAGGCAATGGTCCCATACAGACTTAGAGCAAGGACAGTTAAAAAATAGATGCTCATTGGATTCCATGTCTGACATACACAAGGAACAGTGGTTGGGCGTATATAGAAAGTGAAGTTTATCCCTTGTTTAGAGTCTTTTGAGGACTGCTAGCCAAAGAATAAATGAACACCGTGGGCTATTATTTTTAAACCAAACCAGGTTATACTAAGGTACATGTTGGGTTGAGGGTCTCATGAGTTTGTAAGCTGAACCATTGGTGTAAGTCTTTGAGGAGCTAGGGAGCCATTCCAAGTGATCCGGAGAATTAGTCGATTGATATTGAACGGGTTCAAAATCAACAATGAGTTCCATAGGAAAATCCTGCCGCGTCCACCCATTATTAATGATTATATCAGAAACCTTGGCTGTCATAGGTAAGCCTGACCCATTTATCTCCCTAGGTGATAAGAAGTTCTTTAGGATTCCCCTTGGATGCCAAGGAACTGCCATAAAAGAGTGGACTGCCCATTACCTATCCTAAATCTGAATTGATTCCCTAATTTGTCCTAAACACTTAAAATTTTCCTCCAACTCCAGGAGCTATTATTAGTAGGGTGTTCACTCCAAAAGTTTTTTCGTCTCAAAATAATCGTAAGCACCCATCTAACCCACATGGCCTCTCTATCATAGAAAAGTAACCAAATCCTCTTCCCTAACAATACAAGGTTCTAGGTTGGCAAATGTTTAATCCCCTTCCTTTAACCACTTGATCCTAGAAACCTGTTTTAAGAAAGACTCTTGATCATCTAAGGCACATATAAGGGCATGGATGGCTTTGGATTCTTGAGCAAGTAACTCAATCGACTTAGGTAAAAGCCTCAATTTATCTTGAATGACATTAAGGGTATCCGGAAAGATCCTAACTTTCTCATAAACATCACCCCCTTGTCTTGAATTAAAAGCTTTGAGAGCTTTTTTAACCAATTTGAGTTTAGACACTACACAAAACACAGGGGACCCTCGAATCTGCGAAGACCAGGCTTCCTCCACTAGTTGAAGAAAATTAGGCTGAGAAGTAAGAAACTTAGAGAACCTAAAAGGAGAAGCTCTTCTCTGGATGGGGTTACCAAACTTGACCTCTAATAGGGAGTGATCAGATATGTTTAGATAGTGAATGACACTATAAGCTCTAGGAAAATTGGAGCTCCAAGCAGAATTGA
>JAOSBL010000211.1:30027005-30037293 GCA_027568915.1 Erythroxylum roraimae | reverse complement strand
CATTTAAAAGTAGTATTATATCTTTATATTTACATGATAATACAAAAAGAAAACGTACACTTTCCTTTACTCTTTTACATATACAATCATCTTAAACCAAAACACATTCCAAAGGTACTTTAACTCCTAGTTGTTGGCTTTGTTCCTAACATATGTTATCTGTACCTCACTCCTATGACATGGACCTACACAGAATAACTCCCATGCTAAGCTTGAAAGCTTAGTGAGGAAACACTTAGTTTAGATGACCACTTACTGCAGTCATCCACCAAGTACGCACATTTAGAAATATCACAACTCATATACCATAAATTCACATTCATGAACCAAACTTTGATAATCAACGCTCATTGATACAAATTATTAATACAAATGCAAATGCTCATCAATACCAATTATTTATATTGTCATGCTATATTTCTTATTTATAACTATTTATTTTACTTTTTGTATTAGTCCTGCACATTCATGTGGGAGTGGATAACGAGAGCTATGGATATCTGAAGATATCAAAGCTGTGGATACCCAAAAGTATAGAACTGTGGATACCTGAAGACATCGAAATATGGAGACAGAATAGTCTCGAATTGAAGACACCATTGGTGACAAACTGTAGCAGTTGCACTATAATTCTATATGCATGCCTATCTATCCACCATCAAGATAATAAAGTAGGCACTGTAACATTTCTTTTAACCATTTTCCCATTTCATAATTCATCATATGATATTCACTTAAAGTCATAAAAACTATATTGAAGTTCATACTATACACATATGAGCAATAAATATTTACAAATAATCTATGTACATGTAAATTATCTTTAGCATGCATTATACTCACTCTTAAATTCCAATGTTTAATCACCCAATTCACATGTTATAAGTCCTATTTCATTTATTTCTAGATTTTTAAAAATTTTCATAGACATCCAAAAGGTTTAAATAAGATGCAGTAAAAAAATTGCAAATGAAAACAAGGTCAAAATAGTGCAATTTTCTTCCCGTCGTGTCCCCTACCCAGAATTCGTACATCTAATTATTCTGAGATTTTAATGTAAAAAATTTAGAATTAGATTTTGATGTCTGCATAAAATTTGTTACGCTATTCTCTAGTTTCCAAATAACAAAATTCAAGCCATTTAGGCCTCTAAATTATGGGATATAGACCAAACATCACAAGCTGCTCCAAAACAGGGGCAACATCAGGTCACCATTTTTGATATTAGTTTCAAATGTCATAAATCCATAATTAATCTAGAGTCTCTTCTAGAGATTCCTATTTCTATGTCTTAGTTTTCATATGAAACTAAAATCACCCAATTTAGAGGTCTTAAGGCTAATTTATGGCCCAAATGATGTGACTTATTCAACAAACCCTGGATAGAATTCCACTACATGATACTGTGTTGTCATATTTAACCAATTATATGCAAGGTAACACCAAAATAACACCAAAGAATCATCCCAGAAACATTCCAAATTCAAATGTATCCATTCACACATACATACAAAGAGAAATTAGACTAAATGTAGTCCCAAACCTTAAAATTGTCAAAGTAGTTCTTCTAATGCCTTTCCTTCCCTTCCTCTTTCGCTTTGCTTGACTCACTAACTAAAGACACCAAAAATACACATCTCCCACTTCCAAACTTATAATTTTAGTTCTTCATAAGCAAAACAAGAAAAGGTGGAGATGAAGAGAAAATTCCTAACTTTTACCTTGATTTCCACCTAAGATTAGCTTGATTTCTTACATGAAAAATGCTGGGATGAAGAAGGTGAAATGGAGAGGAGACAAATTTGAAGATAAAACCCTCAAAGTTCTGTCCATCTTCCCTCTTTATATGCCCATTTATACTCTTTCAAGACTCACACACATGCTTAATTCCTATTGGCCACACATGCCTTATTATTATTGGTCACACATACCTTAATCTAATTGGTCCATGTGTTAACTTTAGAAAAATTGCATATTGGTCCTTATTTTCCCTTTAATTCCCACATTAGCCTATAATCTTATCAATTAATTTCATTCTCACCCATATTTTACATCTAAGTATGTATGTATATTCTAAAACGAACAAATTACCTATTTGCCTATGTCTTTTGCATTAAATACCATTATGTCTCTTACTATACTTAGATGTACTTAATAAATTATGTTCACTTTTTAATGCACCTTAGATATGCTATAATACTTCTAGGGTATATATTGAGGCCTTACATTCTGTAGTCGCATTAGCAAGTGCTTTGTACTCACTTTCAATAGATGAATGGGCTACTATTAGTTGCATTTTAGGTACCCATATGATGATATTGGAACCCAAGTATATATCATAACCATTGGTGTAATGGCAATCATCAATACAACCTCCCCATTCACTATCCAAAAAAGAATGTAGATAATATGGAGAGCTATTTCTAAAATAAAGTCCAAAAGGGAAAGTGCGTTTGGGGTACCACAATAGGCATTTGAGAGCTTTCTAATGCAAATTTGTAGGACGATACATGTATTAACATAGTTTATTTACTACAAAGGAGATGTCGAGTCAAGTAAAGTTCCATATTATAGTGCCCCAAAGATCTAACTATATGATTTGCCATCTGAAAGAGGTTGTCTAATAGTCTTACTTAATGTAGGTGTAAGTGCAAGAGGAGTATCACAACCTTTTGATTATATCATACCTATTTGATGTAGAATATGTTGAAAAATTGGGCTAGGATTTGATATGACTTGCAAAAAAATAACTACGAAACTTTTTTGTATTTAATTTTTCAAAAACCAATATCACTTAAATTCTATAAAATGATTAACAATAAATCATAATAAAACATGAATTTTAATCTGCAACTTATTTTGAAACTTAATTCTTTTCTTACTGTATCACTCAAATTGATCATGAAATTAACTCATCTTAACCACTGTAGTCACACAAATGACCAAACTCTAATAGTGTCCACAGAACGAGTTGAGAAAACTGTGTAACTACTATAGAGAGGGTTAAGCAAGGATTGTTAGCTCCCTTAAAGCTAAAACTTATTTTAATAGGTTTTGGATATTATATTTGTAGCACCCCACCCTCGCAAGACACATACCCGACATCCTGAGTGATATCTGAATACGTATCCTGCAAAAGTGGCATGCTAGAGCACTCATATCACTATCTTAATCATGGCATCATAAAGAAAGACACAATATTTTAAGATTGAATTTCTTATTTCATTTCATAAAAACCGAATTTACAATGTAGTTTTTACAAGATCATTCGAAGATGTACATGATCGAACCTAGTACAAAAATACGCTACATGAAAGAGGAATTATACAAAATGTCTAACTCAATTCTTCAGTCTTAGCTGACCGACCTTTGAGCCATTTCCTCTTCACAAAGTACAAGAATGGTGCTTCTTGTAAAGTCTCTCAGTAGCTAAAATCCTCTCTCGGTCATGAAAAATTAACGTTGCAATTTTGATGAGTTTTTGTGAACTCAATGAGGTAACCATCATCGATGGTTCACTCAATTCATGCAACAAATCACACATGTAACATATAATTTACATCTTTGTATTTTTGCATAAAGCATCACATATCACTTTCAGAACAATCATACCGAACATTTCATTCATACAAAATACATATATCAATTATAAATGCAATGCACGTAAGATTCATTTTCATTTATTATTGTCTTTGTGATCGAGTGCCTTTTCACTATCCAATATCCCTCGTGGATACCGAGCTATATCAAATAATGTCCTATATCCCTTAGTGGATGCCGGGTATATTCACAACTGAGCCTGAGGCTTTGATCACAGTCTGAGCTTTAAACTCTTTATACTGGTGACTCCGATCATAACTGCCTTTATCTTTCATGCATTCATATATTGGAATGTTTCATATTAATATATTCTCAATCAATGACATTCTTTCAAATTCATATTGCGAACACATTTATCATCAGAGCTTGGTCCGGCATTCAACAAAAAATTGTTGAGAAAACATTTATTTCTTCTCATTCACATAGATGTAGCACTTCAATATCAAATTCATGCATCACAAATCTCGAACCTTTGGTGTCCAAACTCCAACAGTGAAACTCATATTCACAAGATCATTCAAACATATCTAACACAAACAATTAATTGAGTGAGACCATCTAGTTTACTTACAATTTGATCCCAAAGCTATTGCCTCAAAGTTCTGACAACGTCTGGATGTTGATGTTCCAAATGCTCCTCTATAACACGCAATACATACACATATCACAATTTTGCACAATTTCATAAATATTCATTAATGCACCTTTATCTAAATGAAAAATGTACAATGCATGTTCAATGACATTCCCGGGTATTTTTCCATTATTCAAGTCACATAATCAATCCAATATCAAAACTCACTTAAGTATCATTTATACTTAGGTTTTATACCTCAATAAAACACTTATAAGAAAAATTCATAATTCATTTGATCATCTCAGAATTTTCCTAAAAACAAACTTTCGAGTCCACTGTTCTTGATCATTTAGACAATGCAAATGGAGTAATTTGAGAACACTTACTTCTAGAAAATTTTTCTCCTATTTTTTAATTTTCTAATGACACCAAAATCATACAATTTGGTTTAGTATTCTGAAAATTATACTCCAAAAATTTCGAACTGTTCGTAAGCTGAAATAATACTCTGTACTCAACTTCAATTCAAATTCTGGAATTTTGACTTCTTTAGATAATGTGTATCTTATGTATCTAGTTTAATATAAATCAAGAATAATTCCATTTGGATAACTACATAACAAGTTGTTGCTAAAACACCGAAGCATGTTCAGTGAAAATCATTCCATTTTAGAAATCCCAGAACATCTCATCAATTTTGTCCCAAGTTCATCACTCAATATCCTCATAATGAATTCATATGGCTATAGTTTTTGGTGGAGATGTATAAAAATGTGTTACGAGTCTGTTGGTTCAAATCTCATGTCATTTGGAGGTCAGGAGAAGAAGTGTCATTTGGAGGTCAGGAGAAGAAGTTATGGCCAAAATACTAAAGGATGTTCGAAACTGTCTCCTTTTCTATAAACCTTCAAAGTCACAATCGTGCTTATGCCCGATCGTGAGATTCCAGTCGTTCGCGCGATGTCACGATCGTGACCCGCGAGATGGATTCTATACGATCTCGCTTTTCCAATTCCTTTTACAAAGTCATGATTGTGCTTTTTTCCTCCTCCTTTCGAAACTCTGCAGATTTCTTCTTCTTCTTTTCTTAATCTTCCATTTCTAATCTTATACTTCCCCCCATTTCTACTTCAGTTCAACTCCAATCATCCACCAAAAAATCCAAAATCTAGATTAAAACATAAACATCAAAAATAAACTTTTTATACATTTTCTTCATTCATTTTTCTACACTTCCCATTTTTTTGCATTTTCTTCATTCTCTTTCCTAACTATCTTTTAATCATTCTCATATCAAAACATCACCTGACACCTATTCCTAAACTCTAAACTCATTTTTAGCTCATTTCTAAAACACCCAAAAATTCATGTAAACAACCGGAAAAGAAAACAGAGCATATATATCAACTTTTCTCTAAAAATTTTCTGCACTCTTCTCATTCACATTTTCATTCATCTTTCAAACTAAAAGATCATTTCAACACTATCTTATAACATATTAATCACCAAAACGTAAAAAAAGCATATCAATGTTTTTATCTTATCCACAGTGTTCGTGAAAAATGACCAATTTTCTCAAGATCATGTAATGTCAAATAAATCACCAAAATTTTATCATATACCAACAAATCATAAGGATTTACATGTACTTACTTGATAAAACTTCAAATTCTTCAAAATCTCAAGAAGCCTTAATTCCTCATGTAACCACATACATCATCTTGAAGGTGGTTTGGGTTAGGTTTTTGTTGAGGCAAAAGAAATAGATAACAAAGTAGCAATGGTAATAGATAGAGGAAAGCAAGGTTTAACTTTAGTGAAGATTCGATAAATCAAACATCAGTGAAGAAAAAGTTAGAAGAAGAAAGCTATGAAGAAGAGAACTAAGTCAAAAACAACATTAACTTAGTCTTCCAAGTTTAGAAGAAACGTGGGTTTAAAACTTGGACACTTTGTCCAATTTCTAAAGCTTTAACTAGTTTCGCATTTAACGAGTTCACTCTTCTCCAAATTGTCTCTAAATTTTCAATATCATTATCTCACAAATTCTAAAGTCATCTCTAAAATTTCTTCATTATGATTTGAGTTTTATTTCTATTTCCATTTATCAATTGACTTGCCATATGGCAAATTTTCCTAGTCCAGTAATATCCAACATTTTTGGAATCTGCTGAAGTTCACCAAAATTCTAAATTTAGTAACTTGTACTCTCCACATCAGTTTTCAATACAAATAATTCGCAATTCTCAACATAATCACATATTAGACATGAAAATCAATTATACCTGAAAAATGTCAATGAATGCATGTACAATTATTTTAATGTGCAAATTTTCAATAATCACGTGTATGTGTATGCCTTAATACACATGAGCATAAAATGCACTTTCTAATATCTCAGTAATCTCTCATACATACTATTATAGCCTCAACATGGGTAACGGGATGCTACAATATTAATTTGATTTTGATTTTAATTTTAATTAAATTACAATTAGAATTAAAAATAATTATAATTAAACACCAATTATTCTCAAATAAGATCCAATATCTCATATTAATCTTTATTTATTAAATATCTCATATCTAATCATAAAGGTTATAATCAATTTCGATATGATTAAGACATTTTTTTCTCTTTTCAAACCACTTTTTATATGTAACCCATTAGGTTTCCAAATATATTAGCAATGGATATAAATTATAACTCTAAATCATATTTATGATTAGAATTTAAACAATTTATATCCCTATATTAAGATTGGAGTCTAACAACATATCTTGACTACTTAAATATTTAGGAATGTCAAAGTGGTTTTGACTAACTTTTCTGTGCATGATTTTTTCATATAATTTAATTCTTTCATCATACAATGTTTCGATTAGACACGGATCATGAAAGTAATGTCTAATTTATTTTGAGTCTAATCATATTAGTTCTCCACCATTAGTTATTAATTTAATTAATGACATTTATAAGCTATTCTATAAAGCATCATTCCACCTTGGGCAAGAATTTTCCTAAATCAATACTACTTGAACAACCATAATACATCTACTACTATATTTGAGCAAGAAGAAATAAACCTGATGAGCTCAATAACTGTGGAATAATATCTAGACTCTGAACATAAGCTATATAGGTAATGGGGCCGATTCTACACGAGCTCTTATGCTTTTCCTATCCATATAACTGCAACGATATAACAATGGAATTCAGGAAAAAAAAACTAACATTGATCTTCAATATTGCATTTGGGACAATGAAGTGTTCAACATTCATTGCATCACCAGGAAGTTATGGCAAGTTCCTTGGAGAAAAAAAAGATACTATGATTTAGTATACTAAATACTTTCATCTATTAGGCCTAATATTGTATTGTTCCTTAATGATTGTACATAAAGAGGTCATCTTTGGAAAGGAAAACAACCATAATGCATTTAATACTATCTTTGAGCAAGAAGAAATAAATCTGATAAGCTCAATGACTATGGAATACTATCTAGACTCTTCACAAAAGCTATGAAGGCAATGGAGCCAATTCTGCATGAGCTGTTACGCTTTTCCTATCCATTTAACATCAATGATATAACATTGGAATTTAGGGGGAAAAAAGTAACATTGATCTTCAGTATTGCATCTGGGAAAAGAAATTGTTCAACATTTATGGCATCACCAAGAAGTTATGGAAAGTTCCTTGGAGAAAAATGAAAGATACTAGGATACAGAATACTTAATACTTTCATCTATTAGGCTTTATCCTATATTGTTCCTTAACGATTGTTCTTAAAGAGGTCATCTAATCATCGAGACTTTTTTATCGACATTAGATATCATGTACATCCATAAATAAACTATTGAAAACCAATTCTATGGAATCATATTTGCAAGAGATAAACATAATTAACCATATGTTAATGATAAATTGTTAGTAAGAACAACATATCCATCACTTCACGACTCTAAGAAAATAAGAAGATAGTCACAAGTTACAACTTTAGTAATTTATTACTAGAGATGCAAATAAACTTTTACCTTATATTCATCCATAATGTCTATTAGGAAATTTGTGAGTGCAACCACAAAACTCAAATACTGAGATCTTTCTGACTCCGAAGAAGATGGAACAATGCTATCAAGATCATTAAGACAATGAGAGAAGGAGTATGGTCTAGAGCTTTAGAAATATAAGCAGAAAGTGCTTACAGAATGGCTAATCCATTTTCTAAAGCAAGTCTAGAGCAGTCAATAAATACCCTGCAAGCACAGAATGTGCAAGTTGTAATATTGCAAGCACAGAATGTGCAAGTTGTAATATGTGCTAACTCGGACCCTAGCCTTATGTAATTTGTTTAATGAAAAACAGTAGCATTAAAATTGTCAAAACATCTAAAGATTTAAAAAATTATATGTGAAAAATACAAATATTTTATATGTATGCTAAGAGGTCGTCATGCTCTTGAAGGGATTTTGTAACTACTTTTGTTAAAATGCTCTTTCCAGAACCCTAATACACGGCAAAGGTCAACATTAAAAAAAGATCGTTAATACTGAGACATAAGACTAACTAGCAATCATTGTCAAGAGTATCAAGTTACAGAAACAAAAGGACTCCATCTTCTTCCTTGCAACTATATTTTCTTTTAAACAAGAATCAAGAAGCATCCTCAATCATTGGAAAACTAATTCAAATGTGATGTTGAAATTTTCACTTGAATAAGGATTTCAATCCACACATGTTATACCTACAAGTTGTAGCGCAGGTAACTTGGTAGAGGTAACCATACTATCGCGACAACATCCACAAAACAAATGGATAGTAGTTGCAAAACATTTCAACAAACTACTAATTCAAGTAATAAACTTACATGGGGTACATATATAGGAACATGTCCAGGTAGGGGAAGATTCCATCTACTAAACGACATTTCAGAAGAAGGAGATAAAAAGATACGTTGATTCCTAAACGTCCATAAGAAATGCAAGTGGAGGAACTCAATATATTTGTTAAGAATTAAAATCTAAATGGACATAGTTTGTGACGAACTCAGATTGGCAGCAGGCAATTAACATTAAATAGGACTTAACATTAAAGAGGAAGTACCTACTATTAATCACATCTTTTATAGTTGTACCCATCCAACTCAAAGAAGATATACTTGAGTTGAATCCTTTGATGGAGGTTCTCTCTTTAGGAGAATAAAGAAATACAGGGTCAAGAAATATAGGGTCACACAACTTCAATTTTGCAAACAAATCTTTACCCCCTACATTTGCAAACAAAATCTTAACCTAAGGGGTGAATTGTCCAAAACAAAAAAGGTGAACTAAAATAAAAAAAAACCTAACGAGCCAAAGAAAGTATACAAAAGATGTATCTTCCATATGCAAAGAATTAATTTAAACTAAATCAGGCTTCAGCAACCATAAAGTAGGTAGTTTACATGAGCTGTATAAAAGTAGCAAAACTGTAGGCGTCATCTTACCCATCGCTTCCTCTGGAGATGTTGAAACCACAAGGAACGTAACGACCATACGCCCATGCAACCATAAAGGAAATCTCATTCCTTCATAAACAATCCTGATCTTCACTCATTAATCACAACAAAAAAACACTAGCTACAGTTGAAAATTGAGGACGACAATGATCCTTTAAGCCGCTCAACGCAAAACGTAAGTGGAAGATTGATGTCGCAACTTTTAATAGAAGCTTGAGTAAGAAGATATACACCTAAATAGAAAGCTCTCACCTTTGGCTTGATGGTTACGATATCACTCTGGAAGATTTTGTTCTCCCAGACCTAATTGGGAATGAAAGGCCTATTTGGGAGTGAATTGAAGTCTCGATATACAGATGAGGGAAAAGTCAACAAATCAAACGAAGCCACGATCTTTTCCTTCGCTGTCGTTCATTCTGGTCCGAAGCTCGTCATTTATCCTTACACCTTGTTGTTTTATTTTACAGTAAAACCTCGATAAATTAATAATATCGATTAAATAATAATTTTTTTCGATCTCGACTTGAGTCAATGGGATAAAATAATAACCTCGCTAAATGTATAAGATAATAATTTTAAAAAAATTCCTTGAGACCCACTGAAAATATAAAA
>JAOSBL010000211.1:29876916-29888285 GCA_027568915.1 Erythroxylum roraimae | reverse complement strand
CAAAACTTTATCCATCAAACCTCATAATTCATTTAAATCATGCTTAATTCAACAAGAAAAATTTCGGGGGCCAACAAGAGGAACCTCAATCCCAGTTGGATCACCTTAAGTACAATATTCAACACTCCAACAAAAGATTAAAACTTAAAAATATCTCACTTATTCACTTATTACATCCAAAATGACTCATTCACACAAATATGATATAACCATGCTCAAATAATTAAAAAAAGTCTTTAAAATGTGTGTATACAACACTTAAAACCTTCTTGATGCTAAAATCATTAAGAAAACACCTATTTATAGTATTTTGGGACACTAAATAACCACTGGAACCAAGAACTAGCTGTTAGACACTAGTCGACCATTATGCGTTTACAATACGAGATTCACTAGCCGTTAGACACTAGTCAACCAATACATATATTGGTCAACCAATAATATGTATATTGATCGACTAGTGTACAATGACTAGTATCCAATATGGCAAATTGGTTGACTAATTCATTAGCTAATGTCACAACAAACTCGTAGTACATCAAATTTAACAACTTTAACCTATATTAGTCAATCACTAATCTATATAAGTCGACCAATCATCCCAAAAACATTATTTTAACAACTTCAAATGTCAAAACCAATTTTTTTAATAAAAATATGATTAAAACACTTCCTTAAATGTTCACCAAAAATTACTTGAAAGATCAAGAGGCTTTTATATTAAAATTAGAACCTTAAATGTCTCTTAATGAATGTAAAGACTCATACAATAAAGTAAGATGAAATGATTATACATGGTGAGCCTTTTGGATCATCATATTAATAAAGTGAGCTTCCAAATAATAATACAAAATGTGAAATGACCTTGATAAACCTTGATCCTTTTTTTTTGTTTCCCTATTTTGATATTCATTTCGTTGGTTGAAAACTTTAAGTTCTCTTTACCAACTTCATACACTATCTTATTGAGTTTAGGAATTCATTTTTTATAATATTGATTTTAATCAAAATAATAAACTCATTAGCAGTAATTATGTTTGTTATCATCAAAATATCAATTGGAACATCTTTTGGTTCAACATCATGTTTTCAAGAGATATTACTTACTTTTTAATAGTCATAATAATATTTCACATACCTGTGAGCGTCTTTAAATACATTTAACTAATGAAAACCTACTTACAAAATTTTTTCTACATTTTTGTTAGCCCTAAAATGACTTTCTTCCTTTGAATGACAATGTTGAATTATGTAATCCATCTCTTCCATTGATATGAATTTTCTTATAATTTGATATAAATATATTATAGAATTGTCTCTTTCTATATACCATATTTTAAATTAGAAATTAATTTATTCTTTTGCTCATATTTAAGATTTTTAGGGAGAAACCATGTTACTAAATAGTTAGAATAATTAGTAAACCAAGGGAAAGGACTAAATACTTATGCAAAGTATAATTGATCTTCAAGAAATCTGTCCCTCCATATTGGATTTTCTAAACATGATATATGGTACTTTTCTAGGTTTTCATCCCCCCTTTTTTCTGTAATCTTCAAATCGAATTCTTACAATTGCAAAATCTATCTAATCAATCTAGGTTTAACATCATTTTTGCAAAGAAGGCACTTTAATATTGAGAGATATGTGTTTATAATAACTTTGCATAATATAAGGCATGGTATGAATTTATTAAATGTGAATACTACAGCTAGCTGCTTATTCTTGATGGTGGTGTAATTGCCTAAGCATCGGTTAGAGTTTTGATAGAACAATATATTAGGTTAAAATGCTTATCTTTTTGTTACCTATACATTACTCCCACAACATAGTCACTTTTATTGCACATAAGCTTAAAGGAAAATTTTTAATCTGATTCTACCATAATGGGAGCATTGATTCGCTTTTGCTCTGAGACTGTGAGCACCTCCAAACAAAGTATAGAAAAATTAAAAGGCACATCCTTATGTAGTAAATTTGTTATAGGTTGAGATATGTTTAAAGAAATTATTTCTAAAAGGCTTCTAGTTGCCTTTATTGATATAG
This sequence comes from Erythroxylum roraimae, assembly GCA_027568915.1. Taxonomy (NCBI): domain Eukaryota; kingdom Viridiplantae; phylum Streptophyta; class Magnoliopsida; order Malpighiales; family Erythroxylaceae; genus Erythroxylum; species Erythroxylum roraimae. Next base: position 29,886,239 of record JAOSBL010000211.1, on the reverse strand, counting down.
GTGGTGATAACTTTTCAATCGCTTTAATCTTCACATTTATTGCAAATAAATTGCACTTATAATCGAACATTACACCTTCTTGCATTATGAAATGACTTTTTTTTTAAATTTAGTACCAGATTAATCTCCTCACATCTTTGCAATACCTTTTATAAATTATAGAGACAGTTGTGATAAGATTTATTGAAAACTAAAATATCATCCATAAATACCTTTGTTACCTCTTTAGCCATACCTCAAATATTGGTATCATGCACCTTTGAAATGTTGTTATTACACTACTCAATGCAAATAATATTCTACAATAAGCAAATGCCTTATATGGTTAGGTAAATATGATCTTCTCTTGATCCTTAAGTGCAATTGGGATTTGAAAATATCCCAAAGTCCCCACTAGGAAATAATAATACATATTTCCTAAACGTTGTTACAACATTTAGTCTATAAATGGAGGGGAGAAGTGGTCTTTATGTTTTGCATCTTTTAATTTCCTATAATTGATGCATACTCTTCACCCAGTGACAATTCTTAGTAGTATCAACTAGTTCTTCTCATTCAGAACAATCATCATCCCTCCATTTTAGTGCCACCTATGCAACGCTTACCTATAAACTATCAAAGATAGGATAAGTCGTACATGATTCAAATAGTTTTACAACTTCTACTTTTATAAGATCACTAATATTTTGATTTAATCTTCTTTAGTATTATACTATAAGTTTATTCCCTCCATCAAAAATTTTTAGGTGAAATATAAAGGATTAATCCCTTTTATGTTAAAATTTTTCCATGCAAAAGCTTTTTATTCTCCCCTCGTAGTAACTTTTCCTTTTGTTCATTTGATAACCTAAGTGAAATTATACATTGTTTTGAAGCTTTGAGATTACGTTGGGTTTAATCTCAAAATGGTGAGAATTTATCTTCAACCTTACAATGCTCGATTGTGTTCTTATGAGACATAGTTTAACATAGTCCATGAATATTCTCCTATCTTCTTTCATCTTTTCGAGTTGTAATTATGGTGTATCTCTAAGTTCTTGCTTAGTTCGCTCCCTATAATTACAACATAATGTTCTATCAAGTTATAAATGTTCTTTAAAGAGTATAGATTGTCGGCTTCTTTTCATACACCATAATTACTTCTGAAATAAAAGTAAGCAAAAAAACAAAGAAAACAAAATGGAATAAGATATAATGAAAATTTACGAAAAGAAAAATAGTAAAAAGAAATCCCACTAAAATGAAGTAAGAAAATAACTATACAAGAATAAAAAATAATTACTAAATTTCTTAAAACTAATTGCTTCCTAAAAAATAGTGTTAAAATTTTGGTGTCGATTTTTCTTTAGTTTTGATGTACTTTTATGCTAATACTACCAAATTTTTCTTTATTAAAAATGTATTACTTGCTAACTAGGTTAGTGCACCTATCATTGGTAAGTAACATAATGGTAAGTAAGGATCAAATACCATAACAAAGCAATGTGGTTAGAAAATCTAACACTATTAACTAGTTTAAGGATAATAAATAGGAAGATAATTTTTATGGATTTTTGAAACAAAGAAATATAAAATAAAACCAAACTAATTTACTTTAAATAAGGACAGACCAAAAAGAGCTTAAATTTTTTGTCAAATTTTTTTGTTAAAATTTTTAAAATATTAAACAAATATTATTACATAAAAATATATACAAAAATAAATAAGAAATAAATTATAAATAGAATCTATTTATATTTAGAAACACTCATTTTTAAATGATGCCCACATTGTTCATATTAGCATAGAGTGTGACCTTGAAATGGTAGAAGTAATCAATTCAAACTTGTGAAAATGGACAAGGCTTAATTAATGAACTACTTTTCTATAGTATTCTCAAGATTTGTTTATATAATAAAGATCTAGTTTTCACTAATGATTTTCAGGCTAACCTATATGTGATGTAGGTCTATAAGGTCCTTTCAATAACCTATTTTATCCTCAACTATATCAACTATACATAAACTATTAAATAATCATAATTAATAGTGATTCTTCATATGCAAAATATTTCTATATTGATGGATAAAATAATACATTTATTTTGATTTTGACAGTGGAATTTTCATGTAGAATATAATAGATGTGAGAGATATTAATGTAAGTTCTTCCCTTGTGAATAACAATATAATTTATTTAAAAAGAATGTAATCAAATAGTCGTGCTTAAAAGAGTATTTTCCTTAGTAACACTTTTAACTTTATGATTTAATCAACCTAGATTGGATATATTTTCTACATAAACAAGACTTTTTAAACACTAAAATTATACTTTCTTAAGTTACAATGATCTTTTCTTTAGTTGGCTAATTCGTATCTCTATTATATTTATACCTTTTTTAATGCATTATGCTTTCAAAAGTCATATGAAATATTTTATAGTTAACAACAAAAATACCGCATACATCTCCCTCGAACACCTTGTTCAACTTGCTCTACCTAAGCTATAGTCTACTCATAAGTAGGCTTTCTCGAATTATCCATAACTTAATTAAAATAAAATTTTGATTTTTGAATAAATAAATCAACATCAAGTTTTTCTTATATAAATATAAAATAAGTGTTTAGCCACAAAAAATATTCAAAACAACTAAGTCAAACGACAAAAATAGAAAAGTCATGGTATAAGAAATTCTAGATGAACCCTTAAATTTAAACTATGGTTTGATCCATTGAGATGATATCTAGATCTTGATTCTTTAGTGAAAAACAAATTAAAATCAATCTCCAAACTCTTGATAATTAACCCTATATTTTGAAGAGAAAAAGATACTTTTTATATGTTTTCTTTAAAAGACAGCTAAATTTCTCCACAAAAAAAAAAGGGATCATGCCTTTAAGTATGTTTTACCATACCTATGGTATAGTTTTGGCCTAAACTATATGCCTCACTACTTCCTTTGGGTAAAGGATATAACCACTAACATAATCATGTCTCTAAATAGTGGATCATACTATTTTCTACAAGATGAATACACATAATCTCTTATATAATTGTGGCTCAAGCCTTGTCTCTTGCTACACTTGATCCTTCTAAAGCACGGATTGGTACATGAGAGTGGACTAGATCGTGTTTCTCCAAGAATTATGAATTTCTTTATGTTTTTGCTTGAAATTGCCAATAATTCTTAAGTAATATCATCTTAAGGTCCAATTTGCATAATTACTTGAAATGATATTAAAAACTAAGTAAAACTAGATAATTTCGCATTAGAATAAAGAAAAATATTTAAGAAAATATGTGTATTTCAAGCATATCAGCTCCAATAAAATTTTCTAGAATGAAGTAGTGAGTATAACTTATTATCTTATTAACAAACCATCACAAACATCACTAGATGAGAGAGTGGAGGAGGAAGTGTGGATATAAAATAAGGCATATTTCTTTATATTGAAAGCCTTTAGTTGTTTTGCTTATATGGATGTTTTTAGTGATGAGACGTCTAAGATTGATTTGAAGTCAAAGAAATGTATATTCATCGGCTACCTTAAAGGTGTGAAGAGATATAAGTTGCAAGACCAACATTAGAGATGATTAGTAGGGATGCAATGGTTGATGAGAAACATATATTAAACATAACATATAGAGAGGATGTCTCAAGATTAATTGAAGGAAGTATGAAGGATCTGCACATGGAACTAAATCATTCTATAGCAGGCTTAAAAGGGGCTGAAAATTATAATTTGAAAAATATATCAATGTTAGGAGAAGAGCATCATCAAGGTATAAAATATAATAAGTCGCACAATTAGGCCACCAAATATATATGGTTAGGAAGATTCAATATTATTCACACTCATCATAAGCAATGGGGATTCAATCAATTTTCAAGAGGCATAAATAGTCATAAGAAGATACATGGATGAGAGCTATGGCAGAGGAGAGGTGGATCTTTACTTGAGAACTGGATATATGAGTTGGTGCAACTTCCTAAAGTGAAGAGGCCTATAGGGTGCACGTGGATATATAAGAGGAAATCATTTGTAATAGAAAGTTAATGGGAAAAGTTCAAGGCTTAGAGTAGCAAAGTTACAAAGATCATCCTAAAGGAACCTATATAGGAGCATTTGGTGTGTAAATTGAAGAAGTTGCTTTATAGGAAAGTAGTCTTTACAATGACTCATATATTATTTGAATTGGCTATAGGAGATGTGAGTATAATTGATACGAATATGTTAAGAGCCTCGATAATGAATCATTTATTTTTCTTATATAATATGTAGTGATATGTTGATTGCTACAAAAAGTATACATAATGTGAACGAACTAAATACCTTGTTAAGAAAGGAATTTGAGATCTAATCCAAAAAATATTAAGAATGGAGATTTAAAAGGATAGAAGCTTTAGAAAATTGTCATTATTTTAAGGTAGTTATATAAAAAAGGCATTAAATAGATACAAAATGAGCAAGGCTAAACTCGTAAGCACTTTATTAGCAAATCACTTTTGGATTTCCTAAGAATAATGTCTAAAAATATATGCATTGGTCAATAATATGTCTAAGGTACCATATGCTAGTGTTATTTTTTAATGTTGAAATAGTTTGTACTAGGCCATATTTGGCTCATTTTGTTAGTCAAGTTAGTAAGTACATATTGATACCTAGAAGATAACATTAAGAAGTAGCCAAATAGAAATTTAAGTACTTAAAAAGAATGTCAAACTATAGGATTATATTTAGTAGTTAGTAAGGTGATCCTTTGGTTATAATATATGTGAATCATATTGTGCATGGAATTTGGTTAACAAGAAGTCTACAATAGGTTACGTCTTTACCCTTATAGGAGGGCCTATTTTTTGGAAATTAATGCTCTATTTTATAGTTGTACTGTCTATAACTAAAGTAGATTATATGGTAGTAGCGGGGGATATCAAGGAATCATTATAGCTTACAAGGCTAGTGAAAGAAATAGGTGGAGTTAGAACACACTATGATTACCAAATTGACATTTATTTAGGAAAGATTCAAATTTATCATACAAGAACTAAGCATATAAATGTGAGATTTCACAAGATCATGGAGTTGATTACATCTAAATAGGTCTTGCTGGAAAAGGTTAATACTTCGGAGAGTGCAGATGGCATGTTAAGAAAGTTGGCACTATGGAGAAGTTCAATTATTATTTGGATTTAGTTAGTATCTTAAGGTGTTATAAGAGGCTCTAACCTAACCTATAAAGAATATGTTATCTAAGCTAAAAATTGTTGTGTATAAATTATATATACAAGTATGAAATCTTAAAATTTTGGAAGAAACTATGTATTTCTTAAAAGTCTTTAAGTGATCACGCTTGTCATATAATTGTGTGCTAGGGTGTGTTCTTTTCAAACGATCAGAGGCAAAGACATAGTATATGTGATTTATTTTGATGTGTTCTTTTAGTGTTACCAAATTTTTTTCCCCCAAATTTGTCACTCACTAACTAAGTGAACCTATCATTAGTAGGTAATATAGTGGTAAGTAAAATATCAATCCTATAAGGAATTTTACATATAGAAAAGCCAAACAAAGTTAACTCGTTTAATGACAATAAATAAAAAGATAATTTTTTGAGTTTCTGAATAAAGAAACATAAAATAGAACTAGTATTGATAATAGCCAAGAAAATAAATAAGATAATTTTTCAAAAGAGAATGCAATCAAATAACTATGTTTAGATGAGTTCTTTCCCTAGTGGTGATTTTGACTTTATGATTTAATTAACATAGATTGGATATATTGTTTGGACTGGTGGGGTTTCCTATACACTCAAATTGCACTATCTTAACATACAACCATCTACTCTTTGGTTAGTTAACTTGTATCTCTACTAATGCTAACATCCTTTTGAATGCATTAAGTTCTATAAAATCTCATGAAAGGTTTATCCTGAAAGATCATATAAGTCTCCCTCGATTACCTCATTCAACCCCTTCTACCTACGATATAGGTGACTTATAAGTAAGTTCTCTCAAGTCATTCACAGGTGAATTAATATTAGATTTAGATACTAGTATGAATAAATCAATATTAAGACCAACAAAATGGCTTACAAAAATGTATCTAATATCATAAATTAAGTTAAACAATATGCAAAAAAATAACTACTAGCTTTCTCCCTATCTAAACACGAAACATGTATTTAGCCACAGAACATGTTAAAAAATAAAAGACAAAAATAGAGAAATTATGGTAGAAGTAAATATAGATGAACTCTTTAAATTTGTTAACAACTTAATCTATTTAGAAAATATTTGGATCTTGGTTATCAAACGAAAAATAACTTTAAATTGATTGTTAAGAGTTATAGATGCCTCCAACGGCTGACCTTAACTTTTGGAGAGAAAAAAGATGTTCTTTAGATATATTATCTCTAGAAGATTGCTAAAATCCCAAAAATATTATGGTTTTTAACATTAAATATGTATTACTCTACCTAAATCATGGCCTACCCTATGGCCTTGGCCTATATTATGGGCCTGTGTTTTTTCATAGGGTGATAAACATGGCCTTTTTTATGTTGCTACCTCTAAGCTGTGGATCTCACTATTTTTTTATAATGATAAGTCCAATTATGCATTCCAAAGAAATTCTTTACAATAAAAAATCATAGATATATTTTTTAATTGATCCTCTATAAATTATTCTAAGTGAGGCTTTAATATAGTGCTCCCCTATACTCTTAATATGAAGGGAACATATTTTTAAAGTAATTCAATGAAGATTTTAGGATTTGTGCTAATCACATAGAAGCTACTAATATAAAGTATAAAGAAAATTTCTTTAGTTGGAGGAATTGAAAAAATTTGGAAATTGGCACATAAGAAAAAATGTAGATGGGTTTTAGCTACTGATGACTGGTCGGATGAATTTCTACAAAGCAAAACAATCCTTCTTAGATCATTCTCCAAGTTTCATTCAGAACTTAACCACAAGTTAGTTTGTAATTGCAAATTATGTATTGTTTTATGTTGTTGTTTGCAATACTATGAATATGATGACTATCATTGATGATAACATAAAGTTTTGATTTAACATTCTAGTAGTAACTTAAATCTGAAAGACTCTAATTACTAGTAACTTAAAGTTAATGTAACAGTTGAATTGAATAAGGATTGCATTTAATATGGCTATTTTTGAAACATTGAGGCATAATAAACCATTAGGTAGGTATATAGGCTGGAAACTAGTGATGCAGCTCCCATGAGGGTTATAGGTAAAAAAATTACATAAGCCTAGGAGCTACAACGATAATATGTTTCTCGATTCACAGGTGTAAACAACGTCGCGTACCGTAATTTAGGTATATATATAGTAGGAAATGCCACTAACTTTCATGTTTTGTGTTCTGCTTCAATTTGTCACTTTCACTTCAATATTTCTTGTCACCTTTCACCATTCCGAATTAGCTAGTTGACGGAATTGTTATGAATATGTTAAGCATCATGTGCTGTGCTAGGCTTCAATTTCTCACCTTCACTTCAGTGTTTCCTTTCAACATTTTGACTGAGTCTCTTCGTTTTCCTAGAGTTGGTTATTTCGATTTGGCAGAATGACATTTGATGAAGTAACTCTGAAGTTTCACCATGCGGGATGTTTTGTTGACGTGGGTGATAATGTTTGCTATGATGGTGGTTTTGTGGATGAAATTCAATTTGATCCTAACTTACTGAGCTATTTTGAACTGGTTGATGTATGTAAGAGAAGTGGGTATAACAATGTGAAAAAGATATTTTATCTTATGCCTAGTTTTGAACTATGTAATGGTTTAAGGGTTGTATAAGATGATGCTAGTATGTTAGATATGGTTAGTCAGATGATGGGTACAGGTGGTATTGATATTTATATTGAACATGGTGTGGATAACCCTGATGAAGTGATTGAGGATGAATGTATTAAGGTTAATCAGGGTAATGCAGTTGAAGATAATGGTGAGGATGTTAATAATGAAGCGTTTAGAGGTAATGTAGGTAATTAAGATGATGTGTCAAATGTGGAGGATGAAAATGATGCAGATATGGAGAATGAAGATGATACAAATATGGAGGTTGAAGAGGATTTAGAACAAGGAGATGAAGGTAATGATTCAGATGAAGATGTTGAAGAGGATTTAGAGCAAGGAGATGAAGGTAATGGTCCGAATGAATATGTTGAAGGGGATTTAGAGCAAGGAGATGAAGGTAATGGTTTGGATAAAGATGACGGAGATAATGGACCACATAAAGCTTATGCAAGTGATACAGATGATGAAGATGAGGTAGTTTTGTCTGAATATTATGACAGTGAGGAATATGGAAAACTTGTTAGTGACGTAGATGATATGGTAAATGATGCTACTAGGAGGAAAAAGAAATACCATGTTTATGATGAAAATGCAGCTGAGCCTTACATTGAAGTAGGGATGATTTTTCTTAATCATTTGCAATTTAAGTGTGTTGTGAGTTTGTCGTCCATCAAAACAAAAAGGGCTGTCATGTTTACCAAAAATAAGCCCAATTTTGTCCAAGGTAAATGTAAGACAGAGAACTGCCCTTGGTATATATATGGAGCATTTGATAGGAAGTTGCAATCATTTCAAGTTAGGAAATTTAGGAACAATCATGACTATAATAGGGTATATACAAATCCTAGGATGGACACCAACATCTTATCTGACTTGTTGAAGGATAAGCTTAAAAGGGAGCCATTTTTAAAGAATGACGATATCAAATTTTACGTTAAGGATTGTTTAGGTATTGAAGTTTCCATGAGTTTGGTGAGTAGAGCAAAGAAAAAATAGTTGACAGTGTTGTGATCACCATTGGAGAGGAGTTTGGGAAGCTTTGTTCTTATGCTGACATGATTAGGCAGACCAACCCAGGAAGCACTGTTACATTGACAGTGTCTCGACCACATCTCCACCTATATTTGAAAGAATGTACATATGCTTAGAAGCTATTAAACATGGGTTTAGGCTTGGATGCTGACATTTTCTTGGCCTAAATGGATGTTGGTTGAAGAAAAAAACTAAGGGTGAACTTTTATGTGCTGTGGGAAGAGATGGACACAATCAAATGTTTCCTATTGCTTAGGTTATGGTTGAAGTTAAGTCGACAGTCACATAGAAGTGGTTCATTCAAAGGCTGAAAGAAGATTTGCCTCACTTGGGCTTCGAGATTGATTGGACTATAATGACTGACCAATAAAAGATAAAAGTTTCATATCAATATTGTAATACCCCACTCCGACGTGACCCGAACCCGATATCGTTGGTGATATCCGAGTCCGTGCCCCGCGAGGGTGGCGTACTACATCAGTCGGTCA
>JAOSBL010000211.1:29829428-29846651 GCA_027568915.1 Erythroxylum roraimae | reverse complement strand
GAGAGTCTTCAAGGAAAACTATATGCCTAAGATCTACATGGATAGAAAGAAGAAAGAATTTATGGATTTGAAGCAGGGCAATATGACTATAGCAGAGTATGAAGTGAAATTTAATGAACTGATGGGTTATGCCACTGCCTTGGTTCCGACTGAGGAAGACAAGTGCAGGAGGTTTAAATATGGACATCCGGATGAGGTTAGCTATTTCTAATCTGGGTAATTTTTGGAATTGCGAGCTGCCTCAATTCGTATTGAATAGTTGTTGATAGATAGTCAGGCTGAGCACAGATCAAAGTCGAGACAGAAGAGGCCCAGTGATTCTCAGGGAGATTATGGTAGAAGATTCAGTAAGTGTCAGAACTGAGCTTTCAAACCACCGATTGGATCTAGACAGTTGGATTCAGACAGAGAGGTAGTTTTGTACAGTCTGGGAATAATAGAGACACCGTATCAGGTCAGTTGCATGCTTGTGAACATTATGGAAAGAAGCATACTCGTGAATACTGGAGGTTTACAGGAGCCTGCCTTCGGTGCGGCTCACTTGATCATTAGATCAGGGATTGCTTTGTGATGTCTGGAGCACAGTATGGTGGAAGAGGAAGTATGGCAACAGAACCCACTATTCAGCAGAGGCGAGCAATGGGACTAGACAGAGAGGTCGTGGCAGAAGTAGGAGGAGTTCTGGGAATATTACTGGGAGGACTGAGGTGCGGAGAAATCAACCGCAGTCTTAGGCCAGAGTATATGCCATGACGAGGCAAGAGGCTCAAGAGTCTCCAGATGTCGTTGCAAGTGTGTCATCACTATTTACTTTTGAGGTGTATGCATTGCTAGATCCTGGATCTACACATTCATTTATCACACCGCTTATGGCATCTAGATTGCATTGTGATAGAGAGTTATTGAGATGTGGATTAGAGGTGAGTACACCGATATCTGGAGCCCAGTATGGTGAGAGAGCAAGTATAGCAACAGAACCCACTGTTCAATAGAGCCGAGCTAGTGGGACTGGATAGAGAGGCTGTGGTAGAAGCAGGATGAGCTCTGGGAATATTACTGAGAGGACTGAGGTGCAGAGCAATCAACCGCAGTCTCAGGCCAGAGTATATGCCATGACGAGGCAAAAGGCTCAAGAGTCTCCAGATGTTGTTGCAGGTGTGTTATCACTATTTACTTTTGAGGTTTATGCATTGCTAGATCTTGGATCTACACATTCATTTATCACACCGCATATGGAATCTAGATTGCATTGTGATGAAGAGTTATTGAGATGTGGATTAGAGATGAGTACACCGATAAGTAGTACCACCATGATTGGAAAGGTCTGCAAGAAGTGTTTGATTCGAATTGATCAAGCAGATTTAGAAGCAGACTTAATTGTATTACAGTTAAAGGAGATAGATATTATTCTAGGCATGGATTGGTTCACTACTCATAGGGTCATCATGAACTGCTGTACAAAGGAAGTAATTTTAGAGTCTCCTAATCAGCCGAGGGCAATGTTCAAAGGTATTAGCCAAGCAGTGCCAGCCAAACTAATCTCATTTGTGAGTGCTTTGAAGTTAATGTATGGTGGATGTGAGGCTTATCTGGCCCACGTGATTGATACTCGAGTTGAGCAGAGTGTATTGAATATTCCTATGGTTAAGGAATTCCTAATCATGTTTCCCGCTGAATTACCTGGTTTGCATCCAGATCTGGAAATGGAGTTCACGATTGACTTAGTTCTAGGTGCTACTCCTATATCCATTCTTCCATATAGGATGGCACTTGTGGAACTAAAAAATTTGAAGATTCAGTTGCAGGAACAGCTTGAGAAGGGATTCATTAGACCCACTGTTTCACCTGGGGAGCTCTAGTGTTATTTGTAAAGAAGAAAGATGGCCCTTTGAGGTTGTACATTAATTATAGGCAACTCAATCGGGTTACAGTGAAGAACAAGTGCCCATTGCCTAGAATTGATAAATTATTTGATCAATTGCAGGGAGCTCAAGTGTTCACTAAGCTCGATTTGAGGTCTGGGTATTATCAGCTAAAGATAGCAAAGGCTGATGTACCAAAGAGTGCTTTCAGGAGCAGGTATGGGCATTTCGAGTTCTTAGTAATGCCGTTTGGGTTGGCTAATGCCCCAGTTGCATTTATAACATTGATGAATACGGTATTTCAGCCCTACCTGGATCGGTTTGTAATTATATTCATTGATGTTATTTTGGTGTATTCGAAAAGCAGTGAGGAACATGCTGAGCATCTGAGAATAATTTTACAGATTATGAGAGAAAAACAATTGTCTGTCAAATTCAGTAAATGTGAATTTTGGCTGCATCAAGTGGTATTTTTGGGTCACATAGTAACTGGGCATGGTATTCAGGTGGATCCAATGAAGATAAAGGCAATAATGAGATGGGAAACTCCGAAGAATGTATCGGAGATCTGGAGTTTCCTCGGATTGGCTGGATATTACCAGAGGTTTGTCGAGAGGTTTTCTTTGATCTTGGCCCCTCTGACTAAACTTTTGAGGAAAAATGTGGCATTCAAATGGAATGACAAGTGTTAGAGAAGCTTTGAGGAGTTGAAACATCAGTTGACTACAGCATCGGTGTTGACTATTCCATCGGGATCAAGTGGATATATAGTATATAGTGATGCGTCACATCAAAGACTAGGGTGTGTATTGATGCAGCATGGCAAAGTGATAGCCTATGCATCGAGATAATTAAGGTCTCATGAGATGAATTATCCGGTACATGATTTAGAGGTTGCAGTAGTAGTCTTTGCTCTAAAGATTTGGAGACATTATTTATATGGTGAGACATTTCAAATACACACTGATCACAAGAGTTTGAGATATCTACTGAGTCAAAAAGAGCTAAACATGAGACAGATGAGATGGATTGAGTTATTAAAATATTATGACTGCACGATTGAGTATCATCCGGGGAAAGCAAATATTGTGGATAATGCACTGAGTAGAAAGTCACATAGCAGTATAGCTCAGATTCAGATATTGAGGTTACCAAGCCTGATTCAGTTAAGAGCGTTGAATGTGGGGTTGAATCTTAAGCATAACGAAGCATTGACAGCCACATTAAAACTGAGACCAATGTTGCATGACATAATTAGAAGAGTTTAGAGTGATGATCCTGAGATGATGAAACTGATTGAGAAAGTTAAGATGAATTCAGATTCTAACTTTGAATTAAGAGATGAAACATTGTGGCTAAAGCAGAGACTGTGTGTGCCTAATGTCGATGATCTGAAGAAAGAAATTCTAGAGGAAGCTCATATGGCTACTTATGTTGTGCATCCTGACACGACCAAGATGTATAATACATTGAAGCAATATTTCTGGTGGCCAGGGATGAAGAAGCAAGTAGCTGATTATGTAGCTAAGTGTTTAATTTGACAGTAGATTAAGGCTGAGCATCAGGCTCCAATTGGAAAGCTTCATTTGTTGCCTATTCCGGAGTAAAAATGGGAACAAATTATTATGGATTTTATTATGGGATTGCCTAAGACTCTGAGGCAAAATGATGCGATATGGGTTGTGGTGGACCGATTAACTAAGTCGACCCATTTCATACCAATACGGAAGAACAATACACTAGACCAGTTGGCCCAGAGGTATGTGACTGAGGTTGTGAGATTGCATGGGGTTCCTGTGTCCATTGTATCGGACAAGAATCCCAGATTCACTTCAAGATTTTGGAAGAGTTTGCAGTCAACTATGAGCACAAAGCTAAATTTCAGTACTACATTTCATCCTCAGACAGATGGGCAGAGTGAGAGGACAATCAAGACTGTTGAAGATATGCTTCAGGCTTATGTATTGGAGTTTCAAGGAGCTCGGGATTAGTATATTGCATTGATTGAATTTGATTACAACAACCACTACCACAGTAGTATCGAAATGGCACCTTATGAGGCATTATACGGCAGAAAATTTCGATCGCCTCTATACTGGGATGAAGAAAGTTTGAGAATGATAGAAGGCCCTGAATTGATCCAAGATACTATAGATAAGATGTAACTGATAAGGAGTCGAATAAAAGCGACTCAAGATAGATAGAAAAGTTATGTAGATCAGCATTGTCGGGATATGGAGTATAGTGTCGGGGACAAAGTATTTTTTAGAGTGTCGCCTTGGCGAGGCGTATTGAGGTTTGGCAAAAAGGACAAGTTGAGCCCTAGATATATTGGTCCTTATGAAATTCTTGAAAGAATTGGACCTTTAGCATATCGATTAGCCTTACCTACTAAGTTGTCTCATATACATGATGTATTCCATGCGAGTATACTTAGGACATATAGGTCTGATCTAACACATGTGTTACTGGCTCAGGATATTGAAGTTACTAGTAAACTAAGCTATGATAAGAAGCCAGTTCAGATAGTTGGGTATCAGATAAAACGATTGAGGAATCGAAAAATTCCAATTGTAAAAGTCCTATGGCATAATCATTCGAGTAAAGAAGCAACGTGGAAAACTGAGGAGCATATGAAAAGGCAATATCCCCACCTATTTCCTCAATCAGGTAAGAATTTCGAGGAAAAAATTTTTTAAGGATGAGAGAATTGTAACATCCCATGTTCGAGGCTAGACCCCAGAATAGTGAATTGAGTTTATTGTGAGAAATTATAAGTACATTGCATGCTCATGCATCATTGTATATTCACACACATGTGAATATTTATTTTTGATACATTAAAATAATTGTACATTCATTGACATTTTCCAGGTATAACTTGATTTATAAATGTGATTAAAATGTGAATTACAGATTATTTGTGTTGAAAATTTATTTGGTGATAACAATTATTATTTCGAAATTTTTGGTAAATTTTAGGAAATTTCCAAAATTTTAGGGTATTTTAGACTAGGAAAACTATTGAAATAATGGACCAATTATATTGTGACATGTGGCAGCTTTAAATGTTTGAAAAATAGCACACATGCATGGATGACATGTGTCAATGTGATATTAACCCACATAGTTAGGTGTTGAGCAGAAAATTTCTACAGCTCTTTCTCTCATTCTCTCATTGCTTCATCGAAAGTGCCCATCACCAAAACACTCTCCTTGATCATCCATCACTGAACATCAAGTTGTTCATTTTGTGTACTTGGTCCACTCATAACTACTGGAAAATTCGTTGAATCAAGAGAGCAAGTAGCGCGAGCACATCCTGATATTGCCAGAACGTCAAGGCAATAGGCTTAAGGGAGCAATTGTGAGTAACCTAAGATGGTCTCACTTTAATTTGATCTGATATTACTGAATTGAATTTGATATATGATGAATATGTATTGATTATGTACTGAATTCCAGACAATACTTGTCCGTGGCGTTTGATGCATGTGAATATCATTGAAAGTGCTACTTGTATATGAATGAGACTGCCTAAATGATTCTCAACTAAATGTGACTGAATGCTATGACTGATTGTATTGACTGAGATAAAGTGAATGAAAGTGATTGACTGTATTGAATGAATTGTGGCATACATTTCATTTCAACACATTTAATATAAAGGCAATTGTGACTGGTGTTGCTACTGACTGAGACTTCTACTGAAAAGAACTTAAAGCTCAAGCATATGTGGTTAGAGCCTAAGGCTCACTGTGATCAATGAGCCCTGTATCCACAACGAATAAGGGACAATATAAAGAGCCCGGTATCCACAATGGATACGGGACAGTGAAAAGCACATAGTCACAATATTGTAAAAAATGAATGTCAGTCTCATACATATAGCATTCACATATGATTTGAATTCATTGAATGATTTGCAAAGCTGTAAGAATGTTACATGTTTGAATACATAGTATTAAACCAATGATTTTGTTTTATTCAAGTGTAATGAAGTGATAGATTGATTGAATTTTTTGACTGAAATACAATTTTTTTGTGATAGAACTTGATGCTAATCAAGTTGATATGAACTATGTCACAATATGTTTATGATTAATTTTGTTTTATTACATGAATGAACCACCAAGGATGGTTACTCTACTGAGTTCGCAAAACTCGTCAAAATTGCAACGTTGATAATTTCAGGTTCGATAGACTGAGACGACCTAGCTTCTAAGATTGCTTGAAGCAATTTTGTGCAACTTTGAAGATCAGACATGGCTCAAAGGTCGGTCAGCTGGGGTTGAAGACATAGTCTGTTAATATTTTTTGTTTATTCCTCATGTTTGTAGCGTACTGTGTAGACTTAGCTGTTATGCTCATAGGATGGTGTTATATAAACCTGGATGTTGAACTTAAAGCTACAATGTACATTATGGTTTATGATATAAATGAGGAAATTTTGGATTTTAGCAAAAGTGTGATTTATGGTTTAGTTCATGACACCATGTTATAAAGTGAAGGTGATATAGGTAACACGCCAATTCTGTCAAGCATGTGCACGTGTGATCGTATGGCGCACGTGCATGCGTCGGGCGGGATTGGGGTGTTACATGCTGAGATTGTTTACTACCCCTTTATGAGTCAATTGTTCCTCTCACTAGTTATAATCTTCCATAATCGAATCCCTTCTTTTTCTACCTGCATTTCCTTTAAGCTTTAATTCCCACTAACAGCCCCTTCCTAGTTTTCTAAAGTATTAAAATTGGTACCCTCCTAACCTACCTTGCTATTAGGGCTCACTTTTTCTTCATCTATTTACTAGGTTCTTGTCCCATTAGCTCATTATAATTCCCTCGTAGAAATCTTCTACCTATCTCACTTTATTTTTTACACTAGACCCTCAATTTAGGTTTCCACTGGTACGAAATTTGCATGGATTCCTCTAATTATGTCTCTCTTTCGTCTAACCTCATTAGTGGAATATATTCGGGAAGTTCCTTCGTTAGTTCCACACTCACATACATTCTTACATATCCCACCCTTCTTATCAAGGTTGTATTTTTATTTTTATATATTGGTTTTCTTATATAGTTAGCAATCATACTTAGCCTTTTTTTAAGAAGTACTCTAAAGGTAAGTTATGCAAATGCATCCATATCAACACCATATAGTACTTGATTTTTTTCAAAAATAATGCCTGGCCTCTATAGTTGTAAAAAGAGAGGAGAACATTGAACAGGCTATGGTCCTACCTCTAAAATATCTTTGGCTTCTCCTTTAATAGTATATTTAAACAAAAACATGTTCTCTTTTGTCATCCTCAATCCTTTCCCTCTCTAATTCCTTTGAGTCCATTCATTTAGCACCAAGAAAGGTAGCCTTCTGCCCAAAAAAAAACTATCGTTGCCTCACAATCCTTACCTCCTTCCTTCAATATACCAATCTTTGGAGATACTACGACTCGACCCTCCTTTGTAAAGTGTGACATAAATTCCAAAGATCTTAGTGGAAGTAACCATAGCTTGACCCTCCTTTGCAGAGTGCGACATAAATTCAGTATCACATCGTCCTATCACTTTCCTTCAGTTGAGGCTTGGAATTACTACCTTAGTGGAACTATTAACACATTTATCTTCTTTTAAGTTGCATTCCTCTAGTAGTTTAGGAGTAGTTTGGCTCCTTTAAAAAGGCCCCGCTTGAGTAGATTAGGGGAGAGTAGAGACTAAGGATAGAAAAGTAAACTTATTTATATCCAATATCTAGGAATCTGACTTTTTCTATAACAAGAAAGACTAAAAGGTGGTAAAAAAGTTTATCTAAAAGTACACTAAAGAGGGCAAGAAAGTGTAAGGGATTAAAATTACTAAGAAATTCTTAAATTGACACTAACTTCTGGACTCTTCTCAGACCCCTTTGTAAATCTACAGGGGCTCTAAAGAGTTAGAAGGGGAAGGAAGAAGAGTAAAGAAAAGGAATACTCCAAAGATGGGTACTAAAATAAAGACGAACTGGTCTAAGCAGCTATGATAGAAGAAGAAATATGGCCAAGTAGAGTAAATAGTTGGTACTGGGAGCTTGGGAAGAAGAATGAGGAGGTTTGGGAAACTAAGAAATAGAATCTTCATAAAATCCGTTGCTTAAAATGTAAAAAGTACATAATTGCTAGAGAGAAGAAAGAGCATTCATTCTAGAGAGAAGTGCAACATAAAATTATCTATATCTTTTTATTGTATTCATTAATTATCTTTAAATATACATGATATATGATACATTTATCTTTTTAAAAATTGTATGTAATTAATCACATAGCATATTCATTCTTCAATATAAAATACTAAAAATAAAACTAGGACATACTAATTTTAAAATTTAGTGTTGTGATCAATCAAAATCAAAATTAGATTGATTCATAATTTTTTAAAAATATGTTCTTAATAATGATAGATGATCAATTACCAAAGGCCTAACACAAATTAAAGCATATATATTAAACAAAATATCATATAATTATATTGGTAAAAGTATGGCTAATTATATATATAATAAATATTATTCTTCAAAATTTATGTATCCTTGATGTAAAGCGTCCAGTGACATATAATGTGCATACAATTACATGATTTGATTGTGCATAAATTAATACGAAAACATCCTCAATATTACGCATTCCACCCTCCACCCATGTTATCCTTCGCTGCATAGTTTCTAGTAAGGAATTATTCATTCCATCCTTGTAATCTCTATTACATAGTTTGTCATTGTAATTCCTATCATGTTGCATCTCATTTCATTTTATGCCACCATATTACATGCTGACAAACACATTAAATGTTTATTCAGGTGAGTATTTTTCTAGTCAGCGTTATACAGGAGTAGCCATCGAGACAAGCTCTAAAGGAGTAAAAGTTGTTCAATACTGACAAGAGTAACATCGCAAGTGGTCAAAAGGAAACTTAAATTATTTCTTGCACAAAATCTAACATTTTGTATACAAACCAAAAATGGGAAGTATAAGGAATTATTGGGTGTCACTAAAAAGGAACAGAAGCAATAACTTGATAAGCTAATTCCAGACTGAAAGATCAAAGCATAAAATAAAAGGAAGCGAAAAAAGCAACACAGAAAGGCATCTATCTTTCGTATAGCTGCAGCCTACCTCTGTAGGAAGGGAATGGTACACTTTCTTTTTCATGTATTCTTCACAAAGAAGTACAAAAAATATACCAAAGAAAGCTTGTCAGCCAATGGCTAGCACAAAATCTCAGATATCATCTCCCGATGGCAAACAATTTAGGAATGCTTAAAATAGTAGAACAGGCTCTATCCTAGTTATCATCGCCTGTAGACATTAAAGTAAGCTATTGTATTCACTATAATCTAGCAAGTGCCCAGACTATGAAACAAGCAGACCAAGTCTCAGACAGCCCTCGCTGCGCTGCAAAAAAGCTTACACATAATTAGGTTCTACGAAAAGATCAAACTTCAGGCCATGGTGATATTTAGCCTATAATTCAAAGAATTGGCAAACATAGACATAGTATGAAAGTTCTCTTGATTCACATATCATCATAGATCACTGGCCATCAAACAGTTCTGTTGCTTGCAATAAAAATTGAACCCAATAACTGAAAAAGAATAATGCCCCAATAATAATGCTCGTTACACTTGTATGATTAGCATAATGCAGCTACGAAGAAGAGTGTGTATACCTGATCAGATTTAAGATGCATTTGAGGTTTCCAGGACGTCTTCATTAAATTCACCAAATACATCTAGGCATCCATCCCAGTTTCTCTGCTCTCGTGCTTCCCAATATCCTCCCACATACCGGAAAGTTCCATTTTCAGACTCTTTTTGGAACCACCTGGGCTTCCATCCATGTTCTTGCAACTTTCTTGACTGCAGAGGATATGTGACACATGATGACGAACATTAAGCAATTGTAATCCACTCTTTGGAACAAATAAATGTCAATATCCAGATTTTAGGACATCAGTAACTTTTTCTAAACAGGCTCATAGGAAATCAAAATAGCTATCAAGCATACCATCCTTTGCCTCTTCTCTAGCCGTTGTTTCTCTGCATTTGCCTTCTCATATTCTCCATTCTCCAGATGTCGTTGGTCTGGTCTAAGCCTAGAATCTGTAGGTGGGAGCTTGTCCTTAATCCATGATCAAATACTCAGGATCAGACACAACTATATAAACAATTAGAGATGCATAACAGGAAGTGGAAATGCACACTACAAAATTGAGAAAACACAATATCTACCTGCAGTCCTGGCGTTAATTCATTTAGTGAGATTGCAAAGGCTGTTAAGTTGTACCGGGTGAGATTAGGATGTGCCTTACTGCTTCTCCAAAGAAAATTGGGATTAGATGAGGAGATATTATTCTTTGGCTTTCCAATCCCATCACCATAAGTGAAGTACACACTTTCATTCCATTTCCCAAACAATGAGGCAACTTTATTGCCTGATACATCTTCAACAAACCCATTAACCTGAACATTTATAGCAGACATTGCATGAATGGCTAACACAACAGAATCCAACCCATAGATTTCAAAAACAGCATTCTATCCCAATGAATTCAATTAAGAAGCAGCACACCATGCTAGTTCATGGCAATTATATAGATAAAAGGTCAACCAAACATAATTGAAACACTTGCACAAGTAGGACTAGTAACCTGGTGAGGATTACGGTCAAGAATAGATTGCTCCTTGAATTTCAGTTCGCATGAATACTCTCTATTTCCACGTATATGCATAGTCCCGTGATGATCACAATAAAGTTTACCAAGGATGAGATTGTAAATGCTTGTTGTAACCTAATGAATAACCAAACCTTTGTTAATCTCAATGTACACTAGAAACTCAAAAAGGATGCCAGATGATTTCACGGAATTGTTCATTCATGTTCTGAATAAGATAATCATTATTACTTGCACACCTTGCTCCACTGGAATATTTCACCATCATCAAACTCTAGTGTCAGAACTCCAACAGGGTCAAGCTGAATTGATCGCCCCCAAAATTTTGAGCGAAGATTGCTATCACCCCAGAATCTCCAGCCTCTGCCTTCACAGTGGCAAGCAATAATGGTTGGATGATGACTTACCTGTTTCAATACAAAGGTGATTGAAACATACAACAAAATGACTCAATGTTATCATATTATTCTTTTACTGTTATAAAACTGCAATTATTGTTCCCTCATTCCACAATTCGCCAAATGTCTTCAAACCAGCAAGCTATTCCCCAACTTTATTACTTAGAAGAACAAACACAAATTCTTGGAAAATCTTCTATTTCCAAAGAAATTTCGATGCTTTCCATCTGGGTCTCTTTTCTTAGAAACACTTATCATTTTCTAGTTGTTGTTAGGGCATTTCTATGCCCCCAATAAGTAATGTCTGGAAACACTTGTCCTTTTGTTATCTACAGGTGTAACATGAAGTTATAACTTTCTCAAAGGCTTCACATTTATTTCTATTGATTACACATTCATAACTGAAGCATTAACTATGAGACCAACGTTTCTTTTATTTTAACGTAAATGCTGTAATTCAAGTCATCATAAGCCAAGATGATCACTGACCTTCTCAGAGAAAAAGCGAACACCTTTCTCAGGATAGTCAGCTTCATAAGTTTCTCCCAGCAAAGGATTGAAGGGTTTACAGTGTCGGCCTTCAGAAGAGGCATATCCAGACACAGCAAAAGCAGCAACATTTAGGATTCTCAAGAGACCATTGCCCTGTAGAAAATCTCACAGATGCAAGCATAATTAACTAGGAATCAGATAAGAGTTTTATGTTACATGTTTGCCATTAATAAAAGCGCAGGAACTTACGTCAAGACTATAGAACAAGAAATAGAAGATAATGATAAGTACATGTTCCTTACTGCTTTTCCGTACTCATAGGCCTGGTCCAAGAGGTAAGAATACTCCAAGTCTTCAAAACACTTCTGGAGGGATGATATTGGCTCATTAAAGTAAACAGGGAGACAAACGCGTGTTAGATCCTTCCCCACATTGTCTTTAATCAGTGACCATAGGCTGACCCCTTTCTCTTTCTCAACAGGATCAGGAAGCTTTTGACGCCTCTGAATTTCTACATATTCAGAATTACGAACCTGCAGTGATGCATGCATTTTCTTCTCATTATCAAATTGATCGGGCTTCTCCAAATGATCATGAGCTTCATTCGTTAATCCATCAGTGACAGTAGTTTCCATAAAATACTCTCTAGTGTCATAAAAGAAGGTTTCATCTTCATCTGAAGCTTCTCCAATGTCATGCTTCTCAATATCATCAGAAGATTCAGTGGTGCTCCATTCTGAAATGCAGAACAAACATTGAGAGTCAATGCAGCACTGTTGACAAAGCATCTTTAGTTAGATGATCATTAAGACCTAAGGTGTGAATTAGAGAGAATAAACCACCTGAAACCAATTGGGCATGGTCACTATAAAAATTTGAATCATTCCAACTCCAAGTAAACATGATAAACTTTTTCTAATTGTATAGACCAATTAAAAACAAAAAGAATGTGGTAAAGCTGTCATTGAATAAACAGAAAGAGAAGTGAAAAATGCGTAAATAGTGTAAGAAACTTGAGTAAGTTATGATGTTACCACTATATTTTCCACGACCTAAGCTTGAAAATTCATGCTTGCTCAATTGATATTCACTTGCCGGGATTACAGAGGTTTCCGTCTCAATGTTAGCTGCCTTCATAAATAACAAGAGAAGTAATTGAATTCTTCGGGGGTAACATATCAGAAAATTGATTACACTATGGACATTTATAACTTGAGGCAGTTCATTTCAGTGATTATTAGTTATAAACAATGGTCATGTCATTCATTGGTAGAGACAGTTAAAGCCGTTGGCCATTAAGGTTTAAATTCTAGCCAAGGCCATAAATTTTTCAACATATTAAAAGGAAAAACAAAAATACAATTGTGGTACCAAATAAGTTACCTCCAACTGCCTTATTGTGTCAAGCAAATTGGACCGTTGTTCACAGAGAAGTTTAAGTTGGTCTTGTACTTCAGAAAACTCGGATAGCATGATCTGTTCACAATCCTCAACAAGATTCTCATTAATTCCATCTTCAAGTAAGCGTTTTTTAAGTCTAGCAGTTGAGACAGACAAATCTTCAGGTACAAGGGAGAGACTACGATTTAGTGATGTTGATGGAAAGAGACTACAAGTCGAGTCCAAAGCTTCCATCCAAGCCACCCTATCTGTCTTTGAATCAGTTCTCAAATGAAGCGTCTTTGTAGCTGTAAATATGTAAAATCGTCTATCATCCGACTTGCTCTCACGAAATGACAAAATCTACCACAAAAAATCAGATGACATTTTCAACATGAAATCATTTGCCAAATCTCTCTTTACAACTACCATAATCGACAAATAATAAAGAAATGACTTAATCATGCAAGAGAGCATAGAATTTATAAAAAGGACAAATTAGTTAACCACAATTGTTAGTTTGGTGGACAACAAGTATAAGTTTTGGTGACAACAAAGACAAAGATTTAATTTATGATAGGTTTAAGTAGTAGTCACTTAAATATGTTATCCTAATTGTACTTATATTATTTATTTTATTTTGGATCTTTTAGTTAAAAAATCTTTTCTTATTTCTAAGAACTTTTTTAATATATGTGTAGATATTAAAATCCTGAATTTTTTCTTCTTAGACGAGAGTGATTCCTAGTTTCTTATCTACCATTATGTTTCACTAAATTCCAATAACTATTTACTTATTTTCAGCAACCAAAACCCTAAAAATTTAACTATACCAAACCTGAAATTCCAGAATCCTAAGCTGGAAATCCAGACCTGAAATGAGAATTTTTAACAGCCTCACAACACTCAGCAGTCCATATTTTCTAGTTTTCTGTGTTGTAGCTACTAGTTGATATTTCTTCTACTTGTCCTGCATCACTTAAGCCAGGAAGTGGAAAAGTCACAACTTCTTATCCTAAAAGCTGCCAAAAGAGGAGCAAGAATTTAGCAGTCTCACATATGAGAAACATCCAAAAGCAGAATCATCAAACTTGGACTTAAATGTCATCCAGCTAAACCAACGTTGTTCAAGTGGGAGTAAAACCTCGTAACCAAGAAATACCCCGTGTCGAAGTACTAGTTGCTTAAGAAGACCAATAGCGTGAAGATCTCATAAAGAAACCAAGAACTTGTCTTGGCCAAGCTGTACGATTCAAAAGTCAAAGACCTCCACTTACAGACCCAATGAGTTCACAAAAACATAAAAAGAGAACGAGATTCAAGTAAGCAGAGGAGAAGACCTAAAGTTAAGAGAAAGAGGATGCTTGTTTTTCTTTTTCAGGGGACGATAAGGGCGAACAACACGATTATCTACCATCCGCTTGTTTCGAGGGACAGTGAATACTCATTGATGTGACCACAGCAGAAGTACCTAGACCGACACGTATCCTATCGTAGCCACAGACCACCTGGCCGATGTGACCCACCATACCACAGCAGCAGCAACAACTAGTTAAACTACGAAAAACCGGAGTTGAAGGTCGAAAAAGCATAAAATCTATCTTGAAGTGAAAAAAACCCACGAAGGAAATTGATACTAAAGTGAAAAATGAACTAAAGCCCATAAACTCACTTTTTGACCTTTTACAATTTACACGACCAACAATGCAAATAACCTCTGCTTCATACCCAAAATCCACCAAGCCATTTTCCTTTCTCGACGTTTCTTGTTTGTTTTGACAGAAACCAGAAAGCCAAAAACAAGTAAACCAGAAACAGAAAAGTGACCCAATCAGGCAGACTGCGAGTTGTATTTTTGAACCAAAATTTATCCTTTATTAGCAAAACTTTCTCTTCCAGTTCTATAACATCAATAAAAAGTAACATAGACCCATAAAAATGGAAACTAAATTCAGTACAAGAAAACTTTCACATTATGTTATTGATACCTTTAAATGGACAATGCCAACAGCTTTCTGATGTTTCCTTCTGTGACTTCTACTGTCCATTCGCGAAAGCCGACCTGAGGAGATATCACCGATCAGTCGAACCTCGTCGTTCGGTGTTAAGGTATTGAGATTCTCCGACCGGCGAATCTTCGAGTAAGAAAGCACGCCGTTTTTCAGCGAAAACCACCGGGATCTCCACCCTTTTCCGTAATTCGTCCACTTGTAGAGGACCCCCGCGACGGTTGCGTCCGCTCCCAGTAGCGTCAGCCTGACGTCAGATCCACGGGAAAACGGCCCTGGCAACGATCTTGTTCTGTTCAGTGATATGTCTGGCGACTGGTCGCCCATTCCTGTACCCTCCAGCGAGATGCAACACAATGGGTGGATTTCTCTAACTCTCATTTTCAAATAACCATGCAAGTAAAGAGGAAGAAGAGAGAGAGTCGATCAAATCTTTTAATTTTCCATTAAATTTCCCAAAAGAAAACCTCCCGTAAGAAGAAAACCGATAACCCAGAAAATCCCAGAATGTTAAACGAAGAAAGGTCTGTGGAAATAACCAAAGTTCTCTTCTTTCTAGGCGAACCCAATAAGCTCTGAAATTTATGAGGAAAAAAGCGTCGTCTTTTTTTTTTCTCTTCTGTTATCTTTACGATTTCTAAATCTAAAATGTAATATATACAACAAAAATATTAATAAGATAGAGATGGGGAAGCTGTAACACGCTGGTCTGTGACTTGGTCATGGAAATATATTTAGATTGTGTTGATTCTCCTCTCCACCGAAGTTATATAAATACACACACGCGCGAGGCTGAAGGGGAAGCAGTTGAGAAGGTGAAGGTCGATGGTGGCATAAAGGTAATTTAATTATACGTGACGTTGAATCCAAGTCGAGTTAAATGCAAAAGCCTTGTTCTTTCGTCCTCCTTTTTTATATTAATGCAAGTTTCTTTTCCTTCTTTCTTTTTGCTGAAACAGGGTGACAGTCTTCTCACAGTTTTTGTTTTAATAAATTAAAATATTGTAGCAAGTATAGCAAATTAATTAATAAAATCGATGCATCGGAAAATGGCAACGCCTGGTTTTTGTGTTAACGTTGTCAAATGGGACAATTTGACAGTCTTTCAGTTTACTTGCAAAAAAAAAAAGTTAGCAATTGGCTAATTGTATTAATTATTAGCTTATTTTATTAGCGCTATTGATAATAGTTGATTATATTAACAGAATTGATCAGCGAATAATATCAGTTATTTATTAAAAATATTTGATAAAATTAACTATTTACTATTAATTATTTATGTATAAAGTGACTTATGATTGCTTGACTTAAAAAAATTTATGAGAATATGCATATTATATTTTAGTATTGCATTGAATATTCATGTAAGAATTTAGATTTTCAATCATGATAGTTAGTAATGTAATTAAATAAAAAATTGAATTTATTAATACTAACACAAATTTCTTATTTGTTAAATAATTTATTTAAATTATAATTTCTAATCATTGTGTACATCTAAAAAATATAAAACAATCCATGTCAATATATTTTAGAAATAATAAACATTAAATGCTCTTAAATTTGTTGGTGAGGAGATGTAACAGACAGTAACTATTACATGATTGGCATATTGTCACCTTCTCTAAGCATCTTGTCTTTCTTGGAGACACTGCACATTACTGGAATGCAGCATATTACGAGTCTAATTCCTGAAAACTTCTCAAAGTTGGCCCATCTTAATGCATTGGTTTTAGAAGACAATTCTCTTCAAGGGAACATTCGTTCAGGTTTATCAAATCTTTCCAATCTTGTTACCTTCTCTTTAGTGAGGGCACAAATTTAATTAGCTGGTTGGGTAAAAACGTTCTTTATGGAGCTTTTTAATGTTCAACTTGTTGAGTTAAATAAGTCAACCTACCAACAGTTAACAAACAAATGGTATTATGTCAAACACCTAAGTACCTTCAGCACGCTATTGTATGGCTTTTCAGCCATCTACCAAACGGGCCTCAGTACTCCAACTTCATGTCATGGAGATTCCTTTAAATTTAATTAACACACTTGAAGAAAAGAAGCCAAATAGTGGATTTGGAACTTTCGTTTGAAGCTCTTACAACTACAAAATGTAATGGGAATACTTGAAAAGACTTGGCTGAAATGGGTGTCTAACTAAATTGTTTTAGAGTCCAGCTTTGTTCCAGTAGGTAAAGGCTCCTAATAATAAGCTTAATTGCTCTAGATTGTGTGTCTATTCAACTATACATTAGATATGCTGTAACTATCATTTTAGTGATGTTTAGACTTTCAGCTGAAACTTCCAAATACTTTAGATATCATTAATTTATGTTTACAATATGCATTAATATTTATAGATAATATTGAAATAATATATATT
>JAOSBL010000211.1:29773999-29795713 GCA_027568915.1 Erythroxylum roraimae | reverse complement strand
ATATCATCAATCAACTTTTTGTTTAAACAAATTAAATATATAAACAAATCAAAATATTATGCACAGATAATTCATAACTGTTGAAATCATGCGTTAATCATAAGATCATGAAATAAAATTTAATGTAGGGATTTAAAAAAAATTATTTTACTTTACCGACGGATAAACAAAATTACGTCGGCAAATCCCATTATATTTATCGACGGAAAACATAAACCGTCGGCACAATCCAATATATTTACCGACGGAAAACATAAACCGTCGGCACAATCCAATATATTTACTGACGGTTATTGTTTATTCCACCAGTAATATTGCAAACCGTCAAGATTTTCTGAACTACGGTTTACCGACGGTCAACATAACCGTCGGAATATCACCGACGGTATTATGTTATCGTCGGAAAATATTACGATGGAATACTTATGGCCGTAGGTAAATTTACCAACGGTTTCACTTTGGGAAGAAAACTAAACACGCCTAACTAACCAATAAAGATTTCTGCCAACCAGCATATGTCTCCAATTGTGTAAAATTTGAAATCTTTAGGGTGTTTTTCTCCTCTCAATTAGTGTTTTAGGATTCGTTTAATTACTTTTTCCTTTTTTGAGATGATAAGTCTGTCTGTGAGTAAAACTGGAACTAGTTGTTTTACAATCTTAGCTCACAAATATATATCCTCCCTCCTCTTCGAGTGTAAAGCAACAAGCAAATACGAGACAAGCTTTGCGATAATGAAGTTCCCTGTATGTAAAACTTACTTTAAGTTCAACTTTGATAGATTTACAAGTTCTCCTTCTTTTGAATTTAGGCATCTCATATTTTATTTTAAATATTAAAATATCCCTATTTTTATATTTGCAACAGATCTTATATTTTATTTTGAATGTTCTTCCAAATTTGTAAAACAGACTAATCAAACGGAAAACTTTTACTTATTGATGTAATTTAAAAACCATCAATGTGAAATCAAATCCATGTTTCTTAAGTTACAACCAAATATTTCCCAGGAAGGTAACAAACTTCCAGTTGGGAAACAGCTCACTAGTGCAGTAGCAACTGGTCCCTCCACAGCTCCAAATGGCTTGTATGCAAGGGAACAATACTTGTACTCCCATTACATTTCATGTCAAATTAAATTTCTTGTACCAAACAACTATTTCATATCAAATTAAATTTGTGTCTCACCAGCAGAACATGTACCTGCCCATACTTCTGATCACGTTTCAGCTGCGGCAAGAATTCGAGGTCGTCATATATAATATCTTGGCCTTCTCTTTTATTTATTACCGCATCCAAGATGCAGTCTAAATGAATGTTGGTAACATGCATGTTCTTACATACAAATAAACGAAGCTCTTTAATTTCACAGAATTGAAATCTTCATATGGCAAGTGTTTTCAAGTGGCATTTTTAATTTTTTTTTCTGGTGATTTTTGGTAGCATTCTTGAAAGAAAAAAGAAGGAAAATCATTTATAGTTCTTCAACTTTATTCATGGATTGCAAGCCTTTCAATAATATTATTTTTATTATTTAATAATCTGCATGAATTGTTAGTCATATAATCATTCTAAAAAGAAAACTTACTTACAACAGGATGCGTATAGTGGTTAAGGACAAAGTTTTTTAAAATTTCACATGCTAGAATCACGGAAACATCTTTGTAAAAGTTAGAAAGATAAGGTTATATATATTGATGATATTCTTCCGACTCTCGCAAAACAGTATACGCGAAAAACCTTGTGTACACTAGGTACATTGACATTGATGTCTACTGGCTATAACTAATTGCTAGTTTTAAGCCGTTCCAAGGCAGCAAGAGGAATCTTCGGTGGTCCAATTAAGCACTGCAGGGGTCACGTTTTTTTGTTTTTGGGTGCAACGCATCACGTTTTAATTAACATACATAGTAACAATTGAAAATTTCCTTACGAAAATTTACTTGAGGAATAAATCCAACACATCACGTTTGATGATGATTTGTGAGTCCCACTCCTCAAGATTTTTGGTAATGTCAGTCATAGCTTGAAGGATGCATGAGAATAAGTTATGCACAGATCCCCATTATTGAGTCAAATTTTTTTCCATACGTGAAAGGCAAATCAAGCTGGATACAATTATTACCCCCTTTCATGAATCATTTCTGATTCAAGAGAGCACTGGAAAATGAATATAGTTGTTTGCACGAAGCTATAGCTTTTTTCCAAACTACAATTATGGTTTTGCAAAGCCCTTCAATTCAATTGTACTACATAAAAGAATGAGATAGAGTGGTCCTGTGAGAAGTTGGAAATGCTAGAGGTAGTTGACCATTAATGGAGTCCACAGATGAACATCCTGGTTCTACATTAATTTTCTTCCGTTTAGTGGAGCATAATTTCAGGATCTATAGCATCATGAGATATGATTTGGAGATTTGGTTGAATTTTCCAACGAGGATAGAACAAATCTTTGACTTAACACCGCCAAGGAACTGTCTTTACGCTATTACATAGACCAAGTGTTGACCTTCCAGCCAGTGAATTATACAGGAAAGGTTGTAACTTGTTCACATCCTAGGCTGATACTTCACACTTTGCAGATTTGCCATCATTCGCCTTCCAAATTAATGATTAAGCATTTGTCATCATCTCTAGCTAGCAGCTATGGGTTGGAAGCTGACATGGACTAAAGACCATGTTTCTCCCATGAACTCTTCAAATGAACCAAGCCAAAGGCATGATTTAATAAGTAATATTAGTTGATTAATTCTATACACTTGCTGTCTTCGGTAAGTAATCAAAATCTTGTAACTATTTAAGATTCCAGTTTGCTTTTAACAGTGGCTTATGCTATTGAGCCAACTAAACAAACCCACGAGTCTGGATGGGGCAAGAAAATCAGAATATGGAATCCCAAGAGCAAAAGTAAAAGCAAAAGCAAAAACAAGCATTCTTTGAATATTGTGTTGGTAGACCAAATAAGCATTCATGAATCCTCAACTTTTATTTGCCTATCATCTATCAAATGTTACTGTCAACAATTAATGCTAGTCGTCGACTCTCGTTGATTATCCTGCACAACTCCAAACCTAATCACATCTTCATTAGCATTTACTCTGCCTCACCGTCAACAGATTTAGTGCCTCATTTATGTTCTAGTACTAGAACTTCAATTATTCAAGCTTTCCAACAATCAGAATTATGACACTACAACTTAGGTGGACTAACAAGCTCTGAAAAAGCAATGGCAATTAAAACTCTAAAAAGTTGATTCGATCGTTTTTATTAGTTCTAAGTTTTCTTATGTAATATCAGACGTATTAGGTATAACTCTTGTCAGTGACGTACATGTGCTGCATAAACAAGAACCAACCAAGAACACACACAAAAAAAACAAAAAACAAAAAACGGTCATCTTGGTCATAGATTTAGGAGGGTCCTGCAAACGACGTACTGTCTCTGTCTCTCCAAACTCTTCCAACATTTTTTTCTTCTAATTTGTGTCAGTCTTTTCACCTCTGAATGACTGAATCTCCCTGCCCAGGTCTTTCGTTTGATGACAGTGATTATCATCACTGATCATCAAGTGAGGTGAAAGGTGAATAAAGTTTGCGTCAGAAAGCAAAAGTAAAGAGTGATTGTGAGATAGAAAGGAAAGCTCAAAAGCAGTTTACTAAAGCCAACCCAAATGATCAAGACTCAGGCATTAAGTTCGGTTCGCAGTGGTCCCGTAGGTTTTCGGCGAAGGGGAAGATACCCATTTCTGGACTTATTGGTATCTGTCCATAAACTGAAAGCAATACTAAAAAACAATTGCCAACGACCAATATTACAGTGCCACAGACTCCCAGGAAATCAACTTTTACGCAAACTACGAAGAACCCAGTTAGATTCACATGATCGCTTCAGTCTCTTGGGGTTGCACTCACAAGCTTGGAGCTGAGAAATAATGACACAGTTAGCTCATGATTCTGTGTTATCTATGCCCTGGCTTTATCCTGCTCAACTTTGCCCAATTTCGGATGCAAATCATTAATGCAGATCTTGACTGGTCTAAGTTCTAAAATTTCGGACAATCAGGGCGCGTAGGTCGGTCTATGGATTGATCAACAAAGCTCAGGTTCAGAGACAGTTTTATTTTCATTTCGATCGGCCAGTCCACAGATATTTGGAATCCTCATCTAAACTGTATAGATAGTGTATATGTGGCAACTAAGAAAAGATACTGAACCAAAACTTGATCCATATTACAAAGGGACGAGGAAGTACCATTTGGGCTATAAATTAGACCCAATTATCAACACAGAAATATGAGTTTATAAGATTAATCATGAAACTTGAAGTTGTCTTCCCCTATGGTATATTATGTCACACGAGCGATAGAATATATTCCGAAATCCACATTTAGGTAATAATTCGTTGCTTCAGTAAATCTCTAAATATAAGTCCTGTTTCAAAATGGTATAATTTATTTAAAACATGTGATTATATTTGAAAATTGATTTAATGTTCCAAATTCCATGTGTACAATGACTATCGACAAATGATACAGACAACGGCTGGTCTTGCAGATTCTTTAGTTGACTTGAAAACCATGATTATTTACATTTCATTGTGTATGAAAGTGACTCAGCGGGTAGGAGTTAAAATGCTAGATATAAGTAACAAATGAAGTTAAAAAGTAATCAAGTCTTTTGTCAATCCACTTAAATCCCGTGCAACACCGACACATAGTCAAATCTCACTGAAAGTGTTGATGATTGCCTGCTTCTGCCTGAATCAACTCGTCAAAAAGATCTTCGGGTTACCACTAAGAAAGCAGTATCATAGAAAGTGACGTACGAAAAGCAACGTGAAACAGCTGTTCCACGAGTGGATAAGCTCATCATTAATTCATAGATCTAACAGGTCTCCGAAACCATCCAACAACAGTATGATCTTTACATCTCCAATGAGCATTACCACAAAATCAATAAATTCTTTTTTGACAAATGCCATCTAGAAGTGAACAAAAGAAACAATGGCGAAAAAGCAAACTTAGACAAGACAACTCAGTCTAGAAAGGACATTGATCAAGCTTGACGCTTTGGTTGATCTTCATTTGTTGCTACTACAAGGGGTCGGCCCAAGATCTTCAACCTAAACAGAGGGAAGTGTCGGGGCCTCCACTATCCAAGAATGTATGCATGTTACTGGCAAGCATAAAGCAATCGTTTCAGCACTAATCTAGCTGCAGTTTCTTTTCCCTAATATTGACTTGAAGGAACACAACACATCAGAATCAATCAATCTTTCGATCAACATTACCTTATCGGATGGAGCTTATCATTGATTTTAAGCAGCAAATGTCGTTTATATTATTGAGCTTCGAACTACTTTCTAAGTTGTCATGCTTTAGCTATGCTTATCTACACCACTATAAAACTAAAACCTTTCTCCGCCTTTCGGGTAAGACTAAAATTGAAAAACTAAAAATACAATCAATATTGATAACAGACTTGTCGTCTATGCTTTTAGTAATATGTCAATTATAAATTTGTTTGAATTTAATGTTTCAATATTAGCACTTTGACGAAAAAAATCAATTTTTAAGTAAAGAAGTTAAAAGAATAATAAAAGAGAACTATGACCAATGTTTAAGTGTCTTCCCCTTTTACCTTTTATCCCGTTCATATTTATATTTACTTAGATAAATGGGTAGAGAATGAGATTACTGAATCATTATTTATGTGTTTAAACTTTATGCTTGTTGGCACTTCGGAACTTCCTTTTATGGAAGATCTTTATGATGAGCCTAGTAAGGGAACATACCCTGGGGTCCTGACACCACACTCTAATTCAAAACCTTAAGGCATTAAATTTATGAATCCTTTCACTTATATGTCCCTAACTAATTTCACCTTTTTTCAATGTAAAATTCTTACTCACACTTGAAATCCCAATAATCTTCCCCGCAACTATGAACTTCTACATTGAGCTTGGGTTTTCCCTTAAGTGAAAGTCTTTTTCTTAACAGCTTGAGTATACGGCGTCACCAAGAGTCCTTCTACTCCACTGATCTAGGCTCACTAGGAGTTTCCTTGCTCTTCCACGAGGGATGGCAACTACGGGATCCAACTACCATCTTCATACTCATCTCTTATTGAACCATCGGCTCTGATACTACTTTTTAGCACTAGGGGGTCCACTTTCTTGGAAGATTTTTATGATGAGCCTAGTGAAGGAACATACTCCTAGGCCTTGACATCACACTCTATCCTAAAACCTTAAGACATTAGGTTTATGAGTTATTTTCACTTATATGCCCCTCACTAATTTCACCTTTTCCTAATGTGAGATTCTCATTCACAGTTGAAATCTCAACAATGCTCCAAATAATACATTCTTAAAAAGCATTGGGTGATGGACGTTAAATATTTTTGAAAAATTTATCACTATGCTCATGTAAGAATAAGGGATAAATTACTTGAGATCATATCAGTGAAGGGTCATTGGAGAAAAATATATTTGTACAAAAAAAACACAACGTGCTCTTTCTATGATGGTCTGAGGATGTACAATTGATTGTTTTAAAAGACAATCTTTCGACTCTTAATAGCCTATCTGTAGTTGTCACGCCTTTAATTAATGATAATTATTTAGTATAGAGAGAAGCCAAATACTATTGCATCATGGGAAAGTGGAAATTCCCTAAGTCTTAATTGTTTTTATATTGTTAATCAGAACCTTTAAAGAGCATATAAAAAACTTCTCCTTCATTCCCTATAGATTTTTTTCTCCCTTATGAGTTTTCTAAAAAGATTTTATCGATTTTTCCATCACATCTCTCTTAAGCCTTCTATTTTGTTAAGTCTTTGTTTCTTTTTAGGGTGTCATGTCTCGTTCAGGGAGTTCAAGTTGTGGTTCTAGTGTTTTTAAGCATAAATCAAAGGGATTTAAGGTGTCTAACAATAGTAAATTGATTTGGAGAGTTGATGATGGAGGTTGGCGAATCATATTCCCTCAAATTGAGTCTATAATTAGGCTTAAAACGAATCGATATTAGGGTAAATTTAGGTTAAGTAGTCTAGAGGAGATGAGGGATAATTTTGTATCCCTATTTATATTAGCGTAAGATTCCCTGGTATGTTTGGGTAGGTTTGTTTTGTCAAACTTGGAGAAGTTAGCCTTTACTATGATATTTTTAAGTGTGAGATAAGGTTTTCTTTGATGATTTTTGTCTTAGGGTTCTAAAAGAAACTTGCTTGGTAGTAGGTCAACTTCATATACTCTTTTAGCCTTATATGCTCAAGCTTTGCTAGATTTTATAGATTCACTCCCTCCCTAATAAATTATTGCTAGAGGAAGAGCTATTATTAAAGGCTGACATTATCAATTAGCGTATCTATAATTTGGTTTTCCATACTTATGTTATTTTCATATAGGCTATTATTGTTGACTTCTAATTTTATAAGAAAGGATGAGCATAAACTTATATTTGTAGTTCACTAAAAGGAGAGTGCCTCCAAGAAGAGGAAGATGGTGGCACCCTAAGTATTGGAGTGAACTACGAAGAGAGGCCAACCCTTTCATCAAGATTAAGACCAATGATGAATCAAACTAAGGAGTTCTTGTACCCATACCAACCTGTGTCCTGTCAATAACTTTAAAGGGCATAATATTAATGACAAAGGTAAGAAACATAATTATAAGGTCTTTTTTCCCAAGTTAAATGTTAACCCTAAGATTTAATTTTTTATAAAGCCATGGTCAGTCCACATTTATGTTAAAGCTTTATGTTGTAAGGGAACTAGAATCTCATAGAGAGGAACTCCATAAATACATTATATAAGTAGATCGAGATTAACATCGTCAAGGTAATTAGCTTCTCTTTATTATATTACATGGTTAGGCCTATCTTTGCTAACAATTTATAACTTAAGTCCTTATGCTCATAGAGATCTACATCTAGAGGTTCAAGAGTGAAAGTTAGAGAAAGAGACTTACGTAGAATTAAATGAAGATAGTCAGTGCTCACAACAAGATCATGAAAGGTCTGAAGCAAGAGATGGAGGGATATATTAAGGACATAAAGGCTTTTAAAGGGAATTTTTGCATCATAATAACAAACTACAAAAATTTAGATTCTAAATCATAAAAGCAAACTAAGTATACCTTATAAAAAAGGAATACAAGATGGATTTGTGTTATGATCTTTTAAAGACCAAGTATCTTAAGATATGGAATTACAACATCGCGACCACACCCTTTATCGATGGATTTAACAAATTAAATATATTCATCAATTTTAAGAATCCAAACATTCTTATCAATGAATTGAACATTAAAAACTTGCCTACCCTAATCTTTCCTCTGTTAATCTTAAGTCTTCCCTCATGATTTTGTTAATATTTTAAATAACTTAAGTAAGAATCCTAATGCGAAAAGATCTAAGGGTCATCCCTCCCCTTCCAATATCAATCCTACAATGGCCCCTAAATAAACTGGTGATCAATTTTTAGATAAGTAAGGATCAATAGATGGCTCACTGAATAATATTTATAGGTAATTGATGAATGAGGTTATAAGTATCTCTAGTTAATTAGAGGCACATTATTATTTTATTTGTTTGTTCCTTATACTTTTTAGCCTTTTTGCTTGGTTTATTAATGCAAATGGCTTATATTTTTTATTGGATGATTTTTTTAATCTTTGTATGTGTGGATGTCGTTTATTTCTTTAAACTCAAAACATGTGGCCAACTATTATTTCCAGTATAACAATACCTTTATTAGATACTTGAGATAATTTAATTAACTGATATATAACTAAGTAAATCATCTTAGGCATACCATGCTTAGCAAATTTATGTCTTTCAAGTGCAATTTGTCTTAAAGCAAAAACATGTTAGGTTTACGATTGATTAATAAATCTGTGTCTTATAGGTGCATTTTATCTTATAGAAAAACTATGCTAAACAATGATCTCTTAATAAATCTACATCTTATGAGTGCATTTTAACTCAAAGTGAAAACATTTTGTATGCATGATCACTTAGTAGATCTGCATTTTATATTTGAGCTTTGCCTTACAGAGAAAATGTCTTATGTGTGATAGCTTTATAGACTTGTACCTTATAGGTGCGTCTTACCTTAAGGCGAAAATATCTTAGGTGCATGATTATTTAGTAGACTTACATATTACAAATGCATTTTTCCTCAAAGTATAATTGTCTTAGGTGCACATTCACTTAGAAAATCTACATCTTACAGGTGCATTTTTCTTCAAAGAAAAACATCTTAGGTACATGATAAAGGTATACACCACAGTGCCTTATAAGATAAATACATGAAAGCCTAAAATAAACTTTATTGATCATATAGGTGCAAATACTGCCCATTCATTATGCTAGGAATCTCTCGCCTACTAAGATAAGACAACCTATAAGCTTTTGATCATAAAACTTCTGTAATAATAAATGGACCACATTACTTTAGTGTAAGCTTTACTATTGCTTTGGATTTATTTAGCATATCTATCCTTTTCAAGACCAAGTTTCCAAAATTTGTATATCGGTTCTCTTTGCATTGTGTAACATAACTTACTCTATCTTTGTTCCTCTTGTAAATTGAGCACATTTCTTAGGCCTTTCTCAGTAATTGATCACCCTTAGTGTCTGCACATTTAGCTATATTGGGACTAAGGCCTCTACTCTAAAAGTTAGACTAAAATGTAAAACTCATATAAAAGTTTTAAGCATGGTGTAGTAGGCCTGGAAGACATAATGAATTTGATCTACCTAAATTCTCCTAAATATTTATATTTGATAGTTATCTGTAAAGTACACATATTTCATATTAATTCCATATGTTTTGATTGACAAAGTACTTTTAATTATGGATTATAATTATATATTTTGTATCTATGGACTAGATTAGAGATTTGGATCAAAATGTGCTTAAAAATATAAATTTAGCAAAGAAGGAATAAAGATCACAAATTTCGGAAAAGAATGAAGGCCTACGGGATAAAGCTTTTAAAAGATGTTTAAGCATAACACATTCCCACGTCTTAGTCAATATGATTGCTCTAAGATTTAACATAATTAAATGAATAAGGCCCTTCAAAAGTCAATAGGTCATAGCTATTTTTGTTATTATTTTGCTCTATTTAGAAAGAACTTATTTTGGCAGGATAATCCCAATGGAAGCATATTTCTTTAGATTTAGTCATGATTTTAGCCTTATTCCTTTTTAGGAAGATTACTTGAGGGGATTTTAGGAGAATTTATTAGAGAAGACATCCATCTTTCTCTATCATCTTGTTTCATCTTAGTTTTCTTTTTTTAAAAATGTTCTTGGGATAGTTCTTTACTTATCTTTTATATCATATTTAAGAATCATGTGCAATCAACTCTCTTTTTCTAGCCAAAGGTTATTTGAAGTTTGATTCCTCAAGAATTGTGGGATATAATTGTTAATCTTTACTCTTTTGTTCTTTAGTATTTACATATCTTTGGAAATTTTTAAAATTATTATTTTGTTTGATTAATACAAAAAGACACATTACTTAATTATCAAAATAATATATTTTCCATTAGAATGGTTAATCCATAATTTTCTAATTACTTTAATACTTATTAGAAAAATAACATGGTTTAATATAGAATATTCTACTTAGGTGAAAATATAATCTACTTTAAATAAATTAAGCTTGTGTGTTTATTGGATATAATTTTTGGTTTCTCTAACTTTTAATGTTGTCAATAGATTAAATAATAAAAGCTTATTTAGGATTATTTTTTGATAAGATAATTAATCAAAGAGATTTTTTTAGTTAATGAACAAGTAAAGAAAGATAGATTGTTAGATCTTGTTAACAACTATTACCAGTTTATAAAGGAGAGACAGATAGTTAGAGCTTATGAACAACCGCAATCAGTTATTAAGGAATATAAGGGCTTATCTTTGCATCAGTGATCAATTCAAAGAATCAATTCTGAAATTATACATTGAGTTAGATATTCATTATTATTTTATTTCATTAAATTGCATTCTTTATTAGTTTTCTGTCTTTTCTTTACTCTATTTCAATTTATTTCCTAAAATCTCTCCTTCCTTTTTTGTTTGTTTTGTCAGTTTGGTAATGGAGATAAGTTTTTACCAGTCTCTGATGATTTACCCCTGCTCATCACTATATATAATTCATTTGTGATTAAAGTAGGATTATATTTGTTAGATTCAATATCCACCATTTGAAATAACATCCATTTGAGATTTAAAAAATATGCTTAAAATAATAGCATAATGAGTATGCATAGAACAATCATAAGTTTACTAATAATGTGGATTATATAGATAATGTTGAATTTAGTGAACATGAGATAAATAAGACTTTTAACTAATTGTTGATAGAGAGTTTTATCACTGAGAAGGATATTAGCACCAGTATAATAGGGCAATAAACTTTATAAGAGTATGCATAATTTTAGAATCCATAAGACTTGTATGAATAGTAAGCTTAATAAATATATATAACTTGAGTCGAGTACTATTCAAACTAATTAGAAGAAACTTCAAAGTTAAGGAAGAAATTAAGGAGCCCAAAATCTTTCATATCAATTTGTTGAGAGAGAAAAGTTCCAAAATCAGTAATTCCTTTGAAATCATCATTAGTAATAAATCATACTTTCTCATTCGGTTTCATTAAATTGTATTCTTGATTAGCATTTTCTTTTTCTTTGCTTTTAATCTATTTCAATTTATGTCTTAAAATCTCCCCTTCTTTGATTTTGTTTTATCAACTTAGCAAAAGAGATAAGCTTTACTAGTTTATGTGGATTTGTCCCTACTCAACGTTATATACAATTCATTTATAATTAGAGTAAGATTATATTTGTTATATTCGATATGCATCAATACTTTAATACATGAACCCTGGAGGATGGTCTTGTTTGTGACCTCAACCTTGTTATTTTTTGAGGATATATGATAAACCAAAAACATCACTTGATTCTCATCTATTTACAAAATTGAGAGAACCATTTATTGTTAAATTTAGGTCATTGTCTATAATAATGGCAAAGGAACCCCATAATGGCATCTTATATTGATCTTTAAGAACCACTCCACAATTTTAATTATTATCATGATATGAGTTTTGACTTCCACTTTCTTCGTAAAGTAATCAATTACTACCAAAATAAACTTAACCTTCTGCACTACTAAAGGGAAAGCTCCTAGAATGTTAATTTATTACAAGACAAATTGT
Organism: Erythroxylum roraimae; assembly: GCA_027568915.1. Classification (NCBI taxonomy): domain Eukaryota; kingdom Viridiplantae; phylum Streptophyta; class Magnoliopsida; order Malpighiales; family Erythroxylaceae; genus Erythroxylum; species Erythroxylum roraimae. Next base: position 29,783,482 of record JAOSBL010000211.1, on the reverse strand, counting down.
ATTGGACTGAAAATATGTATATAATCAATTACAGGCGGGGGTGCAGACTCGGGTGTTGTTGACATTTGTTGCATTTTTCATATAATCCTAACTATCCTTTCTTAGTATTGGCTATTAATGTCGTTAAGTAATTTATAAACTAACGTAGAGGCCACTTGAAATAATCCATTTTCATCTGATGCTCCTAGCCTCTTTAGTATCATTTAGGAGTTTCCTATGCTGTATATATTATGTGATCTCTCTTATCCTTTTTATCCACTTGTTGTTTGATTTTATTCATATAAACTTTCATGTTTCCTATTCAAATATTTCTTCTTAAAAGATTTTGTCCTTTCTTTATCCCTTGGGGTCCATATTTGGACAATTTATCTACTATAGCATTTTCCTAATGAGGGATCAACTGTAGATATATGACCATAGCCTAGCTCTCTCGTTGATATATTTCCTATACATTTTCATGCTTTCCTCTTTGGTTGTAAAGGTTTGAAAGACTTGGTTCTCTGTCAACTAAGAATCTAACTTCAATTATACTGCCTTTAGTTATAAATAGGAGATCAATCTAACCACTCATAGAAAAATTTGATATTTTATTTATTGTTTGAGGCTTTAAAGTTGTGCCAATTCATGTATTTGACTTCTATGTTATAAGGTCTTTTGATCACAACCTTGCTCAGATATCTTCTCTACTACTGCATTTGTCAATTGATGTTGCTTAAGTTGCTATAAGTATTATATTCGTCACTTACTCTATTGAACAACGTATGCATTCCATTAAGAAAGTAGCGATTATCTATGTCTCGAGAGATGTTCTTAATATGTATTAAAAGTCATATTCATTTAACTCCACAAATCATTAAATCAATCATCCTAAAAGTTATCACCTAATAATAATAGGTTTCTTTATGAATGATGAAAAAGATCTTCTCAACATCTAACTCATAATAGGGATCTAGTTGTATCCTGAATATATGTCCCTAAAGTTTAGTTATTCATAGATAACTATTACATCCTCTAGTTGGTTAATTATGGGTAAAAGGTAATTGTTTTTTTAGGTTAGACTTTATTAAGGTTTATGAAGTCTATGTATATAAACCAATTTAGTTATTCATAGATAACTATTACATCCTCTAGTTGGTTAATTATGGGTAAAAGGTAATTGCCTTTTTAGTTAGACCTTATTAAGGTTTATGAAGTCTATGTATATACACCACTTTTCTGTTGGACTCCGATCTTTAAGTAGAATTTAGAATTATTAAATGAACTTAAACAAGTGTTTTTGTATATGTCTTTCCAACGCGACGCGACGCTGTTTCTAAAGTTTTTGTTCGCGGATGTCGGAATTTGTTTCAATTCGTTTCGAACCCTTTGTTTCGATTCGCGTTTGATAGTTTTTGTTCTTAAGCGATTTCCTTTCGTTTTGTGAATCCGCTTCTTTGATTTCGCTTATGATTTTGCTTCCGCTTTATGTTTTCCGACCTGTTTCACCTTCGATTCGATTAGATTCGTATTCGATTTGTTTCTGTTATGTTTTTGCCTTATGTTTCCGCTTCGGCTTCCGTTCTTTCGAATTCGTTTTCGTTTTCGTTTTCGTTTTCGTTTTTCGTTTTTCGGTTGGGGTCCGGTTTCGAGATCGGGTCCCAACATTTTCTCTTAACTTTTTATCATCACCATGTTAGCTAGCTACTCTAGATACTACACTCTGTGTAGAAAACCAACCTTCAATAACTTGTACACTTCCCCTTCAATAGCTCTCTCTCTCTCTAAGATAATGGTTTACTTCTTCTACATTATAGGTTTGTAATTGGGATCGACATTCAACTTTTGTTCCACCACTTCAAAAATAATTCCTCATATGCCTTCGAACCTCTAACTAAATGTTTGTGTAGTTTCTCAACAATGATTCCACAAGCCTTATTTCTATCAAATCTCTTACCTTCACTAAGTTCTCCTCCTAATTTCCTCTCATATCTCTCATGTTATTTCCCTTCTCTACTCTTACTTTTTTCAAATTAGATCATTTGGCAAGCCCAATAGCTCTTACATAATTTCTTTCTTTTTTTTCTTTTCTTTACTTAAATACACGAACAACTGATATAAATGATACGAAACAAAGGAATTGAAGAAGAAGAAACCTTAACAACAAAGTAAAGATAGCAAAACTATAAAAATTAAAAGATATCAAAATTTGATTCTTTTACTATAAAAATAATAAGCCGATGCAACAGAATGAAAAAAATCATAAGGAACATGATTTTTTCTTTTTTTGACAAAAAAAATAGAATTTGAACAATATAAAAACGTAAAAGGTAACCACACCTAATTTAAAGTCAAATTCTAATACAAAATAATGTAAACCTACTAAGAACATACCCTAAAGAACCCACGGATAAGTTTGAATCAGCCTAAAACAGCTAAAACACATGCGTAAAAGAATTATCCTATTGATTTTAAATAATTAAGAACTAGATTCATCAAATGCCATAGATTTTTATAAGTTTGATGTTCAATGAAGAACATGTAAAAGAAGCTTTCACAACTCTCAATAAATAAATATGTCAAATTTTGTCTTCAATTAGAAAGTGTCATGCTTTAAAAACTAAAATACAAAAATAAGGTTTTAATACTTAATAAAAACTAGGTTTCAACTGGGAATGTTTAGGCCACAATCTAGGCCAAATTGTGTTGACTATAAAAACTTTATGCTATATAATTGATATTCACGCATATGGATAGTGACCATAGATCCTACTGTATATTTAGGAAATTGATCTTACTTTAGGCCATGCCTGAGATGGAGACCGTGTTCTTCCTAGAACTTTAACTCCTACATTTAGGGAGGGGTATAGGCTAGGACATGCTCATAGGTCAGCCTGATTTTAGCCAAACATAAGTATGTTACCTCTAAATGTTTACTAACTCTATCTCTTATAATTGACTCAAGCTTACATGTAATGAATCTCTTATTTAGGATAGTTATGATTGCATCAAAAGGTCTCCCTAAAATTATGATGTATGTCAAAGATCTATCCACCATATGAAACTTCTTAGACTTAATGGTCTACATATGTTTGTCCTCTAACTTCAGCAATAAGGTGATTTTTCCCAAGGTATATGTTTTCCCTTTCTAAAGTCAACTATGAAACTTATGCATGCTTATGTCATGTATAAGCAAATCTCAATGCTTTAAATACATCATAGAATAAGATGAAAATGAAGCTCCAATTATCAATTAAGACCTTTTTTTTTTTACTTCATAGTTAGTTAGGATCATTATGATGACATTGCATCATCGTCAGGATTAGCAACCTTAGGATCCTCTTCTTTAAATATAATTGGCTTTGCTCCTTCATCACTTGACCCACAATATGGATCGTAGAGTTAGGCTTATATGTGGGTTCTTAAATTGTGATATGCTCACTCTCAACTCTCGCTTTATTATCGTGTTAATGATCTAGCCCTAGGTAAGGGACCTCCAACTTTCTATAAGCTTGGGGTTAAATTGATTTAATTTCCCTTTCTTTAACATGAAATCACCACATTCTGTAGATCTAAACATTCTTCCACTTCATGTTTATAATCTTAATAAAAAAATGTTCATTCATCTAGTCTCTTAATTACTTATCAATGGTGAGATCGTTGCTCCTTGCATAGTTAAAAATGTGGTTGAGGAATGCATTCAAATATGACAATGTAACACCATCAAAAGTGTAGGTGGTCCTTACTCAACTTATTTCTTTACTCGGACTCTCTTGTTAGACTATCCCATTATACTTCCTCTTTCTCTCATATCTTCAAATTACCTTGTACTTCCTCTTAACCCTCATTGGGGTGAGTTCACTTTTGCTCACACTCTTCCTTTAGAGTATATGTCCTATATATTGAGAGTGATTTTCAAAATGCCAAATATTGGTGTAGGCTTTTTTCAAAAATTATCACTACTATGAGAAAGGCCTACATTATTACAGTAGGGTTCTAATTTGGAACTTATGTAGCCTCTACACTAAATCTTTGGATGTATCACTTGAGGTTCTTCTGTTATGCCTACACCTCATGCAAGTAAGCAAAGCAGTCTTTAGGTCTCCTCTTATTACTGGCGAAGTGAGCTTCAAACCTAGATTTGAAATATTTGAAGCTTGAGATTGGCATCCTTATAATGGTTTGAACTAATCTTATGCAGCTTTAGCCATAGCTAAAGTAAAAGGCTTGCATTTTAAGACATTTGAGGGTGCTTGTATATTCATCATCCTTGAGTACCTAACAATGTGGTTAATAGGATCTATTGTACTATTATATGTCTCTAGGTTAGATATTTAAACTTTGTTAAAGGTGTTTCCTTTACAATCTCCTAATTGAAAGGAATGTCAATGGTTAGATGCGTTTTATCCTACGAAACACTAAAAGGGATGACATTGTCTCTGCATCCCTCCTCAAAAGATCCCACGGTGAAAAATGTGTTCCACGTATGTAGTTCTCTAGAGTAAATGTTATGGTTGGTATAATCGCCACCTTAAGGACAACTTGTTATCAACAATTACCTAAGGATGTTGTTACTTCTTGTAATTACTAAGAAGCTTTTAGTTGAGATTTTGTCACCCTTTTACTTGTCAAGAAGCTTCTTATTATTGGCAATGCATATTTGCAAGTCAATTAACTTATTTTTGTATGTTAAAAAATATAGCCTAGGCTAGTCTTTCAAATTGCTCTTGTTCTCCTTCCTAGTGTTAGAGTCATGCATTCATTGACTTCTACATTGTAGAATCTTTAAGAAACCTCATTTTAGCCTTAATTTTTCAAATAAATGTTTATAAATAACAATAATTAATAAAAAAACCTATCTTACCTTTTGTCAATTATAAATTTATCTGAATTTATAGGGAAGCTTTTATAAAATAATGTTGGAGATGCGCTAAAGTCAACTTTTAATTTAAAAAAAAGTTAAAAGAAAATTGAGATAGCTTTTCTTGGTTAATGTTTAAGTTACCCTCCAAGTTTACATTTTGCCCCTTTTTGTTTTACTCATCTAAAAATACGTGGACAGTAAATCATTTATTTACGTGTCCAAACTTTAGGTCTTAAAACGTGACAGAAATCAATAATTACGATAAGACATTTGGAAGAAACATACTCTAAGGATGATAATGTCGTTATATATATAAACAAATCTAAAATGATAACATTTTAGATTGAAAACAGGGCTGAAAAAAGTTAAATAACACAAAGAATCTGACGCCGTATTTGGCTCCTCAAATCCTCTGTCCCTTCTACCAGTGGCGGAGCCACTGTGGGGGCAAGTGGGGGCACTTGCCCCCACTGCCTCCAAAACTTTTTACTTAAAAAAATTATTTTTTTAAATTTTGATGGTATAAAAAAAATAAAATTACGCTCCAACTAAAGTTTTGCCCCCACTAAAAATAAAATTTTGCCCCCATTAAAATTTTGCACCCACTGAAAAAAATTTCTGGATCCGCCCCTGCCTTCTACTCTGTCTTAATCCTATCCTACTTCATCTCAACCATCCATTTATGTGGAATAATGCTTGTATATGCTTTCAAGTGTACACTTAAACACCAAACACAAGGACATGATCCTTTGTCCTTTCAACCTAGTATCAACCTTGTCCCATTTTATCTCAACCTTGTCCCATTTTATCTCAACCATCCATTTATGTGGAGGTCTCAACTATGTTCCATTTCATCTCAACCATCCATTTATATAGAGGTTCCACATAAATAGATAGTTGAGATGAAGTTATAAATAGATGGTTGAGATCAAATGGGACAAGGTTAAAACAGGGTAGAGGGGCCAGAGAATCATGTTCCTGTATTTGGTGTTTAAGTGTACACTTGAAAGCATTTACAAGCATCAAATGCTTAGAAAACTCGGACCGACATATACCAAGTGTTCCTGATATTTGTTTGTGTGCGCGAAAAGATGGACCTACAGATTACCAAATATGCGTTGTAGTTATACCAGCTCTACTCCTAATTTTTTCGAATTGGGTCATTTGGCAAGCCCAACGGCTTCTTTCAACGACTGCAACATTTTAAGATATATCAAACCATCTATTGCAATCCCAAGAAAGCAGGAGCAGAAAATGATTCTTCCAAAGGATGTCTCAGCTGCGTTGATGTGTCCAAAAAAGAGCTTCCAACGGTCTTTGAATGCTTTTGGGCCTTCAATGCATTTTTTTTAATTACAAATGATTAATTGCTGAAAGAGAACAAGAGCCGTTCCATATTGAAAAGCACCGCAGATAAAAAGTGACACATACAAACGAGAACCTCAGGTCTTACAAGATTTTGGATAAATTTGTGTTTTTTTTAAAAAATATGTGAGCTCACTTCAATTCTGGTGCCGTATGCACAAAGAGGTAGTGCCTTTATCCCTGATGCATGGGCCCAGAATATAGTCCTCACAAGCTATATAATGGTAGAAGTAAATGAATTATGAACAGCCTACGATAGCATCACATTCCTATTACCGATATCATACGGTTGGTTCAATCAAAATTTCAGGATTTGAACAGAAGTTACAGATAAAACTCCAAAGAAGCGTCTTCAATAGGATATAGTATCAGATTATTGTCGTTCGAAAACAAAGTATAACATTTTACTGAGATTGAGAAATGAATGTGGATGTCAATCACCAATGTTAGCGTACAACTTCGAAGAAACAAAATGCTTCGCAGCAATTTGCTGAATTCGTTGGGTAGGAATTTCGTTTTGGTATTAACTGTGCACAGACAAATAGATGACTAGTCCTCCAAAAGTTTTACCAGAGCATCAGATAGTTGAGAGTGCTATCTTCCATGTTTGCTCTGCAGTGTATAAAAATTCTACAAGGGTCCACTACCATTTCCAAGTAATGGGGGAAGCATCTTCTATGTCTTCCCATGCTGAAAAAAACTTAGGTTGCACCTCGAACGATTATCTGATATAGTATCATGCTGCACAGATGAGAATTAGTCTATTCAGTAAAAATATTGCAGATCAACCTATTTTGGCAGATTCATAACAGCTTGAACAAAATTAAACAAACTGCATGTATTAGCAAGCAAACATTTCCCCCAAAGACAAGATAATTCATAATCACTTGCTAAATTCATCTAAAGACCACCTTAGCAACGGTTTGAATTTCCCAAATTAACCACTCCAAACATGAAACAGATTAACCAATCATCACTACGTGGAAGTGCTTCATTATTATCCAACTATTAGACATGAAAACACAAGCTTAATAGAGAAGCCATTGTGACTAAGAATAAGAAATCTTTCAGATTCTATGAGCTTAAAAACGACAATTAGACAAAAGCAGAGTTTTTCTCACAAGACAAGTATGCTGAAGAGGAGCAGTTAAGAGGTCACCTTAACAGAACACCTACCAATTGATGGGCAATCCAACAAAGTCCAATTGTGTGCATTCACAGAAGAGCTAGAAATGTGATTCCAAACAGGTTTGAGAAAGTGAATACATGTTACCATTTTAGTCTGGTTTTGCAGATAGTAAAAGGTACGAAACTGAAATTTGTGCTCCTCAAACTTGATGGAGGGTTCCTTAAAGCATGACGAGTACTACTTGGGTGTTATCATTGCCACAACAAACCTACATACTTAAGATATCCTCTTCCCGTAAGACCTACTTAAGTTTCTTAAATCCAAAACTGACAAACAAGATCACTGAATGCCACAAATCCTACCATTCACAAACAATCCCACATCAGCATCAAAAAGCAAAAAAAAAAAAAACAATTGGTTAGGGAACCTGTAATCCATGTTGGATTATTCTTGCATAAACCAGTTGAATCTTTAAAAGATAATTCTCCCACTCGAACCACAGTTTTGTACGTAGACATCTTAACGGTACTTGCTTAAGCTTTTGCATTTTTACTTTATACATAAATCTAATAATCACTTGCACTTGAAGCCTGTATCATCAGTAACTATTTCCATTCTGCACCTATTTCAACTGGCACGTCACAAACTTTAATTACCCAACAACACTTCTATTCATACTTCAAAACATTTTATTAATCACCTTCTTCGTTTCCATTGAAAAATTCGACTTCAATTTTAGAAGTTTTCAATTAATTAATGGAAATGTCAAAATCTGAAAACAACAAAATTGTTCTTTTCACCTGAAAATTTTCTCAAAACGCAGAAACCAAAAGGCGAAGAGGCCTTCAGCGACACCCAAACACGACCCAGCCACAACATCAAGAACGTAATGCCTCCCTAGCAAAACCCTGGAAGCCGCAGTCACCGACGCCCAAACGCAAACCGCCACCACCAAAACTCCGACGACCTTTTCCACATCTCCACCAAGCCATTGCCGGACAAATCCGATCCCATTCCCCCTCAACGCAGCTCCAATCACTTGAGAAGAAACCGAAACCATGGAAGCAACGAAGAAAACGCGGGAGGCGTGGCCGGAGGGGAACGAGAAATTATCAGCCGAAACGGCGGGGGACATAGAGGGATTGTACGGTGGACGGGGCCGGCGGAAGAGTATCTTGATGAGGCCGACGATGGCGAGGTCGAGGAGTAGGCCAAGGATGAAAGGAGAGAGGAAAGGCAGGAGAGTGACGGAGAGGGGAGAGAGCAACAGAGCTAACGACACTGGAAAGAAGAATCGGAAGTCGGCGGAGAATTCCAGGAGTAGGAGGAAAAGGGTCGGGAGGTACGGGTGGAACAGAGTGTGGAGGCGGCGAGAGAGTTCGCCGTCTATGGCTTTGATTCGTTGAAGGAGCGTAAACGGTGGCTTCGGTGGCACAATCGCCATGTGCGGTGGGGCCGACTGACAGTTTTGATTTGGTGGTCGTTAGGAGTCTAGATGTTCGGAATAATATAACTCTTTGTCTTATTCTGTGTTGTTGAAAAACGTCATCGTTCTTTTTAAAATTTAAATATTCTGTTACTCTTTCTAAAATTTGTGATTTATGAGCCAAGTCGACCCAACCAACGTTTTCTATCATTTTCTTTGTAATATTACAGAAGTTACCCTATCTTCTTTTCGCCACCTTCCTATCCCTTATAAGACCCAACCTAGATTCTCATTCACATCAAATTATGCGACATTTTTGGACGATTGCCTTTTGTAAATTTCTCACAAAATTATGAAGGACGATAGAGCATGAATGACGATGAAGCACTGAAAATGTTGACGTCCTCTATCATTTTCTTTATAACACTATAGAAGTTGCCCTCTCATCTCACTACGAGTCTCTTCGTCACCTTCCTATACCTTGTAATATACCCAACCCAAATCTCCTAATCTCAATCGCATCAAATTATGCGACATTTGAGGACGATTTCCTTTTGTAAATTTATCACAGAGTTAAGGATAAAGATGGAGCAAGAATGACGATGAAATATTGACATTGATTTACAAAAAGCTGATATTATAAATTTATAGGTGTTCTTGAAAATTATTTCTTGAATTAGCGAGGATATAACAACTTAACTAAATTTATAAGACATTTTTATA
>JAOSBL010000211.1:29753469-29764669 GCA_027568915.1 Erythroxylum roraimae | reverse complement strand
AATGACCAAGAAACAAACAAACAACCATGTTAAGCATTCCATCGAACACCTTGAGGGCAAAACCATCTCAACCCTATATACACACAAATGGTTTAAATCTTTCCATTATTTACATGCAAAACACTCACACAAGACCAATCAAACGTAAATAAACAAACAAATGCCATTAAATCAGTCCAAACAACATGAAAATTGTCGGAGGAGAGAGGACCCACGGCTTACCGTCGGCAGCCGCAGAGGAGAGAGCACAGGGCCTTGTTGTTGCCAGAGAAGAGGGGGAGGAAGGGTAGTCGTTGACGGAGCAGCTGGTCGGAGGTGAACGGAGGAGGAAAATCGCCGGAGGAGAGGAGAGAAAGAAAAGAGTCGGGCGTGAGGAGAGAAGAGGGGAGGGATTTCGCTGATTTTAATTATTTTTGATGACGGAATAAATCCGTCGGTATAGCTAAAAATGCCGTCGTGAAATTAAGCTTCTGAACCTAATTTTACGACGACTTTTTAAACAATACCGACGGATTTAATCCGTCGGCTAACTACCACCCCCCGATAACTTTCCTGACCGAAAACTTATTCCGTCCCTATTTACAGACGAAATTCTATGCATCGGTATATTTCTGTAGCTACAATTTTTCAAGTATATTTCCCTCCAAATTTAGTAACGAAATTCTTGTCCGTCGCAATTTTCGTGTTACATTCCGACGGAATAGGAATTTCCGTCGCAATTTACTTACGAATACTGTACCGTCGGTATATTTCCATCGCTATTACACAATTTTCTTGTAGTGAATAGCCACATTCTACAATGATAAACTAGGTTAGTTAATATTATATAAGTAACGAAACAACAAAGATTTAATTTTCTTTATAGGTTTTATATATAGTTTTACATAAATGTTCTACTTTACAATAGGTTTACTGAATATCCGACTTTATAGGTAAACAAAAAGTGCGCCAACAATACAATGACGATGAAGATTTGAAGCACAGCTAACCGCTAAATCTTCTATTCGCTTTATGTTCTTTTGTTTCATCCACTACAGTAGCTTCCAGTTCTATTTGGTGTAATTTACTCCTCAAGAGAGAAAAATTATTCATTAACAGTACGTGCATGAGATTCCTTTTTTTCTCAGGAAAGAAAACACTAACAATGATTATGCACGCCATAATACAAAATAAACATAAATAACAAAGTCAAAGAATCTTTAAAGTGGACAAGGCATAGATTGCAGAGTCTAGATCCTCTGTCTAATATAACCCTGTCTTATTTTGTCTAAATGAAAAACGTCGTCGTTCTTTTTAAATTTTAAACACTTTTACTCTTCCCAAAATTCGTGGCTTATGAGCCAAGCCAACCCTGCCGATTTCCTTTGTCCCCTTCTACGTATCACTACAGAAATCGCCTTCTCTTCTCCTCGCCACCTTCCTACCCCTTGAAAGACCCGACCCATATCCTCAACCACATCAAATTATGCGACATTTTCAGACAATTGCCTTCTGTAAATTTATCACAAAATTAGGGAGGACGATGGAGCATGAATGACGATGAAGCATTGGCAGTGCCATCCTCTATCGTTTTCTTTGTAACACTACAAAAGTCGCCTTCTCACTATCTGGCTATGAGTCTCTTCGCCCCCTTCCCCCTTCCTACTCCTTGTAAAATTCAACTCAAATCTCCTAATCTCAACCACATCAAATTATGCGACATTTAGGATGATTTCTTTCTGTAAATTTATCACAGAATTAGGGATGAAGATGGAGCAGGAATGATGTCCTCTGTCATTTGGAGGATATAACAACCTCACTAAATAAATTTTCAGAAGGCACGGCCATGCAAATGCTTCCACTGCTGTGTAGGCTAACTCACGACTGTGCAGCACTTGCATGACCATGATAGCTAACTAACGGCCGTGAGTTTTCAATTAATATGGAAGAACAACCATTGAAGTTCAACTTATTCAATTGAAGAACAAAATCAAGAACAAGAAAGAACAAGCATAACAAAGTTGTAAATGAATATATAATGTATTCTTCCTACTTAATCACTTTGATATTTTAAAGCCTTTTTATAAATAAACACATTTATATTTTAGCACATTGCATAAGTCTTTTTAGTCACTGAAAGGAATTAAGGTTTTGATTTTAAAGAGAAGGAATATTCTATTATATGGATTGATCTAACAATGATGGATTTTTTTTATATTCTGTTTACAAGTTACAGAATCACATAAAATTGTATTTAACTCCATACGAGGATATGGAATGTATAAATTAGGTATGAACGGCGGAATAAAGATAAATTTATACTCATATTTGAATTTGCAGCAGATACAACTGAAAAACAATTCAAAAATTCCACTTAACTTAGACTTATAATTGAGAGAGTCTTGGATAGAATAGAAAATTTTCCTTGAATGTATCCTAATTTTTTTCCTAATTCTTCTTTTGATGATCCACTTAGCCTCTGATAAAAAAAGTATACCTTAGTTATATTTCATCTCTTCAATAAGTTTAGTAATGAGTATAATGACCCTATTGTTTCGATGGAGAGACAAACCTATGATTAGCTTTTCGAGAAATTTCCAAATGAACAATTTCAAATAAATCTTTCATTTTCTTATTTTACTATGTTCAACTATATGTATTCCTCTATCCGTAGAGTACATAAACAATTCAAAATGCCTCGATTTTTTTATTTTTAGAACAGGTCCTAGTCAAATAGTAATAATTTGAAGCACTTCTTTACACATTTTTCGAAAACCCAAGGGCTCAATTGTATGAATATGTAAAATAAAGGATTTTCAATCCTAGTCAGTGAATAATTTATCTACTCCATAGATGCAATTTGGCTATAAATTGCATGAATTGTCTGATTCTTGATTATTGAATCTTGTTCCTTTTTAGTTTTAGTTTTATTCAAGTCATATATTCCTCTAAATTGAAATAATAGAATTGGATTTCTTTTTTTATTGTGAAAGTTTGTTTATTATTTCTTTTATAAAGAACATTTTTATGACCCAGTTTTTTCTTTCTTTTGATAAATTGAAAAAGAAATTTTATATTTCTTTTTATTTTTCCTTTCACTCGTAGTAAGGGACAAAAGTGAGCTTTAGAAGGACTACTAAGTGAGTTGAGAAATCAAACTGTATCAGTATTTTTATAGACCTTTCTGCAAAGACTTTTGAATTTAACCATTCAAATTGAATTGAATCCAATTATTGAATACAATTTATAAATTATATTGAATTCGACTAGAGTAATGTATTCTAGGAATAATATTACTTTAAGTTTAATGGACGATTAAGAAATAATAGAATGAGTGGATGAATAGGAAGACCATGATACGCACCGGATTAGTAATATAGGTTCTTTAATTTATTGAAAAGAAAATTTCTGTATAATATTGAAATTTTATATATAAAAATATTGAATTTGAATATATAAATTATAAAAAAGAATGTTAATTTTCTTTTAAATTTGAAATTTTAATTATAAAAAGAATATAAATTGGGGCAAAAAGTTGGTAGAAACGATCAGGTAGTACTTCTTCCGATTCCGATCCAAAGTATATTGTCAACCACATTCTTTTGCCAGTTGAGCCGTTAATTTACCAACTAAAATATCACCCGTCTCTACTATAACCTTCCCAACCACGATTTCTTTATAGGCATTTCACTATAATGTTATAAACAAGAGTAATTTCAAATTGATTCATAATCAATCGTTGGTGGAACATGTGTAAGGAATTGTTAAAAAAAAAAGTTGTAGCAAAAAGGTATGGTATTCATGGCATTTGCCCTATACGTGTAAATAACAATAAGGCGAATCTTTACTCGGAGTAGAGCACAAACCTAAAAATAACTGAAAAACCCATTCAGGAGCAAGAAAATAACATCGTGATTGAATTTTTATTTCGATCAAAGAGGTTCTCTGTCTTGATAATATGTTCTTTTGTTAGATAATTGTTTAGAGGAATATCTCCGAACATAACTAGGAACAAATTTTCTTTTAGTTGTGTTATAATTACAAAGAATCTCTTGCTTGGTATTTACTTGTAATGTTGATGGATAAATATATGAGTCTTTTTTATATTACTTCCAGATGTCTCAATTTCTGAAATTTGAAATTCCCTCTTTCCAACGAATGAACGAAAGAGCCACTTCAAATTAGGATTTCGAAATAAAAGAATTCTGTTATGTCAAAATATTGAATCGTTTGAATTGATTAATAATACATTTTATTTGACAACATTAGGAATTCATAACAAAGTGAAGTTTAGTGTGCATACTAAATTCAAACGAACTGATATTATTCATTAGTTGTTGTTATTTCTTTGTCAATATTTATTCAAAATAACAATTCCAGTAGTTATTATTTTATTCATTAATATTACATTATTGATTTTTTATTCATTAATATTTATCTATTCTAAATAACACTTCCATTAGTTATTATTACTGATTAATCAAAATTACTGATTAATATTAATCATGTAAAAATATATTAAAATAAATAGAGAAAAGCCAGTTATCGGAGTCGAACTAATGACCATCGCATTACAAATATGATGCTCTAACCTATAAGCTAAGTGGGCTCCTATAAGAGAAATTGTATATGCATAGTGTAAAGATATGTATTATATCTCATTATTTAATTTTGTCATTTTTATTATTGGGTCTTCGAGATAATAATTAAAAATCCAATTCAAGAGGTGGTGTAAATAAGTAATACTTCTAAGTATTATTTTCCTTGTGTGTGTGATTCTAAGTATTATTTTCCTTGTGTGCATGACCTTACTTCTGGACTACACACGTGAGTGATTTTGTGATTGTTTTTCGGTTTGGTGTTGATTGCAGCTGTACGTGTGTGGTGAAGCTTTGATCTGATTATTTTGTGATTTGAGGGTATTGTGAAATTGCTGAAGTGAGGGAGGCTTGCGCGTGTGACTTGGTCTGTGTCTTGGTCCTGGTTGATTAAAGGTGCATGGACATATAATGTTATTGTGTGCAGAAAATTGTGAGAGAGCTGAAACAATGAGGTTGTGTGCGTGAACCATCGTTTTTGGAAGATGTTCACGTGGGCTGAAGGATAATGTGACTGAGCTGCAGATTTTGTGATGGTGCGTATGTGACTTCCTCTTTGGACTCCGTGTATGTGCAGCCTTGTTCTGTGTTGGTCATAGATGCTTGAGTAAATCACGTTATAGTGGAGTGCATAACACAAAAGGGCATAGGTAGATTGGGCATGTGTGACTCTTTGGCTGTGCGTGATTTGTTGGCTGCATCTTAATCTTTGGAAAAGCCAAAAACTTTAGGAAGTTGTTCTTCGTTTCCTTCTCAAGTGTTTTCATTCGTGTTGAATTTTGTTTAATCCCTTGAGTTATTTACTTTGTGTTCTTTCATTATAAGATTGTTGAAAAAAGTTCTCTGTTGAAGTTAACACGAGTCAGTCGTGTTATTGGGTGTGAATCACTTTCACGGATAGTGAGGACGAGGGGTAGTGTCAAGGGTTGAGTGGTGTCGGCTTATTAAAGCCTTGTGCAAAACTATTGTTATCCTTTGGTGAAAGTATTAAGCTGGGTCAGAACCCCACAGACGTAGACAAGATTTGTCAAACTGCGTTAACAGATATAAAAAAAAACATTTATTTTGATGTGTTTAATTTTTCTGGTTTTTGATTGTGGTAGAAACGAGTGCAGTAAATCAAAGAGTTTGCGAAACTAATACACTCCTACGATTTTTCACATAGGAATTTAGCAAACTACTCCAATTTATGCTATTAATTTTTAATTCTTTATTCTTTTCATTCTTATTTATTCGTAATTAATATTAATGTAGAAATAAAATATGATTATTGTTCGATTCATGAGGATAGGAAAAATTGCTTTTCATGTAACCGGATTGTATGGTCCGGGAATATGGGTGTTCGATCGTTATGGACTCACTGGGAAAGTCCAATATGTAAATCCCGCGTGGTGTGTGGAAGGGACAAACAAGTATTTATTTATTGTTTCTTGGAATCACAAAAAAAACAAACGAATGGATTTTAGGGGTGATATAAGAGTAAATTGTGGAAAGAATCATGCAAATCTTTTTTGTACCAATATTCAAACTCATGTGACAAGCGAAGGCTCTGAAAAGATCAATCAAGAAATCCCGCATCTAGAAGCCCATTACTTCAGAATTTAGAAAAAAAATGGAGTTGAAAAAATGATAAATAATAATAAATAAAAATAAAGTAATGAAACGAAATTCTCGATTAGATTAGGAATACATTTTTTTATTAGTTATGGATAAATGAGGTTTCTATGTTGGATTAGGAATACATTTTTTTTAGTTATGGATAAATGATGTTTCTATATTATACTATTCCAAGTGTGACGATGAATCCATTTGATAACTCATATATTGTTATTCATGATATTGATCCAAATGGACATCATCACCATGGAATTCATCGCATTTAATTTATAGACGTTATCTTCTCTATGGGAATCAATCCCAAGCTATTACGAAGTAAATCATAACGAAAGGATAAGATTATGGAGGTAAATATTCTCGCATTTATTGTTATTGCATTGTTCATTTTAGTTCCAACTGCCTTTTAACTTATAATTTTCATATAAACTATTAGTCAAGTTAGTCAAAGTGATTAATTTGAATGAAACTTGACTGCTTACTTCTTAATGGACTGTAGAAAAAATGCAAAGAATTCCAATTTCGCGTCGTAGATAAATGTAGATAAATAAGGGCGGACTACAATCAACACTATTCTATAAGATCCGATAGTATGGTAGAATGAAGTCTTTCTTCTTTTTCTTCTTTTTGATATGGAAATAAAGAAAATCAGATAAAATCAAAAGTTAATAAAGGCCCCCTTTCAGCTATCAAAAAATTGGATATTGAATGTGTCTATTTTTAGTTCAAATTCTTGATAATTAGGAATAAGAAAGATAAGATGAATTTTATTTATCCAAACCTTTTTAATAGAATTTTTTGAATCAAATCTCCTGCTTAGACTGACAAATCCACGATCAATTATTATATCCTCTATTCAAAGAGGAGAAATGAGTGTCATTATTCTAATGATTCAAAAAGATTTTACTTTTACAGAATTGATGAAAAAAGGAATATTGATTATTTAACCAATGCGTCATTTTTTCTTCAATCAAATCCTTGGTTTATTGGATTTGATATGATATAAAAATCTTTTTTTATATTCTGATTGTACCTATATAACCTAAGTTTTTTATTTGTTATTTGGGTTGCTAACTCAACGATAGAGTACTCGGCTCTTAAGTGTGACTAATATCTTTTACGCATTTTAGATCAATCCATATAATTGGATGAAGAACGATCCAATAATGTAAATAAATGGGAAATTCAAAATAATAGGGGATAGAAATGCAAGAATATCAACGGATTTAATCAGATAAAATCCAAAGGATTATGTAGGTTCATTGATGGGGTTTAATAGAAGAGCTTTATAAGTTTCCAAAAATTGAAGATACAAATCAACAAATTGAATTTCAATTATTTGTGGAAACATATCAATTAGTAGAACTGTTGATAAAAGAAAAGGATGTTGTATATGAATAGCATACCTATTCTTCTGAATTATATATATCAACGAGATTAATTTGGATAATCAATAGGGATATGCAAGAACAAGACCATACATAT
Organism: Erythroxylum roraimae; assembly: GCA_027568915.1. Taxonomy (NCBI): domain Eukaryota; kingdom Viridiplantae; phylum Streptophyta; class Magnoliopsida; order Malpighiales; family Erythroxylaceae; genus Erythroxylum; species Erythroxylum roraimae. Next base: position 29,756,993 of record JAOSBL010000211.1, on the reverse strand, counting down.
TTATAAATAGAACTGCTACTTATTTGTTAAATAGTCAGATCCTGCTCTTATTAACACGGGACTGGAAGTGTAACAAAAGGTATAACCCAAGAATAATGATATGTATATTCCATAATTTTTTTTTAAATTTATGTCTTTTTTCTTATTCATCAACTTTTTTTTCACGAAGAAGACTAGGAAAGATCACGCAACTAAGTCAAAACAAGCAAATCCAAATAGCCAAATTCTTGTAACGTAGAAAAATGGGGAGGAAAAATGTGCCAGGTATTGATATTGTTCACTGTTAATGTTACTTCTGCTAGATTGAAGTACTAACATAGCATGCATGTCCATAGAGATATGTTACAGTTTCCTTTCAGTGGGTTCACTCGAAAAAGAAAAACATCAAACAAATAATCAATTTGTTCTTTTCTTCTTGCTGCACTGCAAGCCTCTCCTATCGCTCTTTTCCCCCTTTCAGTTCATCACCTATCTCATCGCTATCCGTGCGATGCAAATGTAGCCTTTTCGATATCTTCTTTTTTAGCCGAGACAGGCCAAGCTTAGTTCCAATGTTATAAGGTGCCAGGCTATGTGCTTTCTTTGCTTCATCTTTCTCTATCATCGTGGATTTCCTTTTATCTTTAGTTGAATTAGATTTGATTTTTGAACGGGTATACCACACTATCAATTTCCCATAGTCACCCATGATTGGGGGACTGGGGTGTGACTGGGGAGTCTCCCAGTCACACCCGTGACCTTCCCCATTACACTACTTTTAAATATATAAATACCCATCTTTTACTCATATTCGCATTATTTTGCTTTGCTTCTTCTCCACCTATAGACCCAATCTCCATTCCTCACTAACGCACGCCCCTCGCCCAACACATGCCCGTAATAATTTCTTGGTGGCCACCGCACAACTATGTCGCCGCTTCAGTTAACGTTGTAACCTCGTGCATCCACCAAACCAACCGAATATGAGCACAAATGCCACCTCTACTTATGCAACCAATTATGCCTCTAAGAATGAAACAACCCAGGGTTCCCTCGTCTCTACCACAAGAGCCTAATTCTAGTATTCCATGCCTCAACTTTTAAAATAAAGAGCACCAACAAAGGTACGCTTTTCTTAAGGATCGTAAAATTATTCCAAATAGATTTTTGGATTTTCAATCACTTATTGAATTAGGAATATTTGATTAAGTCCACAAATTGCTGTGAAATATAGGTTGAGAACAATTTTTTTAATTTAGGAAAAAATCATATGTAGAATTGACATTAGAATTTTCGACCACTTTAGAATTAGTTCATGAAACTAATAATAGGGACACTGCGTTAAGTCTTAAATTTCGATTAATAAATGCATATTATGTAATCACTTTAGAAGTACTTAATGTTATTTTTGGCTTTCCAAATACTAATTTCTATGTATATCCTGATGATTTTGTAGCTAGCAACTTTTGGTCACAATTGACCAATTCTAAGAAAGTGTTTTCCCCTAGTCGGTCTAAATCATCTGCTATCGTGGACCCTGCCCTTCGCTATCTTCATTGGTTTTTAACTTTTACACTATTTGGTAGAGGAGATAGCAATGGGGCAGTTTCTAAAACTGAATTATTTATTTTGTGGTGTATGGTACATGTCAGGCCTTTTAATGTCGGTAGCTAATTAAGTCTGCATTTAGATGAAGTGGCTCAATCTAGTGCAGGTAAAATAGTAGTTGGGGCATTTGTGACCCAAATTGTAGAACACCGTGGCTTGCTAATAGAGAGAACACCCATACCCATGCAGTTAGTTTCAGGTAACTCGACTCTCGACTTGAAATCTTTGATTTTGATGAAGGTTATCAAGCGGAAAGGCGATCGCAATGTTCTTATACAAGATGACACAGGGAAGCTTCGAGCAGCATGTGAGTGCGAGTTACAGAAATGGAAGCTTCAAAATAAGATGATGTTCCACCTCCCCAACCTCAACATATGCATCAAATATCTTCATATAGTTTCATAGAGTACCAATCATTGATAAATCAATTGATAGCATTTGAACAACGAACAAATTACAGGCTCCACAATATTGAAGCTAGCGTGGCGGAGATTCGAACCTTCATGGCCAATTTGAATGCTCTCTTCAGGCAGCCTCCATCCTCATCTTAGTATCGTGTTTCTAACCTTTCCCTTTTTACTGGTTGTTGTTTTAATTTCTTTTCGTTTTTATCTTTGTCCTTGCTTTCGTTCTTTTGCCTCTTAGATCACCCTTTTATTTTCTTATCATATCGAGGGCAATGATGTTCAAGTGCTGCGTGAGTAATAGTTTAGAACAAAAAAAAATGATTATTTGTGTCTTGTGTGTTTGTTTTCCCATTTAGTTATTAGAGATGCATGATTATTAAACGAACTCAATCTAGATTAGAAATGCATAATATGAGTGAATGAGTATACTTGCATGCTTAGACTAATTGACTTGGATTTCGGTTAAAAGGACATTGACTTGTTGTGATAGATGAATGACACCTTTCATTTGGTAAGATTTTGAGCCTTTTTGAAATATTAAACACCAAATTCTATAATTCTTTGTCGAGAGTGTTCTTTCATGATTAAGGAACTCCAGAACTTGCTTGCAAATACTAGTTGAGATCACACAATCTTATGCAAATATTGAAATGATAAAGGCAATTAGGATTAGCCCTTTTGCTTAAAAGGCCACCATGATTTTACCTCTAATAAACCCCTTTTAGGCTTAACATGACACCTTTTCTTTCTTTGAACCCAAATATGAGCTTTGACCTTGATTATTTATCATCTTCGTTGTACTTACCATAAGGCAAGTTGAGCATTTAAATGAGTATAATTGGGTTTAGGGAATAAGCGTGGGGAATCATTAACGTATAGTTTGTTATTATATTAGGGATGGGTATAGTTGTGGAGATTTTCACTTCTCCTTTATATTTCTCTTCTCTTGATTTCCTTGTTTTAGAATCATAAATACAAAAAAAACAAATATAATAAAAAATAAGAAGAAAAAAATGAAAAAAGAGAGAACATGTTGGGACCTGATCTCGGAACCGGACCCCAACCGGAAAAACGCGGAAAGCGGAAAACGAAAACAAAGCGAAGAACGGAGAAACGAATCGGAAACTCGGAACAAACCACGAAAGCACAAACACAATCGAAATCAAAGAAGCGGATCGCGAAGTAAAACGAATCAAATCGGAACAAATGGTTCCATCGAACCGAAACAAAGTCCGACATCCGGGTAACGAAAATTTTAGAACCACGTCGCGTTGGAACCCTAAGACTAATCCATTCCGAAATTGGTATAATTCACTCAAATCAGATATTTTTTTTCTCAAAACATTTATTCCATTCCATCTTTATTCAATCTCATTTTATTCAAACCTATTCAAATTCCCTTTTGAAAAATCATCCATTTCTCAATACACTTAATTCTTCCATATCAATCAAACTCCTAACTCATAAATTTAATCAAATTTCTATTATTCTATTCTTTATACCAATAGACACTTAATAATTCTTATAGTC
>JAOSBL010000211.1:29663790-29678971 GCA_027568915.1 Erythroxylum roraimae | reverse complement strand
GCACGATATCCCTTTAAAGTATAATTTTAGCCTTTATCACGTAGTAGGCTCACATTTAACAAGTTATGCTTCAATCCTTCAACTTAAAGTACATTATCAGTAATTTTGTTATCTTTCTTACCAACTTTATCAATGTGAATTATCTTACACTTGGCATTATCTCCGAAACTGACGAATTCTCCATCTTTGTCTCTTAGAGTTGAAACTTAGGACCACGAGCATTTATATACCTTGAGTGTCTACTATCCATGTATCATTTGTTCCTCTTGTTTTAAAATACCTATAAAATAACCCAATTAACGTGTTTTAGGTACCTAAATAGCTTAGTTCTTTAGTTGTTAGTCTCCTTCTTCTTTTTAACCCACTTGCTTGAGAGTTTATTCATTACTCTCTATTTTGAGAAGCAAAATTTGTCAATATGCCCATATTTACCATAAAAGTAACATACTATGTCATATGATTAAATTGTATGACGATGAACAATATAACTTTAATGTATTATTCAACAAATCGCCTTATTTCCTTTTCCATATATTGCGTAAAATATTGAATTCAAATTCTTATATTTCTAGAAAATTTAATAAACAATGAATTTCAGGTAAAAATATGGGACCAAAGAGACAACCTAATGTAACGCGGCCTAGGTTCAGAGGGCCCAGGTTCAGAGGCATGTTCGGAGGTACTTACTATGAAGGTGGACCGTCACAATCTACAGCTGGCACTGACTCACCTTCTCCCCCTCCAAGGCCTACCGTTGCAAATGAGGCATCACCTACTACTCGTCATGCTACACCATCCTCAACTCATAGATCATCCACTACCCCTTTATCGGATGGAGGATATATCCGCTAGCCTGGAGCTGAGGGACCTGATGGAAGAAAGTACATAACAATTATCAACAATCTGTAAATGAAATCACATTAAACACTATTTGTTTTTAATTAAGTTATAGGTTTGTTGGTTTTTCCATTGTATAAAATTACTTCTTCTATTAGGTTGATTCCGTCTAGAGCGTGTTCTAGAAATATGACATCAAAATTTTAGAAAAGGATTGATCCTGAGGGTTATGTGTAGAAGAATATCTCTTAGGCCACAAAGAGATTTTACTTTCAGGAGTTTGAGGTACAATAAAATTTTATTTTCTTTTTATATTGATTTGCATACATTAATTAGATAAATATTATTAAATTATAGTAGTTTAAATTTTTTCCTTTTTATTTCAAAAAGAATTTTTCTGGGATTTTGGCTTCGATGTCATCATATATAAAGTATGGAAGAGGTGAGCTCGTGCATGTTATCGCAACTTTATTGGTGCGATACACAAGGTTAGTATATGACCGCCTTATATTTCGGAGCAACTATGGGGTCGTTGGCAGGAGTATTGAACATTACCTGAGGCAATGTCCATCTCAGAGAGCAACTCCACCAACAGATGTGGAGGCCTGGGGGTAGAGAGTCTTCCCATACATACGTGAGTATCAATAACCCACCACGAGCATGTACAGAAACTTGTAAGTATCTAAACTTGACACTTATATTGTAAATGTTTTACTTTGTTGTATTCTGCATAATGATAGTGGTATAAATGTCTGATGTCATATATGGCTGTGTTGAGTGATTTTATTTGTTCAACAGGGGAAAATATCATAAAAATCGAGAAAACTCTGTCGAAATTTTTATAAAATCTAGTTCACTTATAACATTTTAGGTCAAATATGCAGAAAAAGTCTATTGACATGAGGCTTACACCTACTCAGGTGTTTTTTCACACTCACACGAAGAAGCATGACTGTGTGACATTCTTCAATAGTCGAAGTAGAGAACTGAATGTATGTGAATTTAATGTTTTATTATTATTTATTAATAATTATCACTTACTAATATAAACACCAAATACAAGAAATCATTCAACGACAGTGTCAGCAGGAACAACCTGTTGATGAGAGTCAGACGTATCTTAATGATGTGGGTGGTAGGGACCGTCATGAAAGGATCTTCGAGCTAGGTTCATTTGCAAACACATGTTATTCGCAATCCTCTACGTCCAGTACAGCAGCATCAAGTAGACGGTCACAAATCGGTAAAGTCAATCGGCTTCAGATAATAGTGGACACATTAATAGACACCATAGCTCAATTGAGACAAGAGATCGATAGGTTGAAGGCGAGGGGTAGTACCTCAGAGTACCGGCGGTCACCCGGATATTAGGATTGTTGTAGTCATTTCTTTTGAATTACAAACACTTATTATGTTTACTTTAATGTTTTCATTATTAATTAAGATAATTTTAACTTTATATATCATCAAGCAACTTTCTGTTTAAACAAATTAAATATATAAACAAACAAATTTATTGTGCACAGATAACTGTTAAAATTATAAATTTATCATAAGATCACGAAATAAAATTTAATGTCGAGATTTCTTTTTAAAATTTCTTAACTTTATTTACCAACGGAATATAAAAGATCGTCGCAAAAAAGCACTATATTTACTGACGGAATATATTAAGCTGTCGGTAAATTGTATGATATTTACCGACCGTTCTTCTTCCGTCGATAATGTTGAAACCTTTTGCGATTATTTAAACTACAGTTTACCGACCGTTCTTCTTTTTTATCGGCAAATTTACCAACGGAAATAGTCTTCCGTCGGAAAATTTTGCCGACGGTTATGTCTGTCCGTCGGTAAATTTTACCGACGGACGGATACATGAAAAGTTCGTCGTTAAATTTACCTACGCTCGTATTAACGATGCTTTTGTCCGTTGTTAAATTCCGTCGGTAATTTATTTTACCGACGGAATACAAGTATTTTCCGTTGATAATCTACAGATTTATTGTTTTGTCTGTTATATTTCATTAAATCTTATCCACATATTTATATAAACCCTACATAAATATATAAATAAAATTTAATAAAATATAATTTAAACAGACCAACCATAACAAAGGTTTGATGTGTCTTCGGTGCTAGTAAACAGAAGATTTGATACAACTAGAATGAAAAAAGGATAGGTCGAGGTAGCCAACTAAGCATTGCTATTTGCTACAAACAATAAATGAGAATCTATGACAGTATCTTCAAAAGCTTGGAGATTACTGTTTAAGTTAATTTGCCAGCCTTCGGGCAGACCCTATGTCTCGATCTCAGAGGAAGGCCTCATATTTTGGCGGATCTTCCATATACAACGATGGCTGGTGGCTTTGAGAAATCAAAATTTATGATGTGGTCCTTAAAATTAGGTGCATGCTAATTATTATTTATCATATTTGTTTGTATTAAGGAGGGGAGGCTTTTTATTTATCTGCTTTTAAAGCAGATTAATCTTTTGATTAGTAAATAACTATTTTTTTATAATGTTGAGCTAATCAGCTTTATTACTGTTACTTATTGCTTGCTTCTCAAGCGTGCATGATAATCCAGTTTAACTCACAATGGGCGACGTTAAGCTTGGAATGGTCTCGTCTATATCTTGTTCATCAGAGCTTTTAAGCTTTCACATAAACTATATTCGGCATTCAAACTTCAACCGTGAGACTGTTCTCCTGTTGAATGAGTTGTAATATACTTTTAGAAACTTTGATAATTAAGTGTGAATAAAAGAGAAAGGTTGTTTTAAGGTATAGTATAAATTATAATTTCAATATTACTTTTCTATCTGATTAAACTAATTAATGATTTTTTTTTCCTTCATGAACGATGATGGATATGGACAATGACCTAAATGCGACAGTACACCATTAATAAACATGAAAAGATTAAACACTGTGATGCTCAATGTGAGGCTACCACATAAACATAAACAAGCCATCACCAATGGCTGAGATGAAGTAACACATGGTGGTGGTTTGCGTTGGAAACACCTTCTATTGTTTCTACCCATTTTTAAGTCATGGATCCACTCATTCATCAACATATTATTCGATAAGCATCGAGTAAATTTTAGTTTCTCTTCGCACATTATTAGGTGTAGATTCTAATGGTAAGCGAAATGGGTATATGATTAGATTCTTGAAGAAAATAGAAGATTTCATAGTTGTGGAAACCCCACAAGAAGATAAGACAATGAGGGTTAAGCAGTTTTGACGAGAAGTGTGTCTTTAATTAGAAATAAAAACCATAATGTTATTCTTACATACTTTTATGTGTTCCACAAGTTTCAAAATTATGAGAATTGGGGTAATGGTGGTGAAGAAGGTCATTGCGTTCCCATCAGGAGATTGCTGGGCCCAAATCCAAACAGTGGTGTTGTTTCCGACTCTTTTTGAGTCGTAATGTCTACAAAGCCTCATCAAATCATGGATTGGAACAGACTTAATTAGCAATTTCAACGAAAGAGTTGTTACTAGTTAGAGAAAAAAACTAAAAGTAGGAAGATTCATGTGTATCCCAGGGTGAAGAAGTAGTGAAAAATGTATCATATTTTATACTTTAAGTACAATTGGAATTCAATGTAACATCCTGAAAGAGCAAGCACCAAGCAGATATACAGTTGCACTTGCCAGTATTGTTGTTACTATCAATACAAACGCTAATAGAAGTCTCGTATAGAGTGATTAAGGCATTTGGTGTTAAAGTTGAACAAGCATGTTGGACGAGGGTAACGAAGTTGTGTGATTATGATCGCCTTCATAGGTTACAGCAAACATTGTAGGATCCTCCATACATCGTTCCACATGCTTTCTTGCAGGGCATCCCCTCATGCTGCTACATTTGTAATAGCTCCTGATCAATGCTAGAGGTATTAATACTTTGCACAAATATCTTTGGTCCCAAAGTCACGGAAGACTATTGGATATGTCATCTCCATCATTTGATAAGACATAACGATCTTGCATACAGAGGAATCATCTAATAATGTCGGTGCAGTGCGGTGCAGTGACTGAAGAGAAGCGGCAGAAATCAAATCTTTATATATCTGACATACCTTGGATGTGGAGATCCTTTTATAGGTTTCTGTCCATATTTCCTCCAAGAATGATCATCCTGGGGTATGTCACATGATTTACTGCTTGAAGCTGGTACACGAACTGTGGTCTTGAGTCTTAATTTCCTGTAGAATATCTTTCCAAAATTCAAACTTCGGAGAATAATGCAGTAAAAGAGATGCAGATCAGCTAGTTGACATAACCTACTTGTGACATTGCACGTATTCAACTCTGTTTCGACTGAGTCCAGTAAATTATGTAATAATAGTAATTGCACAAATTCTACAACTCTGATTCATCAACTATAGATGAACGCAACATTGGGCAAATACAAGATATCCCAAAAAGCCATGAGAAAAGAATAACTGCAAAACCCACCCGAATCAAAACCGTCGTTTTTGTATTTCTTCACTGAAAGTTAATTAAACAGAATGGAAAGTTTTGGACAAGGATTTACCTCCTCCTTGAGCAATGACATCCGCTGTTTGAGGATAGACATTTTCTTTTTTCCTCTTTACTCTTAATCTCACCGCTCATCTTGGAAAATATAGAGGAATCATCTCGAGAACCAACAATTTCCGATGATAAGGACATAATCTGCTTGTTTACGCCACTTGCATCCAAACCAAAATGTGATATGCTTGGCTTCAATGAGGACGAGGAAAGGTTCAACCCCATCACCAATTTGCCAGTGACATCGTTACTGGTCTCAGGCTTCTGTTTCTGCACGTAAAATAAACTCTTGGGAATTGACCCTGCTGTTGGTTGTATACTTTTTAAAGGAAAGTTCTGTGTAACTATGTTTCTTTGTGTCAAGTTGTGGGCAGAATTCTGAGGCAGAGAGAACGGGCTATCCATCAACAAAGTTGGATTGATGTCATGATAACGAGGCACAGGACCTTTCCTGATCCTCTTACAATCTGAATGTATAGATCCATCAAGCAGGTTAAGCAGATTTCTGAATTCATTTACTGCACTTTGCGCAATCAAGCTTACTTCTTGATAGCTTCTTTTCTGAGTTTGGCTCGAAATACAACTAAGGAGATAATGAGCATGTTTGAAGCTACTCGTAGCAACCTCCAAAACTTCGAAATCCCGTCTGCGGTTCCCTGAAGCACAAACATCTGAAGCTTCCTTCATGTTTCGATCCTCGACAAATCATGGAAACCAAACAACCTGGAACATTCACATTCTGTCAGAGGCTTGAGGCATATTTTCTACTAACAACATCCTTGTCCAAACTTGATTGACGCGGATATTATCATGTCCGGGAAGCAGCCAAAACAATCTAATTCTAATAATAACGTTCTGTCAGGGGGGTTATTCTTACAATCATATATTGAGGTATATTGTGTATCAATACACTTGTTCAAGCTTGGTTGATGCAGATGCCTTTATGTCAAACAGATTGCCAATACAGACAACGGTAGCTTGTTTGCCACCACTAGTCTATAGAAAACGGGGGGATTCCGTACAAGGCAGGCAATTAAATGAGGGAGAAGATAGATAATGGGAAGAGATATACGATCAAGTTGCAATTTGCTGGCCTAATTCATGCTTGACTGACAATTAACACACTGATGAACAGAGCAAATTTTAGAAAACATGTAACGAATTTTAGTGGAGGAGCAAACCTCATAAGCCATGACGTATTTCATTCATGGAGCTCTTTGAATGGCTAGTTCCAGATGATAAGTTTGCTGGGAAATGTGTTCTTCCATGTTCACTCTAAAACATAATCATAAGATAGCCGAATGACAAAACAAGACAATGTTGCCAGTTCAGGAATGAAATAATATACCAGAGTGAATTTCAACATAAACAAGGGGGAAAAAAAAAAGAGCTTATGGAGCGGTCAGTTTGGCTTTTGATTTAACAAATAGTTATCCCGTTTATGTATTTGGACTGTGGGGCATACAAATGACTACATACAAATGACTACAAGATAAAACGTACAAATATTCAAAGGTTTAGGTGAATACTTTTGACCTCATCTGTCAAAATTCCACTTGCCCGTCAGTCTAATCCACTAAACAATCCAATCCAACCAACCAAACGCAATCAAGCCGTCACCGTCACTCAAGAACTTGGACTTTTGGTTTATTGGTGTTTATCCTTTTTAGAGTCTATTATTGGAGCATACTTGTTCCTAAAGGATAGGCTTCAGTGGCTTTGCTTCCACTCTTCCCATTATTCCTTTTTTTTTCCCGCTCTTATCACATTCATGACGTCTTGTCCAATGCACACTTTAGAAGAATTCTATCCTCAACTGGCCTTTGAGTTCAGGATATCTTGAATGACTAAACCTGCAAGTTAGATCATTGGGGGGTTGATTATCTCAAATATCATGTACTATTCTGATGCGAGGAATTCAGTGCTTTGCTATTAGGAACCTATTTGCTCTCCGACAAACAATCAATATCAGCATTTGACGTCACACATCAAAATTTATTGCGGTTGAGTCACAGCTGCTCTGTACTGTACTTTGTGTAATGAAAAACTTGCGTAATTGCAACGTACTTGTTCAATTTGTTTCTCAGGGAAACTCAGTGTTCATGAAATAAAATTAGTTTGATTTAAGTTGGAAACCCGAGTAAATGTTGCATTGGAGTTGGACGCTTGTCCTTACCGTAGAGGGAAGCAACAAGAGCACATGAAATTGATCAGCTGACTTCATAAAAAAGAATAGAACATGGACCACTCAGTATTGAGATCTTCTCCTGTCGCCTGCTTCACCAGGAAGAACGTGATACAAGTGCAAATAAAGACATTGAGTAGGTCCTTTATCAAGACAACCAAAAATCTAATCTTCAATTGCCATCACATATTCTAGGCTGTACCGGAATCTCTGATTAAGAAACGCACGTTACGTCAGCTGACTACATGGATGCAAAGTGGAGATATTAAGAGTCCATATACTGTAGCATGCAATTTTTGCTGGGAATTGATGTTCTTTTGTTGTTTTATTTTCTAAACAAATAGCTCTGCCCAACATCCAGAAGGCTCCACCCTACATTTCTCTATTGAATATCAGCTTAGTAGTTGCACTTCAGTGCCTACAAAAATCTTAACATCTCCTTTCCTGATTCCAACTCAATCAAATTTTGTGTAGGCAGCTTTCTTTGCCTTTCGCAAAAGAATTAACAAAGAAATAAGAATGTAGCAACCCACAAGATGGTAAGATGAATTAATTGCTCCAGTTAGCGTTTAAAGTCTGAATATCCAAAATGATCCTATTGGTCTAAACCCGGAAAATAAGGTCATGCAATGCAATACTTGCATGCTACCTGGACTCCAATGAATTTTGTCGAGCCTTCTAATGCCACTATGAACTTCTAACTGAACTTTCCTGAACCATATCTTCTTCTAACAGAGTTGAGTCTTGAACGTCTATTCTTGACTAATGGGAAAAAATTATCTTCACGAACCCCCATCTTCGCTCTCATTTGACGGTACTCCCTCGATCTTAAAACGCCTTCCAGAATGTTTATGTCCTCAAGAATTTCGTGTGCAGAAAGAGAAACAAGATCAGGTAGTATCTCCCTCTGGAAATCTTTCATTCTCCTCCCTCGTCTCAACTTCAACCCAAAATCTTTCATAGCTGTGTCATTTACTTCAAATGCATTTGATGATGCAGAATCGTCCATCATATTGCTTTCTGCAAGGTTCAGTGTCATTAACTCAAAGGTATCAGAAGAATATTGTGGCCGCTCCATCTTCTCATTTTCAGCCTCTTTGAATCCAATATTCGTATGAGAATCGTTAAAACAAACTGAATTCTCTGATGACATATGGATTAGTGATTCGGCTGCTATTTGGATCAAATCATTAACTTCAGCTGATTCTTCTTTCTTGTCAGAGAGGTTGGTTTTCAGGTCAAGACTGTCAGAAATTGTTTGTCCAAGCTCACATAATGAGACTTCAGTAAGATGACATCCAAACTGGGATTTAGAACTTTCATTAGGAACATCAGATGTGATCCGGGAGCATCTTATGTAGGAGGGGGCAGTCTTAACATTGCTTGAATCATTGTCTGAAATGCAGGACTTGCATGAAACAGGAGATTTAGTTCCTTCTTGTTCTTGAAGTTTATTTTGAACTTTATCATTGAATGATAAAACATTATCATCCACTTCACTCTTTTCACAACTCAACTCTCTTCTACACGGAGATCCTTGGTGCAGATTATTTGAGGTGTCATTGGAAGTTTTTGACTTCAGGTCAAATTTCTCAACCTTATGGTCACCACTGCAGTGGCCAATGGATGCAACCATTTCTAACTGTGGCCTGGACATGGATTCTGGACCTAAGCGGCTTCCTATATTATCACTTATTTCGTTGCACTCAGATATGCTGGAAGAAATGTCTATGCACTTATTTGGGCTGTTCAAATCCACAAGAGCAAGATTTTCAACACTGCCTTCGCAAAGCATGTGAGTATTATAGATGTTAACTTCTTGTTTCCCCGATATAGTTGGAGATATTCTTTCCTTAATACTATCAAAATGTGATGCTGAACTATCTGCTGGGCTGGCTGATGGAAAATAAGCGACTGTACGATCATCAGGGTAACAAGCAGATTCATCAATGTAAACTTTGTTAAGATCTAAATGGCTTCCATGATGGGGAATCAACTGCAGTAATTTTGTAAAGGAATTGTTGTTTGAGGCAGCATTTTTGTACTCTTTGATTCCTGCATAATAGATAAATGAGAAGAGCTAGACCTTGCTAGATCAAATCTGCAAGAAAATGTTCAAAAGCCTATAATATCTGGTTTCATGAAGATAGTAGCAATTACCATTGGTAGATAGGGTTCGTTCTGGGCAGAACTGACTATATTGTTTGGAAGAACAACTTTCTGCAATATCATAAGGAGGATATTTCTTAGCACTCACTGAGATGATTGGATCAGGGAAGACATGAACTTCTGAATCAAACTTGCTTTTGGGATTTAACTCCAAAGTGGCAGATCCAAGATATTGTCTGTGTCTTAGATACCCTTCTGATTTCATACCAACTGAGGCCTCCAAATCGATCATGTCAGGAGAGAAGGAAGGAGTCTCCTTATCCAACAAAACCCCACTCGAGTCTATTAATCTCTGATTGTCATCTGTAATGCTTAAGGAAAGCTTCAACTCTGCTGGAGTTGAAGGCATAACAATAGAAAGAGGCTTCTTGGCATTTCCTTTAATTGGTTTATCTTCCTCAGCATGGTTAATGAAGTCATCAGCAGAAAGTTGAAGATCAAGAGGTTTCTGCAGAAGCCTATGATGTGCACTTTGGAAATCCTCCAGAAGCTCACAGCTCCCTGAACGTGAGTGGTCACCCTGAAGGACAAGTTTATCATATGACCTTCAGAGAAGCATATCATATTATGCCCATAACAACATGAACATAAAGTCAACGTGTTTATAAACATATGACCTACAAATAACTTAGGGAAAGGCTTGCTAAGCATCCAGATTAAATAACAGAACAAATTAAGTGAGACCACCAACTCAGTATCTTTAGTGATCAGATTTGCCAACCATAAATGGAGGTCCTTGATAGGACCTTAACTAAGGCATGAACTCCAGGTCTAGAAACACCAAACATGGAAAAGAAAAGAACACCAGAGATTCAAAATAAGACAATAAAAACCTTCTTTAATCAAGGACCCTTCTGAGTCACAATCTGTAATTGGTAGCTTTGCTTACCTTGCTTATTGATAAAATATTTACTTCTTTAGCATGTGATTTGCACGTCATAGAAAATGGAATGGGTGGCAGAGATGACTGTACTTTTGCAGTCCATGAACTGTATCTGATGCAGTCCTGGAAACCAAGATCTTTCATTAGGGATTTTTGTAGCCTGTAGAGCCGATGGAGTTCATGGACCTGTATATGTATCATTATAAATAAATGTAAAATAATTTTTGCACATGAATAAACATCTATACCAACATTAATAGCATCATGACTATCCTTAACAGCAGAGCCACATTGGTGGCTATCAACCAAAGATCAGAGGAGTCCCCTTTACTTATGTAGCCAAAATAAACTAACAAATGTTCAAGTCAAGTTAAAAATAAGGTTGGAAAGCCAAGGACTTGTTTCAGAATTACATGACATCAAATGTAGCTAAAAAAATACAGGATCCCGAGGTGAATTCAATACCTGATTCCTAAATATGAACTCCTGTTCGATCATTGTCTGTTTAATCACTTCTTGTAGTGACGTATATCTTTGTATGGAATTCGTATCAATCTCTTCTAGCATCAGCATTGTTTCCTCACAGGAACTCAACAACTACGTCAGCTCCACTTACATTTTCAAATGCTTCATGACAATTAGTTTCAGGAAGAATCTTCCTAAAAGCTTCATGCTTGCACGCATTCCACAGAAATTGTCAGCTACAAGATCAGCAGCATCAGTATTACTTCCAATTCTGGAAAGACAAAGCTATACACAATCCTAGTACAATTAACTTCAATAAAGAGAAGCAATTCTGACCGGAATAAATTCAACAATTAAAAGAAAAGACATATTATTGGTATGGAAGTCAAAAGGAGATAATGAATGAAAACATGGAAGATCAGGCAGTGTATGGCACTTCCATTTTTAGCATTTTGTTCTACCCCATGTTTCCAGCTTCTGTGGAGTTTTCTGCTTTGCATGTTTCTCTTTTTTGATCAAAAAGAAAGGAAAGTAATGGTTTTGATTACTGGAAAACTTCGGCATATACATGTACTCAAATTCTTACACCTTCCAAATGTTTGAAGAACTTTTTAATTCGGCTAATCACCAAGCGGCAGAATGGACAAATATGAAAGCAAGGATCAAAGAAACTATTTTCACACATGCAAGGGATTGAAGTGCATGAACCATTTTTATTGACACTGAAACATGTTCAGATTCAGTTATAGGTCCATGTCTACGATCTTGGACATGATATTTAAGCACTAACCTATGGGCCCACGTAGAACATGTCTCTACGAATTTTTGGACACAATCACTTTCATCAATAAACGAAGTACCATTCAATAGTAGTTCTTCATCATCACTAGTACTTATATCCCTTATGTGAACTTCCAATATGGTAGCATTCCAGATATGTCTTCACAAGAAGGCATAGTTGCTGCAGCAACCCTCATTTTATAAGTGGGGAAAATAAGCCGCACAAGGAAAAGCCAGAAACTGACAACTTAGGTGCAGGAATATATAAAAAGTCCCCAGATTTTGGGCAAATTGACACAACATCAAAATGCAGTTTATCGGAGTCGCTGCCATTCTGTTCCCGTCCAACTGTTTAGTTTCTTAAATTTTACTTGACAACATTCCCGAGTTGCGGTTACAAAAACCTTTTCTGTACCCAATGGGGCAAAACCGCTGAAATATTCAGAGGTTAACAAACCCAATAGACCACGAAAGCCTCATTGTGCTCACAGATTCTCTGCTCGACTATCATCGAATAGCTAAAAATAGAATCGATCATTAACTTTGTAACAACCACCTAAATGCCAATTAAATATATGCATATGAACCTCGTGACGACCGAAACATGATCAAGGTTCCTGTCTTTGGCATGAAAATCCTGAACTCATTAATCTGATCAAAATCAGAGGGCACTGGTGCAGTAAACAAAGAAGCGCATACGACAAAGTTCATAACAAAAAGGTTACCTAATAAATAAGAAGCTAAAAATCCCATAAAAAGCATACACAGTGAGAGTATACCAGATGGAGAAGAGCCCAAAAAGAAACAATCAGCAGCTTCTGCAACTGGGTTTGCTTCTTCAGAGTCCCATGTAATGAAGGACAATGTAAATCATACAACCCATTATGAGAAAGATAATTTAAGTCAGAAATAGAGCGATGGGTATAAAGTCAGGACAGGAAACGATTTAAACAAAAGAAAAAGAAGAAAAGTGAATCAGATCAGTGGGGTTGGAAAAGAGAAGCCACGGAAAACATAGAAAGAAATAAACTCTCTCGCTTGCTCTCTCTCTCCCTCCCTCTTTGTTAGGAGGAAGGAGACTAGTGAGCTTAGTATGTGTTGGGGTTATGTTCGTGGGATCATATCATTACCTGTTATGGTACTTCTTCCGGTTCTAGTTACCAACCTCTCCCTATGTATATTTTAATGTATAAAATTATTATATATACATTTTGTTTTGCTAATTTTTTAAGGCAAGTGGGTTACTACTAGGCTTTGAAGACACAACAGTTTCCAACTGCAAGTGCCAAGTGCAGGTTGGTTATCTTTTAATTATAGTATGTGTCTCTTGGGCCAATCTCCTTCTTTTACCATTTTGTCCCTCCTTTTCCTTTTCTTTTGATGGGCTCATATGGACATTCTCCAAAGGGTTTGGTTAAAAATGTCATCTCTTCTTCTATGTTTTGCTATGTTTTTGTAAGTGCAAGTCAATTTAATCCTTAGTTTAAATGCTAGAAGCAATTGACCCATAACTTGATGACAGTGATGAAGAAAGGTCAGGAGTAGGACTCAGGACCACTTAGCTTTACTGTCATAGACACCTAGGATTCTTTGCCGCTGTTGGACGCCATTATTGTCAATTTATCATCGGCTACTTACTTATCATTCCATAATATTTAATTACAAATACATGTTCTTCAATTCTTTACTTTGACTAGGTAATAGATAAAGGTTAAAGTCCTTTTTGGAAAAGGTGGTAAATTTGCATCCTTTATTTTAACTATATAGTGCAGTGCAAGTGCAGTGTAGACTTTCTTTTACATGAAGTGAAGATGTTTGTTGTTGACTTGTGAATTCTCCAAAAATTCATGAATCGATTGTAGTATATACTAAGTAGCTAATAGAGTGCATATTCAATCATGCTCAAATCCAAGACAAAAATTAAACACCCGCATGCATGAACAAGCTCAGTGCAAAGACGCCATAAGTGGCGTTACCGCCGCTACTGCTATCGTCTGGAACTAAACAGAACAATTTTTGTTTTTCACCACCAAATGAGCCACAATGACAAACCCATCATACTTGAAGAAATCAACAACCCGCATAATAAAAGTACAAAACTTAAAGGAAGCACAACACGCATCATCGACCAAGCACCGGTGACTTGCGTCATCTCTACGGTTGTTGCTTCTTTCGATAACACGTCCTTGCGTCAGTCGGACCAGCGCCACTGCCATCACCTGGGAAATCATTCCCGCTGCCCGTGGTTTGGTAGAGCACCGATAATAATAAATGAGAACAGAGTAAAACAGAGTAAGAAGAGGGTAGGAGAAGAGAAGAGAAAGGAGGCAGAAGGATTGCTAAACCATGCATGATACCGAGTACATAACTAATTTTGTCTCTTGTGTAACCAACTCTATTCTACGTAATCAACGAACTTGGCTGGCTTAACCGTTGGTGGTTCCTCCATGTCATCGTTAAATACCTCCCCTACTACTCCATGCCGCTGGTTGTAAGATGTTAACGTGGTTGCACGGTGACCCAGATGTTTACGTGGTTGCACGGTGACCAACGATGAGGGGCTGCAGTGAAAGGCAGAATATGCCTGCATTCTGCCGGACCATCACACCCCTCTGCCATTGGTCGTTGGCCTACCAGGTCCGGGTTTTCTGTCAGGCGATAGGATGAAGGTGGCGGCAGGAACAAGGAACGGTGTCAGAATCTGACAAAAGAAAAAAAAACAGAGTAAACTTTAACGGAGTTTTTGATTTTGGCTGAAATTATTGTTTTAAGGAATACAATACATGATTAATGTTCTAAAAAAAAAACATGATTAATACTCCCTCCTATTTAAAATAAAAGTTATTTTAGAGGGACTTATTAAGAAAATTAATGAAATATTTGATATACCCTTATTAATTACATGTTAAAATGTCTTGAAAATATAATCTGTGTAATCTGTGTAATTAAGATGTAAGAGAAATTAAAGAGTAAATTTGGAAGTAAAATCATAAATATGCATGAAAAGTTACTAATGACACTTATTTTGAATAATTAAAATTCCTCTAAAACGACTTTTATTTTAGATATGAGGGAGTAAAATGTAATCCATATTAATTAGTTTAATTTATTTTTAAGAATTTTTAGTGTGAACTGTTTGTTTTGAAAATATAAATATGAAACAATAAAGAAATAATTAATAAAAGACCAAAATATTTATTATATTTTCTGCTAACTATATTATTATTATTTTTAATAAGAATAATATTTTTAATAATTTATTATTATTATCATTAATAATAATAATAAGAAGGAGAAATATTGTCTTTACTTTTT
>JAOSBL010000211.1:29649160-29663690 GCA_027568915.1 Erythroxylum roraimae | reverse complement strand
ATTGTGATGCCATGTGGAGTATAGAAATGTTTGTTCGTAGTTCCTTCTTGTCGTAGGTTATATACCGGAATGACCTGTAGGCGTCCCGGTGGATACCCTACGGTAAGGGGGCGCTACAAATATACTTATAACAAATTAGAATACCTATTTATATAGGTGAAACATAGAAAGTTCCTACTATTCTGCAACTATTGCAAAAAAATCATAGTAAAATTAGAATAGATAAACATTATCCTAATAACCGTTGACTATTTCAACATAAACCATATATCATTATCCTAATGTTTACATAATTGATATATATAAAGAAGTAAAGTGTATCTATTCTCCTTCATCATTAACTTCATCATCAAGATTTACTTATAATCTTGTAAATATTTGATTATGTCAAAAAATGTGAAAAAAAAATGACTCCTGGATAAAACTTGATAAGTTTTCTTCATTTATATTCGTCACTGCTGCTTCTTCCTAAAGAAGAGAAAAAACACCTTCTTTTGGGTATTATCATTATATTCCTAACCTTCTTCCTCGGCAAAAATTATGTCTTGGTTGATAATTACTTTCTTCGTGATAAGATTAAATAACTTGTACCCCCTATGCACGTAACTAATGAAGATAGTTTTCTGTGCTTGGTTGTTTAACCTTTTTCTTCTCTCTACTAAAATATGAGCATAAGCAATAGGAACCAAATACCTTTAGATGCTTCACACTTGTCTTAACACCACTTTAAGCTTTTACAGGAGTGAGATTTAGGACTCTTTTTATCAGATATATATACATAGATAGCCGCTTTATTTTTCCATATGTGTCTTGAATTTCTTAAAGCTATAAAAAAAACTTTATACTTCCTTTGTAAAAGATAAACTTGTATTTTATAACTAAATTCATAAAAAAATTAGGAAGTACCTATTATTATCATTTGATATTGTACTCATTGGGCCACATACATCAATGTGAACAAGCTTAAGCAATTAAGAAGCTCGTTAAACAATCATAAAACTGAAATTAAATAGGAAATACAATATGAACAGATGATGGGAGGTAGCGACTTCGGGAAACTCCTGATCCGGGAAGTACACGAAGTCAGCTTCTTCTCCTCTTATCTCTTCCTTCTTCTCTTCCTCTATCTCTCAATGAATTCTCTTTAGGGTTTCTCAAGGTGGCTGATGCAAAAGCTCCTTCTGCCTCTTTTTCTTGTTCTTTAAATATCATTTTGTGTTCTAAGTAGCCCTAGGATTTTTTGGGGTCCGAAAGGTCTAAAAAATTCCTTGAAACTTGACGTTTTTTAGTGTCTACACGTCTGCCGGATGCAGGCCACGATCGTGGGCCAATTCCTGGGCTTCTATCATGATCGTGGCATGCAGGCTATGATCATGAGTCACGTCCTGGGCTTCTGTCACGATCGTAGCATGTAGGCCACGATCGTAGGCCAACTTTGGTGCTTATGTCACGATTGTGGGCCAACTCTGATGCTTCTGTCATAATTGTGGCCTATTATGCCATGATTGTAGGTCATTGTTTTGGCCCAAATATCTTCGAAACTTCTCCGTTCTTTGATGTTGACCCTGAAATACTAACAAAACATCAAGGTACCTCAAAAACATAATATTTAAGCTCAAAGACTTGTACTAACCCGTAAAACCCCTAAAACATAAATAATTAACAAACTAACACAATTCTAACCTAAACACATACTAAATGATTAAATTAATAGCTATACACATATCAAACTATGCTCTAAAACATGATGCAATTTACACTTATCACTATATTTTATGACTGATCTACTTTTATTCTCTAAAGCTTAAGTCAACTTTTTGAACCTTCTAAAAGCACACAAGAATGGGAATCAATTATAACAAAAGCCATTTGATACTCTTTTCTAATATACACCAAATTACTGGAAGACTTTTATAATTAACTGGATTAGCAATCAAGCAACCCCCATTTATTTACCTAGGGTTGCCTCTTACTATAAGAAGATTTCATTTTAATGAATGTCTTGTAGTTATGGAGAAGATCCAAAAGAGATTAGGTAGCTAGAATAATATAGCTCTTTTATATGGAGGTAGACTTTAACTGATAAAACCATCTTGAACTCTATGCACATCTATTGGACTTCTCACATAATCCTTTACAAGTAGCTAATCAAAACTGTGGAAAGGCTTATAAGGAGATTTTTGTGGGGAATGTACAATGGGAGAGGACCTAAAGCTAAAGTTAGCTAGATAGAAGTGTGTAAACTAATTAATGAAGAGGCTCTAGGAATAACCCCAACAAGTATAAGTAACAAAGTACTGTTGAGGAAAAGACTGTGGATAGTTCTTATGGATAAAGATTCCATTTGGATAAAGTGGATGCACAACTACTTCTTGAAGTGAATGAGTATACAAGGAATGACTAATAAACCTATCTATTCTTGTTTCCTAAATCTATTATTAAAATTGATGGGTTCATTTGAATATAATATAAGTTGTAAGGTTGGGAATAAGGAACTAGCCTTCCTATAATATAATAATTGGGGAAGGGATAGTCATTTGGGAGGGAACTAATTGACAGTCTAGACCTTCGGGGGTATTCCAAACGATGCAAAGGTAAACAAATGGACCAAGGAGAGGTAATGGGAAAACTGCTCAAGAGAACTAGAATACTAGCTACCTTAGTACTCCACAAACTCCAAATTTGTGGATCAATACTAGTGGAACAATGGGGAAGTTTACTGACAAAGCTTTTAGGGATTGGATTTGTTCAAGGGGACCTAAAGTTAGTTGGACCAAGCTAGTATGTAATAGGAGTCTTTTGCCAAGAACATCCTTTCTAGTATGGATAGCTATGAGGAATATATTGTCAACTATAGACAGGGTAAACTATATAAACCTATCTGAAACTTGTCCTCTTTGTAAGGAAGTATAAGAATTAGTTACTTACTTGTACTTTGAATGCAATTACTGAATAAGTACATAGAATTGTGTCAAGAACTTAACCTATGATAAAGCACCACCAGTAAACTCTATGAATATATACAGCTTCCATAAAATAATAGAAGCAACTCTATGGGTAACATTATAGTATACATGATTAAATTTGGAACATGCTTACAGAAGATTTGTAGGGAGAGGAACTATAGGTCTTTTGTGGGTGAGGAGAAGTTAAAGGAGGTAGTTGAGGAGAGAGTTATTAGTAGGATAAGGGAACAATTAATTCTGAGTAAGGAAGCTAAGAATTATAGTGTTTCGATAGCGAGTTCTAGGAGGATCTAATGATTACTAAGGGTAGTAGTCTAAGAAAGGACACGACTTCTAAACTACTTTCATTGATTCTCACATAGACTAATAGTAAATCTAAAATGAAGGAATTGTTAAGGAAATCACACCTGGAGACAAAATACTACAGAAGAGAGCCTATAAAGTTGTAAAGGATAAGTTAGAGACTAGCCATGCCTTGGAAAGTAGATATAGTAGTAAAAGCACCTAAACAATTACTCGTAAAGTGTGTTAGTTAATATTCAAAGGAAAAAGTGAGAAAAAAATCAGCTTTTAGGTGGTAAGGGAGCTTAATCACCTTGTTGTCCCATGAAAGCAGAGATAGGTGATACAACCTACTAGATGAGAACCATGGTGTATCTTCTGACAACCACTGGAGTATTGTCACAATCCTATAAATAGAAACAAGCATACTCCAAGACAGTAGAGAAAGGGGGACAAAGTGTTGAAATAAGTTAAAACTAAAGATATATGTAATCTTGGATACACCTGTCCAAGGTAGCATGTTTTAATTCAAGGATGGACACATATGATGATGTCAGTCAATGGGCTTTCTTAGCATGTTTTTTGTTGTCCAGATAAACATTTATAATGCTTTTAAGGCATAATGCATTCAAGATGTCTTACCTATAGTGGCGATGTTGTGATTTTTTTTATGTAATTTGGAAAATGTATTGTATATTACCATGTCCATTTTCTAATGAATTATTACATTTCTCCAAAAATTGATGCTACATGAGGACCTTTCCAATCTTAAAATTGTGGCACCCTAATACCCCTGGGAGGATATATGGATGCCATACAAGATAGTACAAACACAACCAAAACATTTCGCGGAAGCATAGCATTCAAAAATAAACATTTCCAAAACATGCGAAACATTTCACACATGCATTTTCAGAATCTCAAACAAACATACAATACATACATAATTTCATAAACCAGCCTGAATTAAGGTTATTAAAATCCTTCAAACAGAAATCCAAAGTCATATACAAACCTAAAACAAACTCAAATATATTTTGAGCAACACAAAACTCAGACTCTTTTGGCCATTACAGTTGACTTATCCCAGTCCTTAAGTCCTTCTCTCTGAACCTACACAGGGCAAATCCACCGTGCTAAGCTTATAGCATAGTGAGTAATAACTAATCTATACATAAACTGACAAATCATCACACCAAATCATGTAACGGCATCAACATGCATTCAAAGATTTCTTTAATAGTAAGTCAAGCAGAAAGCATTTCAGAACGGAGTTTTATAAATAACATAACTGCATAACATAAGAGGGTATAAACCCTTCAGAATCATAACATAATTTAGTTTATATCAAAATCAAATACATATCAGAGTACAAAATTAGATGACTGCTAAATCCATTTATAGAAGCAGGTAACGGGACTTATAAGGAAGAGACCGAAGTCTCGACACCGAAGTGTCACATAAGAGATCGAAGTCTTAACACCGAAGTATCAATAACAGAAGACACTGAAGTGTCACAGAAGTAGTTGCAGACCCTTCTAGGCATGCCTATTTACCCACAACTAGGACTTAACAGGTTCAAAAATAGAAATGTCTGAAATTCAATTTACATGTCAATCAATGTTTCATACCATGTATTCAAGCATATCATATACTTACAGCTTTACAAATCATTCAATGTTCCAAATCAATAGCAAACAAAACAGTCAAAGCAAAACCATCAAAACTTGGTTACAAAATTTACCGTCTAAATTACTTACAAAAGCTCCCTTATTGCTTATTGTCTCGAAGTCCCGGTAATATCTAAAATCGGTCGCTCTAAGGGTTCCTCTAAAACATTCAATACAAAGATATATTACAATTGTGCACAATTATGAATTCAATTATACACACTCATGTATACTGAATATGTATGATGCATGTTTATGTCAAAAATCTCGGTTTCTTATCCTTAATCTTGTTACATAATCAATCATGTGAAACCATACTCAATTTCCTTAATCCAGTTTTATTTCACATTCAACTTTTGGGTCTACTTTGCTCAATTATTCTCATCAGGAAGGTGACGTAATTAGGTAATACTTCCTTCTAGAAAGTTTTTCCTCTTTGTCTTAGGCTTCCAATGATACTAAGTTCGTCTAATTTGGTTTAGTATATTGAAAGTTATACTCAAAAGATTTCAGGTTGTTCTTGAGCTTCATTAGAATTCTTATCTCAACTTCAAATCAGATTATGAAATTCTTATAAGTAGAATTAGAACTCGATTTCTTCAGTCAATTTGTATTCCTATGTCTCTAGTTTGCTCCAAATCAAAAATCACTCCATTTGGATAGCTACATAGAAAGTTATGCTTAAAATACCGAAGCATGTTCAGTGCAAAGAAAAGTTCGCCGCAGCAAAAAGAGGAATTCTCGCAAGTTCACCACGGCGAAACCTAGAGTTGGCCGTGGCAAACTTTACCCGAAAAGAATCCTAGCCAAATCCTTCAAATTGGCCGCAACGAACTAAGGAGAGTTGGTCGCGACGAACTTTCACAGAAATGAAATCTTTCAAGTTGGACTTTCTCTCTCTACTGTATTTTCATTCTTACTACATTTGTTCCATTTTCTGCATTTTCTTTTCAAATTACCCAACACCCAGTAATCTCCTATTCAATTCCAGATACTCTAACTGCTATCTTTATATACTCACGACCTCAAATCCTCACCCAAGTCATTTAGTGAATCCATTCACCTAGACCACACTGCATAAACTTCTCATACATATATATATTTCCAACATAAAACATCATCCAACTCATGCATGAATTCACTCCCAACACTAACACATCATCATAATCATTTACTGAACTCAGAGAGTTAAAAATATCCCTTACCTGATTTTTCTGCAAATTCTTCAACAATGAGACTGATGATGAATAGGGTTCGGTGATGGTTAAAGAAGCAAGACTAACGAGAGAAAAGCAACTAACAGCTGGACCAACTTATTTGTGTTGCAAAGGACATTACTGCTATAAGAATCCAAACTAGTGTTTCGGCGATGAATGTTCAATGATTTTCAAAGAAGACTAACATAATCCGAAGAACAGCAAGGTTCTGGTGGTTTTTCCTCTAACACAAGTACTCACATGTGTTGCTACCACGTGTATTGTTACCAATTGACACATGGCTCCTTGTATGTGTGTCATTTGTCATACACATAGAAGTGCTACATGTCAAAACACCATTGGTCTATTTTTCCTAATATCCCAAAATTTTTAAAAAATTCCTAAAATTCTCAAAAATTTCTGAAACACTACTAATAACTTCCAAATGAATTTCCATCATAAATAAACCAAAATTCTCATCTTAATCAAAATTATAAAACCAATTACACCCGGAATGTCATAAATGGATGCACAATTCATTTGTATGAGTCTAAAAATGCCTATGCATAAATAAGCAAAAACTCAATTATGCAAAGCATACTATGCATTAAAATTTCTAAATATTCTAACCCCTAATATGAGGCATTACAAAAATAATATTGTTTTAAGTAAAATATACCTTAATTATAACTTATTTCCAAAATTTAATTTCAATACAGGTTGAACTTAAATATAAACTCATATAGAAGAGCGAATGTCTTTAATACTACATAAGTATCAAATATTTCAAATATTAAACACCTTTTGTACATTATTTATATACTTGGAATAGAATAGGTAAACAACTTCTAATTCTTAAAATTAAGTTGTTACTTTTTCATGTCCAATAAGAGTTGTTCTTAGATGACTATATATTGAATAATTGAAAATATAAATTGTAGTTCCCTATAAGTAATATGTCATTTACATACTCCCATTAAAGAGTACAATTATATTCCCATTAACCTTCTTGTAGATATGACAAATCCATAATCATCTTCAATCAAACAAACTTTTTTAATTCATTATAAAAGTGAATATTTTAATGTATTAAATCCTTTAAATGTGCATTAAATGTAAAAACAAAGGCATTATTTCCATTGGATGTATTTTTATGAAATTTGAATTTTTCAAATTTCATCTTACTTCCACTACTTATCTTTACAACCATTCTCCTATAAGTATTTATAAAAACAAACATTTTATTTAATGGGGTTTGTAGGATTATATTTAACCTTTTAGATATCTCATAACTTTTTATTATTCAATTTAGTTCTAAACTTATTAGATAATATATACTTCAAGTATAAATCACATTCCAAAATCATGAACTTAAATTTTTTAAAAATCTCATCATTTTATATCTAATATGAAATTGATTTAGTTGAAACTATCAAAGGTAATTGTTTTTTGGAAGTTTGAAGGTAAGTTGTTGTACTAAGCTTAAATATATAAAAAAAATGTTACATCCCACAATACCCCATATTAGGCTTTCCTCCTTACACAAATCCTTACTATCATAGAATTTAGTTATAGAGGTATTCACTAGAGAAATTCATTCCGTATAGATAACCAAAAATTTAAATATGACCATATCAATCTCATTGTAGTGCTTCAACATTATAAATGCTCAATTTCTACTTAGATTAAAATAATTTAAACTTATAAAAATTTTAAATTAATATTTTATTTACTACGTATGACTCTATTGTATAAATTCATTAGGAAATTTAATAAAATACAAGTATTTATCTTTTTATGAATTATTATTACATCTGATGCATCTTGTATAAAATTTAACAATTTAATACCATTATCATCATTTAGCTGATGGTTGATTTGGTTATTCTTCAACCAACAAGTTTCATATGATTCATAATTGAAAATACCGCTTTATCCTTATAAACTTTATAATTCTCATTATGTTGACTTAACTAACATGAAATGAAAGGATAGTCTCAGTTATCTAACTTTGTATTCTTGCTACATATATCAAGCATAAGCTTGATCCAACAGATATAAATAATTTGTGTAAACTTGGATAAACTATTTTTACTTGTTAGTATATTTCTATCATGTCCTAAACATTGTAGTAATATTGAATCTATAGTTTGTACCAAATACTCAAAAGTATGAATTAGAAATATATGTGATCTCTATCATAGTTCATTTTGGTAAGAAAAGTTATAGAATCATTTTTCTTCTAACGACAAGTATTATCATACCTAAGCTAATGCCTTCAATTTTAGTCCATGTTTATGCTTTTACTAATTAAGTGGAACAATTCTATCAAGGTACTATACCTTTTGGCTCTACTCTATAGTACTATTTGCATTGTATTATCATGGTGTTGACATCTACCTTACATAGTTTCATTAAAGTTTATGAGATGTTAGTTAACTCAAAGTTTTATTACAATATGTCATCTATATGATATTGACCTATCTCTAGAGCTTTATCACCAAATCTTTAATAGGGATTTATAACAAAATCACATAATGAACATATAACTTTTCTATCTAAATTTGAGAACCTATGTCTAAAAGATTTAATTAACTAACAGGTAGTAGAAACTATACTAAATAAAGGTAATTTCCACTCAAAATGAAATATAATATATAAGAAAAGCAAGTAATAAGTTATATGATGCGACAAATAAATAAGATTAGGACTTCAATTATGAATTTAGTTACTCCTACTATTTTATTAAAAATAATAGCTCTCACTCCTGTTCCAAAGAGATTACTCTAATCTCCTTAGTGAGCTAGGATCCCATTTATATTATATTGATCTTGGGTCACTCAACAAATCAAATAAATTTAGATTAGGTAGATAACATTCTTATTAACCAAATCTCATGTGACTCCTGGATACGTTATGTAACAACTTTTGTCAAAACATATCTTATATTTTATTCCTAAACTTACCTTTAAATGCATATGATCATGAGTCACTTATCCAAATTATACAAATTTAATTTAATTTAATATGACTATTAATTTAAGATAAAACATATTGGGTTAAAAGGGCCCTGAGTCACTCAACTAGCCTTACAATGGAAAAAACTTTGTTTTTATTCTTAAATAATGGAAGATAATAATCACGTTCTCAACTTGTCCTTAATATTTTGATGAAAGATTTAATTTTTTTTGTCTCAACAGATATAAAAAATGTAAAATATCATATATGTAAATATTCAATTTAGTATGCATCATAATTATATCAACTATATAAATAAAGCATGCAAGTTGTTATGCGAATATAATCGAATTACATGCATGAAATAACAAATTTTGTTTGATTCTAGTTATTGATCTTCATAATCTTAAATAATATTTCAAACTATTTGGATAATCAAGCTAGATTAAACTCATCGATCATTTAATGAATTAAATTCATTTTTCAAATAAAAATTTAATTCAATTTGAAAAAAAATCATATTTAAATTGGAACCATTTCTAATTATCTTAAATTCTTTAATAAAATTTAATTGAAAATAATTTTCCACAAATTACCCTCCTTATTATAATTTAGAAAACTCTTTTGTTTTTTAGTTTTATAAGTAAGACATTATAATCTACTTAGAAAAGTATTTATAATCTAATTAGTATTTTTTTTAATTAGAAACTAAGAAAACCATTTTCAAAATTAAATAAAATCATTTAAATTTAATTAATAAAGTATTTTCATTATTTATTTAGATATTAGTTTCTTAATTAATTAGAAGTCATTCCTTAATTAATTAGAAAACTATTTCTAAAAGTATTACAGAAAACTCATTTGTCTCAACTTATAAATGAAAATTTTTCAATTTTAGTCAAGAAAATACCTTTTCTTATTATTAAAGTAATAAAATAAAATTTAAATAAATAGAATAATAATTATTTAAATAATAAAACAATAACTTTAATTTATCTCAATCAATTGAAATAAATAAATTTAATTAATAAAATATTCCTTAATTAATTAAGAAAACACTTTTCTTACATTTAACTAGTCTAACTAATTTATTTTAATATAATTAAAAATTAAACCTAATTCTAGAGAATAATTTTCTAAATTTTAAATTTAAATGAATTTATCAAATTAAGAAAATAATCGATTAATTCTGAAATTAATTTAAGATTTTTTTCCTAAGTCTTAGAATACATTATTCCAGATTAGGTTAACTTTATCCATCCTTAGATCATTTTAATCCAAAAATCAAATAGGCCTTGTTCCAATCGTAGAACAAGCCATGTCTAAACACCGCCCTTTCTTCCTAGAGCAAGCCTAACCCCAAAACACCATTCTTTCTTCGTCTTTCCAAAAACCATAGCATTTAAGAATACAAACCCTAGCCACCTAGCCTATGTTTGATGAATATTGATTTTTTTTTACTATGTACAAAAAAATAAACTAAGTTTTTTATTTTAAAAATAAATTATCTTAATGAAAATTTGCCTTATAACTTTAACTTCAAAATTATCCTTAAAAATTTTAAATTATTTGTCATGATTACCAACATAACTATCAGATTATCGATAATAAGACTTAGTAAAAATTGCGGTACCACTCTCTCTCTCGAGAGGTCCAGTAGTACTCAATCTTACCCGTAATTAGTATAGAAGTTGTTTCTAAATAACCCACATGAAGAGGGAAAAATCATTGTTTTGAAACCCGGACCGGACCAGCCGGTTCGACCGGTCGGCTATCCGATTCGGGTGACTCTTAAAAATCGGTCCCTAATTGAACCAGTAAGAACCGGTAAAAACCGGTCGGTTCAATCGGTTCGACCACTGGTTCGATGATTTTTTTATTTTTTTATTTTTTTATTATTTGTTATATTTTTCTATTTTTTTAATATTACTAATATTATATATATAATTAAATATAATTATTGCATAATTATGACGTCAAATCAGTCGAATCGGCCAAACCGATGACCAGTAAGGCCTCCGGTTTGATGTCCGGTCCGGGTTTCAAAACTTGGGAAAAATAAATAATAAAAATTCCTTCCACATCATATAATTAATAAAGAAATATAAGATTGATTAATCTAAAATTGAATATGATTAAAAAAAATATTAAAAGTTAGTCTAGAAGTTGAGTTAAGAGTGCTAACTATGAAGGAATCAAAACATAATTTAGGATCTCTTTGTCTTTATTTCTACTTTTAATATTTAATTTTTTTAAAATTAAAAAATTATTTAATTTTCAATCTTCTAATTTCATTCAAAAAAAAATCTAAGAATCCATTTATCAATGGAAAATAAGGATTACAGATTGCAGGCAGGAGATAGAAGATGCCGAACATCAACTTTTGCAGGCTTGGGAAAAGAATTGACATTTGAGATATCTTATTTGTATACATTTGTAAGGAAATGCGGTTACTCATCCCATCCTACTTCTCAAGAAAAGGATAGGGACATTGGTTTCAGTATAAGCCAAACTAGTGCTTCTCCGCCACCACTAGCGCTCGATCATCTGGCACCTGTTCTACTTGTTCTGCTTCTCCCTCCTGCTGCATTGCGACCATTTGTTTCTGGCACCAGCGCAGGATAACCAAAGATATGAATGCTGCAAACAGAATCAAAACACATAAAATTTGGCTGCAGTTGTACTGTTCAAATGGTTTGGTCTTTTGGCAATTGAAGAGCTAGGTGCAACTTTCTCTTATATCAAAATACCATAATACTTCTGTCAGGATTTTTATAAACACAATAAATAAAAACTCTCATATTCTTACCAGCGAAAATACGGGTTTTGATACTTGATAGATTCCAGAAAGCTGAAATTGCAGATGCTGCCACAATCTTCTTATGAGAGCATGCTTGCCATGCCTCCACCAACCAGCATTTTGTGCTCTCAGCTGCCACATCAACAACAAATTCATATTAGCAAACTATTATTGAAGATGGTAGGTTACTGAAGTGATGATAATGTGATGGATAACATACTCATTACCTTTACTGTTTATATGGCTAGAGTAGCACGAATACAGCTTTGGAATGGTGAAGCTAAAAAAAAATCCTGTTCGTAAAACAGTAGTTAGGCACAGTCATATTCTATAATGAAATGAGGACAGTCAGTATGGGCATTCGTTGACCTTACCAACTGCACAGATCCTCCTCAGATTTAAAAGGTGGCCATACTCAGCTCCAAGAAGCAATAATGGAGTAACCTGTTACCAATAATGAAGTCCGGCTTAGCCACTCATTGAAGCAATTATGATAACTTTCTTTAAGAACAACCGAGTAAGATTTGGCAATCACTTTTAAAGTCATGGAAGGCTCTCCTGAGAAGAGCTCCCTCATCTTTGCAATTGTGAGATTCATCGCTGGAAGCATCAATCTACCAACTTGCAAAATATCCTCGTCTTTAAGCTTGAATTCGCGTCCCTTTTCAACATTGTTTCTGTGTTTCAGTTATCAAAGCTTAGAAGGATGCAGAGTTGAATGGAATTTAATTACCCCAATACTATCATACCTTTGACATATCGAATTCGATAAGAATGACGCACCCAGAAACAGAAGCCCAAGTTGGGATATCACTGAGAAAATGCTGAAAAACATGAAATTGAATAGATTTATTACTATTAACCAAAGCCAAGATGGGAATGGTCAAAACAATATATACACACCTAAAGTTAATCCCTTTGGCAAAGCAAGAAGATAGGAAGCATAGACAACCAAGACCAAACCAAAGACTTGATTTTGCCACGTCTTTCCACATAATCAGATCATAAATGACCATGCCAATTGCATCCAAATTGCCTCCATCGCTATCTTCAACTTCTGAATCACAAAGTAAAAAATAAGCACTGTCGATCCATAGAAGGAACGCTATCAAAATTAGATTAGCATCTATTCATTATAAAAGAAAGAAACATACTAGGGATGCAGCTTGAAGAAGGAAAAGAAGAAGTTGGCAACGAGAGTTTCTCCTTCTTAGACTTCACACTATGCCTTCTCTTCCTCACTTTGCCAACCTCATCCATCAAACCAACCAATTCTCTCTCTTCTTTACTCTCCATCTCTACTCTTCTCCTCAACTTTCGGTGGCTTCTCGGCGACGCGCATCCCAATGCACCAATTTGATTGCCCCTGCTTCTGCATCTCCTGCGAGATGCATTTGGCTCTACGGCAACATCCTCCGCCATCTCAAGCCTGTCGGAGAGGCGGGTTCTTGGTTTCCGAGAAGGGGAAGGTGAAAGAAGAAGTAGTTCTTGGAGAGGGAGTGAGCTGGTGGAAGACTTGAGAGACTGAGCTGAGAGTGTTGACGGGGTTTGGTTGGGTGACGAGGGTGCAAGGTCCAACGACAGAGTTGGTGGGATGGAATATGTGATTCTGGCCAAGCGAGAGGCTGACTTGGGGTTTGATCTATGAGTATGAGAAGGTGGCGTTGTGGTTGTTGTTGAGTCCATTTTTCTGGTGTTATCTGAGATGGAAGAAAATGGGGTTGTCGTGTAAGAAGTAAGAGATGGGGTTTGTGTCTGAAATATGAGCATATGACAATGACAGGGTTTTATGGTGGAAGTAGCCGTTAGGGATCGGAAGAAAGGGGTTATATTTTGAATTGTGTCGATTGGACTTAGGCGGAGTGGTGGGCCCATTCATTTGCAACGGTACGTATGCAAAGAACGCTCGGTTCCTGAGAGAGGGAGACCAGATTAGTCCTAGTCAAAGCAGGTAAGTAGCCAAAACTCGTAGAATCACTTCATCTACTTGTCATAACTCACATATCAAATGTCACTCGTGGGTATAACACGTGGGTTGTAAGAAAATCAACGAAAATGCTATATTCTCCTCTTTCTTCACCATATTTCAACAGTAACAACAACAACAACAATAACCATTATAAATTTAGTTGAAATTCAGATTTAAAGAAATCCTGAATACGTAACCTTATTCCTAACAAAAAGATAGGCTATTTCCAATTTTTCAGGTAGCAAGTATACAAAATATGGCATCTTTCTCCTTCTTGTAAAGCTTTTCTCATGTATTTTCTCATTTTATTTATTTTGCAATAAATTAGAGAATAAAAGTAAGATTTCTAGTTAAATATTATCTCTTTTATTAATGAATTTCAATCATCCTAAACTAGTTTCTAGTTGAAATTATATTGTATTGTTTGTGATAACAATTTTGATGAAATTAAAAAAAAAACAATTTAGAGAAAAGATTGCTAGAAAAATCAGAAAAAGAAGAGTTAGGAGGAGAGGAGAGGAGAGGGTGAAGAGAGAGATAATTTTGGTTCTGCCGGATTCTGGCTGAACTGTACGTTGCCGTCAGGATCCATGAGTCGGTTGCTTCACGTAGGAGATCCGATACGAAGTTCCTGCAAAAACAAAGAAGGCACGTCGGGGGTTGTGTCCCGATTAGCCCCTCCGACGCTC
>JAOSBL010000211.1:29613106-29625591 GCA_027568915.1 Erythroxylum roraimae | reverse complement strand
GTTTCTTTCCTTAATTTAGTTTGTAATACAATTTACAAAAGTTCTTGATTGCAACTTGATGTTGTTAGATCTAAATCTTGCATGTGTACTAACTAAATCCACACTACAATCTGCGCTTCCTGCCACATTCCTTGAACTCATGTTGCAGGTGAAATTTTCATAAGAATGTGGATTTAGGGAAGCCCTTCACATTTTACAATATGTTTCTTGAATTCGTGATTCATTTACCAGATTAACACGTATACATTTGGGGAGTTATTGTCTTGTTGAATTTGATTTCTCTTGATTCTTAAGTAAAACCTAAAATTGAGTACCATAGTGAACTGTTGACAACTGAAGTTCAAGCACAAACTGAGCCAAATTGGTTCTTTATACTAAGTTCATTGAACACGAAGCTTTGAAAGTTGAATTTGAGTTTTACTTTAGAAGTTGGGCCTGAACTTTTTTGTTGGAGCAATGCATAAAGCTTGATACTTTGTAATATCTCATGAAAAAGTGAATTTCTTATTGATTTACTAAAGCATCATTCCCTGGAGTTAGGTTACAGGCATGAACTGAACTTTGATGGATATACATGGAAAATTATGTTTTCCAAAGTGCATTCTTGCTTGCAGACTTCATGGAGAGCATTATGAGGAATAAGTTGCCTCCTAAACGATCCTTGTCAGTAGCATACTTGTTCTGCACCGCTTGATACACAGCTAACATTGTGCTCTATGATTTCTTTAGCAAAGTGGAAAAAAAAAGGAACTTCAATTGGATGATAAATGCCAAAAAAAAAAAAGTTTTTGGACAAAAGACTTTTGTTTGTGTCCCATTTACATCCGAGTTGTGGTAGTGAAGAAGTTGAAATATTAACTTTCAGAGCATTTGCTTTTGTAGTGGAAAATCAGAAATGCGTTTTAACCTTGAATTCAACCTTGCAAGTGCAGATTATAATCACATTTTCCTCCCAACTTTCCATCCTCTTATTTTTCTTCATCACTCCTCATGTTGTTAATCTTCATTTATTATCATTCATTTATCCTGAGTTGGGCCTCAAAACTGGCCATCAGTTTCATAAATTTTCTGGTATTGTTTGAGCTTCAAAATATGATTTGGAGTTTTAAATAGCACATAAACTCTGTCTTCAATAATTCTTTTATAAATTTCTTTACAATGCTTTTCTTTTCTACTTAATGTTTTCATTTCAATATCAGATTGAAAAAGCACTGGGTTGCAAAAGACATCCTTTGTCTTATGATATTACAGCAGCTTGTAGCGGATTTATGTTGGGTCTAGTTTCGGCTTCTTGTCATATTAGGGGTAAAGCTGTTTAGTTTTGTGCAACAAGCATTAATTAGAGTTTCAGGGTTTAGAAGATATTTTAACATGCGGTGGTAGCTACAGGAGGACCATTTCGAAATATATTAGTGATTGGTGCTGATGCTCTTTCTCGATTTGTTGACTGGACGGATAGAACGACATGTATTCTCTTTGGTGATGGAGCTGGAGCTGTACTACTGCAGGTAATGGTCCTTGTTTCCCAATGATTCTTAGTTTTTACATCTGCAGAGGTGTCTCTTTGATATAGAACATGTGTGCCTGATATCATGATATTTGTGCGCTTGCTAGGATTAATATTTTGATTATATTTGGGATGTTTGGTTTGAATAGTACTCGGGTATGTGGTAAGAATTCTTAGTATCATCTTTCATCAAGTTGCAGATGTTCACAAAGGGTTAGTTCTTTTTATCATTTAAGCTTAATGCTATTTGATGTCAAGACAAAGCATTGAATGGCTACTGAATGTAGGGATGTTTATTAATCAAATGTTTACTCGGTGTTGCCTTGTGCTTGTTATGTATATGTGTGATTGTAAATACTCAGTTAAAACTGGAAAAATATCAATATTTGGAACCATTCTCTAAAAATACAAGAGTGAAATTTTACATCGAAATTGTTGTCAAACTTTATTACGCTGAAGGCATCCAGGAATTATAACGCCATCCCTTCTCCTTGTCTAATAATACACAAGTGACTTGATGGTGGCTAACACTACTCAATTGATGCTTGTTCATTTCTGTTCAAATCTTAATGACGCTGCAGGCTTGTGACAGTGAGGATGATGGTTTGTTCAGTTTTGACTTGCATACTAATGGTGATGGTCAAAGGTACCCTGCCTATATCAATTGAGAAAAGAAAAACATGTGGTCACTTCTGCTATAAATCTGATGGAGCATGCAACTTCCTTCTGTGCAGGCATTTAAATGCCGTCATGAAAGAGAATAAAGTAGATCACGCAGTGGGTTCTAAGGGTTCAGTTTTAGGCTTCCCTCCACAATGCGTGTCGTATTCCAACATTCATATGAATGGTAAAGAGGTTTTTCGTTTTGTTGTGCGAAGTGTGCCTCATTCCATAGAGTCTGCTCTTGAAAAGGCTGGTCTCAGTGGATCTAACATTGATTGGTTACTGCTTCACCAGGTTCGCATATCAACTTAAAACACTCATCTTAAGCTCAATTGACTTTAGACCTTATGAGTTTATTATTTACAGCTATTGACTGGATGCAATTGCATTGTAATGCATGATGAAGCCTCATTTAAATTTAGAACGACTACGCAAGGCGTAGTGAATTTTGCTTTCATTATAGATGCAGAACGTGGTAGCACTGTATGTCTCTTACAGGACATAGTTTGAGATTTCCCAATTTTGAAATGATCGCTAAAAGGAAAGTATACTTTGAAGGTGTATAGAACATTGCTAGGTTTACATCAAGGAGTATGGTAGTCATGTTACCACTTATGATGATGAAGCTGTGGAATGGACGAATTTTCTGCAGGCAAATCACAGGATCATCGATGCAGTTGCAACACGTTTGGAAATCCCGCCAGAAAGGATCATAGCAAACCTGTCAAATTATGGCAACACAAGTGCCGCTTCCATTCCACTGGCATTGGATGAAGCTGTTCGAAGTGGCAAGGTGAAGTCTGGCCACATCATCGCAGCTGCAGGCTTTGGAGCTGGTGTAACATGGGGTTCGGCAATTCTTAGATGGGGGTGAAATAATCATGTTTGTGTAGTGCATCTAACTGGAGTCTGGAGATAATGTGGCTGCAAAAAACCAAATTTTGTTTTTAGCTTTCCGGATTTCTGCTGTGCCTTTGTTCCTTAAAATTGAAGACCTTGATTTTTTATTTTTTCCTTT
This sequence comes from Erythroxylum roraimae, assembly GCA_027568915.1. NCBI lineage: Eukaryota > Viridiplantae > Streptophyta > Magnoliopsida > Malpighiales > Erythroxylaceae > Erythroxylum > Erythroxylum roraimae. The sequence goes on along the minus strand of JAOSBL010000211.1, from coordinate 29,622,403 downwards.
CATGTGTAAGCATTCCTGAGTCCCCTAGTCCTCTGTGCCATCTTCTTCTGTAAAGTGTACGCACATCAACATAGTTGCCCAAAATGTGTATTTTAGAAGCAGAACCTCATAAGTATCAACTTATTACTTGGACGAGCTCATCTGAACCATCGAATGAGTGGGAAACAATAAATATATATAATAATCACTGGGGCAAGACTCTACTAAGATATCAAAAAATGTGTCTTTTTAGCCTAGAATTGATCCTTTGCAGTTCACCTTCTATTGCAATGTCAAAAGCATCCTTTTCCAACCTCAAACCCAACGAGCTTCCATGTTTTCTGTACACTATTCTTGGCATCACCTCTATAACTCTTTCCCTCAACCTCCTAACTCTACGTCTCGGCATCGCCATCAAAACATCCAAAATCTTTATCCCTTTGTACACCACATCCTCCTTTGGTAACAACACAGCAAACTGCTGATACGTCTCCGATGGTAAGTGCCAATCATATTGTGCTTTTGCTGTCTGTTCTTCGAAGAAAACTGGTATACACCCGGCAATAATCGCATCAAAAGTGGATCTACGAGTTGGCGTGTCACCAGGAGGTTGCAAACAGAAGCTGGCTTGTAACATTGGCCTCATGTACCTTCCAGGGTCGTGCTCGCATATCCCCTTAGAACAATCAACAACGTCACACGCCTTGTTGTATCGATAACCGCCATTAGTCACCAAACCGCTGTCATTGGTACTATTTTCACACTCATTTCTAATGCTTCTCCTGATGTTTGGAGTCGCAGCCACACCATCAGCACCTGCAAAAAGCATCAACGTCGTTCTACGTGAAGTTTTTACTCTCCTAACCCAAGACTCGAACAGTGCTAAACTTGGAGGGTGAAATGAGGTCAAGTAAGGCACTGCCTGTTCTTGCCAAGGCCAGGCTCTGGACTCCACAACCAAAGCATTGACATTATAGAATTCTGGCAATTCAAGAAAAGAAGTGCCCCATCTTGGAGGATAAGCATCGGGAGACTGCGAGAAGTCCCAAGCTGGACGTGCCATAACCAAGAAATGATCAGCCCCATCACGCTTATTCCATATCCAGCCTTCATTCTCACGAAGATATTGGTACAACTCCATTCCGTGTTCCTTGCTCCTTTTCACATCAGGACCGTACAAGTACCTTAATGAGTCGATCTCTGCATAGTATGGTAAATAAATAGCGTTGGCGAGATTAGGATCTGAAGTGAGACATGGGTATTCGAGCATCCTTCTATGGAATATGAGCTCAAGTAACAGAGGGTCTGTACGGTACCATGACTTAGAGCGGTTGTGAGTCTTTGGACCAAGGCCATGGTTTGAAAGATACGGGCAGAAACTGCCAACAAGAGGGTATTGAGAGCAGTTTGTGAGGAGATCAACGTTGAATCTTGATGGCAGCTGTCTAATATGGATCCAACGGTCAGTACAGTCTACTGATTCTGTGTCTGCTACAAGGCCTCTGATTGAAATGATGGAGTTGCAGAAGAAGAAGAAGAAGCAGAAGAAGAAGCAGAAGCAGAAAATTGTAAAAGATTGCAACTTGCGTATCATTGTGACACAGAAAGATGGCAGAGAGACAAAAAAGAAATGTTACCTACGGTTTTAGGACAGGAAAGAAAGGGGAAAATAAGCTTTGCAGTGTTGTCTACTTTGCATTAAATTTAAAACAGATGGTCAGATTTGACTGCCGTTGGCTTTTACAACTGTATATTAATACTGTTGGTACATTAACATTTGAAAATATCCTTGTATGTATTGGTCATGTCCCTGAATATTACACTTGGCTTTTGCAGGTTATGACTGTTATGTCGTTTGTTATACTGTTAATTAACTGTAATAGAGTAGTTTGACCGCAATTGTCGGTGAAAGAGAATCGTGGTTAAAGCCGAGCACTAATTTCCATCTTCTTCGCCGCCGTTTTCTGCTCGATTGCGTAAGAAAGGTCTATGTGCGTTGTTTTAACTTTACTTTTGCCTCATTCTTTGTTCACGACAGATTGGTTAGTTGAAAGGAATGATTTGTTGTGGAAACCCATTTTGATTCCTTTAGAAGCCCAATCCGTCAATATTTGTTCCACTTCTGATCCACTCCTATCTGACTATAAACTGTTAACTCTGTAAAACCTGCTTAATTCCAAACGTTTTCCCTAACTTCACCATTCCCTTGAAAGTTATTCTTCTTCTTCAACCATGTCAACTAGCCATTTCTCTCTTCTCTCCAAGAGGAAAGACCCTGCAACTCTTCCTTTCAAGCACTACTACAAGAACTGGTTTCACTCACTAAAAAACACTCTCCTTCCTATCCTCCACCAATCTTTATCAACTCCTTCCTCACCAACCCTCCTCTCCTCTCATGTCCTTCTCATCCTCCACCATTTTCTCTCCTACTACGACTCGCTCGACCTTTTCGCAACCACTGACATCAACAATCTTCCTTGTCTTCTTTACCCTTCATGGAGAAACTCCATTGAAAGACCTTTCCTCTTTCTTGGTGATCTTCACCCTTATGTGTTCACCAATCTTGTTCGTTCATTTCTTGATAAGGAGAACAGCGACGATGATCTTGGAGCTAGTAGTACCACAAATGTTGTGGTTGGCAGGTATTGGGAGGTGGTGATGGCATGGAAAGAACCCTCAGATGATTTGATCGTCAAGATTCAGCAGATAGAACGTGGTTTGAGGTTGATGGTGCCTGCTCTTATGGACAGGGTGAGAAATGCACAGGCAGGACTTGTTCGTAGACTCGCAGAGGATTGGTTGAACTTCAATGGAGAGAAGGGAAGGATAAAGATTGACGAGGCTGTGAAGGTAGAGATGGAGGAGTTGGTGAGTGTTTTCGTGGATGTTAATCGATTAAGGAAGGATGTGATATCAGAGATAGTTGGTGCGTTGAATGTGTATCAAGGTGCTCTCTTTCTTGACGGTTTAGCTCAATTTCTTGTTGGGTTTAAGGACCTCCATTTGCTTCGTGAAATAGAAGGCTCCAAGACTCCGATCCTCGACTGACTTTGACATGGCTTGCTTTCTATTTATCTGCTCAAAGTTTCTTGGCGTGGCTTTGTCTCTCTGGAATACCAAGATAAGTTGTTGTACATGGCAGTTCCATTTTCTTGGTTAAATTCTAATGATTAGGTTAAATCTTTAGTGAGACTTCTTATTTGCTACTATCGGGTTGGTATAGTTTGTAAATAATCGGTAGGACGGCTCCGAGTTGGTGGTGTGTTTTACCCAAATGAAGTTCATCTTTGTATGCGAGTCAGATCTACGTAGTGAGTACTCCGATACAACGTTTTTATGTCCTGACTCCTGAGATGGTTAAAAGTTCTAAGTTTTGGCGGGTGCAAGTGTGACCATATACAGTGGTGATCGCTGATGATTAATCGACAATTTAAATTTGTTTCTTTGGTAGTGAATCGAAATCTTCATTAGCTTGATTTGTAGACTAGTTTGGAAGTCTTGAATTGCATGATATGCATTTGTAATTGATAGACAAGTAAATTGCCTGATAGTGTATAACATTTCTGAAGTTTGAGATAGCTTTTAACTAGAGCTTCCACATTGTCTTGGGAATGGATATTGAAGATTAATACTTTTAGATAAATTTCTTTTTTTTTTCCCATTTGAGCACAAGTCCTTGCAATCTGATTTTTATTACTAAGCTACATATTAATCATTCTTCTGCTTTATTTGGTTGCACTTCGTCGCGTACGAGTCCTGTAAAGACTAAAGAGCGAGCGATATGTCATGCAAGTGATTCCATCAAAGCTAAAACTATGACTTTCCTTAATCTAATGCTTTCATGATTAATTCCAACAGGATGAAAACCTGTTTAGGTCCATAGTTGTTGTACCTTCATATTTAATATTTCACCATTAGGCTTAGACTCCACGAGAAAGGAAGGTATTGTTATGAATAAAAATGAAGAACAAAAGATAAAAGGCAAAGAGCTTTAGAGAGAGAGAGAGGAGAGATACATAACTAATTCATCTTCATTTCTGCCTAACGAAACAGCTACAAGTATTGTTATACTATCCATCCATGCCAGTACAGTTGTACAATGACTATTATTTTTATGCGTAACAATTCCTTCTCCTTTAGAAAACCTTTTCCCTAAGGTTAAGGAGGTTTACAGAGTTGATAAAAAAGAAACAGCCATAAAATGAACTTCTTTTCATTACCCCTTTTAGCAACCTTTGCATCGTTAGCCAAGCATGCTCTGACATGATCCAATGTATAAGCAAAAAGAAGGGATGAAGAACCAACAAACCCACCTAATGCTAAATTCTTAGCAACCCATTTTCAGTAGTCAGCCTTGCCTTCCTTGAAGTTAAACATCCTCTTGAAGTAATCCTTGAATGCACATTTGAGGGCCTGGGTGGGAAAACATTTGATAACTTTTGCAATACTACATCTCTAAAGAGCAATTACACCCTCACCTATGATGGTCCTAGAAAAGCAGTCCGACATACCTTTGTATGGTTCAGATAGCTTACCAGCTTTAATCATTGCATCTTGATTTTGAACCAAGAGTTTAACACGCTCAATTAAGGCATCAGTTGTCTGGAAAACAACAAATGAGACTCATCTCATAAGGGAATCCACCATAAAATTGTCATTATGTTTCTCATCTGGTTCTTACACTAAAATTGGCGAGAGAGATTAAATAAGCACTAACCCATTTCCCTGACATGTAGGATTGAACGAGCTTTTAATTTCATTAGCATTTTGCTCAGTCATACAATTGGGTAGAGAAGATTGACCATGAATCTTTGATTCTGGAGTAACTAGCATAGTTGCTCTGCTAGTTGCTCCTAGTTCCACTCCCTGTAGCTGCATGAATTGTGTCATTATGGTTTTAGCTTGCAACAGGTCATTCTCCATTTTTTCTATTTTGTTTAAAGCTTCTAGAAACATTTTCTCGTTCTTGCTTTGTAATTCTAGAAATATTTTCTCATTCCTAATTTGTGCTTCCATCAAGCTTTTCATGTTTTCTTCAATTCCACGCAGAACCGAATACTCTGGTACCATTTGTTATGAATAAAAATGAAGAACAAAAGAGAGAAGAAGAGAGAATAGCCTAGAAGAAGAGAGAAGCAGTCCCGGCCCTGGGCATTTCATTAGGGCCCGACCTTTTCTTAGTTTAGTAACCTTCCAACGTTCTTTTAGTTGATGAAGAGCATTAAATGCTAATTAATGGTTGCAGAGAAGGAATGAAATAATTTTATGTGGAGATCATTTCATAATTAGTCTTTTCAGCTTCCAAACTAACATTAACTCTCTTTTAATTGATGAAGAGCAGTAAATGTTAATTAATGGTTGTAGAGAAGGAATGAAACAATTTTGAGTGGAGATCATTTTCTTACTACTATGTAATAATCTTTCTAGCTTCCAAACTAACGTTAACTTTTTAGCTTCTTATACTTATAAATTCAATTGAAGCATATTACACTCTAATTTTTTTTTATGTCCATCAACATATGAATCTAAGATACTTTAACTTAAAATTTACAGCAAAGGATTTTCACGGTTCTGACTTCTGAGTTTTCTAAACAAGAACAGTACTCTTAGGTACGGACAGGTGTCATAGCGCAATCCTCACCGATGTGGCCGAAAGGTGGGAGGGGTGCCGAGATCCTGGGCAACGGTTGAGCGATAATTTAAAGGTAAAGTTTCTAAATTTTTTTTATATATTTTTAGCTTACTAAATATTTGAATATATTATAATTAATTTGTAATTTGTCATTCACGTAGATACTATATTAGCATTTTAAATCAGAACACTAATATTAAATGATCTTGTGTTTATTTGTGTTTCTCCTTTTATATTTTTGATTACTTATTATTTAAAAAAATATAATTAAACATTAACAAATAATTTAATTTTGTAATTGTAAGTTTCATTATTATACTTTGCCACAATTATAATAATAATTGTTAGATTTGTGTTCTTGTAAAGGTTCACATAAGTTTAGCAATAATATGACTAAAGTTAAATTTAAGGATTTGATAATTTAATGTATGAATAATTAATAATTAAAAATCTAAATAATATTCTTAATCATTAGAACAATGGCATAAAAGTTCACTACATAAAGATTAAAATAAAAAAATAGTAGAAGTATTGAAAAATAGTATTTAAGATTTTTATGATCGTGATTTAGGGAGTTCTTTTCTATAAATGTTTTCACGTTGTCTGTGCTTATGCCCTCTTGTAAGTTAAAATTATAACCCTACCATGTTAATCCTTTTCAATAATGGAATAAAACGAGCATTACCTTCCGATGGTCAGATATAATATATTAATATTTATTTGTGACAACGACATAATTTAAAAGCTTCTTTATTTGAAAATTAAATAATACCATAAATAGTTGATAATACTGCATCTACTATTATGTTAATTCTCATAAAAGAAAATCTTTTACTACTTAAAATTTAATAAAATTTCTTTGATAATTAAATAATACCATAAATAGTTGATATGATATACTACATTTACCGTATGTTAGTTACCATAAAAGAAAATTTTTTATTACATAAATTTAATTAATAATTTAGACCTTATCTAGTTGCTTGACAAAATAATATTCAATCATTTCCACAACTTGCAAAATAGGCTAATATTTGGCTTGGCAAACTTAGAATAGTTAAAAGTCAGAATAGTTATAAATTACAATATAATTTACTCCTAAGTATGTAATTTCTTGTATTTTTAGAAATTAGTGTTTCTTTATCATTAAAATTTGCTCTTTATTTTTTCCTGTGTCACAGATATAATATCATTGATATATCTTTATGATAAATTGTCAAGCTATTGGTGTTTTGTTGTTACTGCATACTTCTTTTAGTTTCATACAAGTGCTTTTGTTCTTTTTATAGTCCAATTGTGTTATAATTAATTTATATTATGTTGCCTAAAAAGCATTTGTTTGAAAGTGAAAAAAGGGGGAACAAAGAAAAAAAGGGAACAGTTAATAGATTCCCAAAAAGGAGAAATTAATAAATTTATTAAAAGAGTAGGCTCTTCTAGTGAGAATAATAAGAAATTAGGTAAAGGTAATTTTGAACAACATAAAGAAAATTTAAGTGATGAGATTCATATTCATAAGGATATTAGAAATTTGAATGAGCATGATCATGTATCAAATGCATCCACTTTATAAAATTTAAAGGCAAATGAGCAAGTAAGCCTTATATTGGAAATTTATGATCCTAGAAATTTGGATAATCTTGATAATAAAGCAAGGGATATTTTAGTTGAAAAAGAACCTGTAAGAGAATTGAATCCTGTATTTCCTTTAGACAACTAAACATATAGATAAAGTATATTGTTTTTGTTGTAAGTTTTTCAAATCTAATAGCAAACAAAGTACGTTAGCAAATGATGGATTTAGAGATTGGAAGCATCTGATCCCAATTTTCCAATATGTGTAAGTTTTAATATTTTAACCTTGATATTCCGCAAGCGTATAGGTCGTTTGCGTAGTACCTAAGGTGTCGATCCTACGAGAAGGGTTAATCTAATCCTAAAATCTAAGGCCAAAACTAGTCGCAGAAATTCAAATTTAACTAAACTATAACAATGTTGCAATTCAATCAATTAATTCAATCAAACAACTCAATTCAAGAATTAATCACGAAATATTAACAAATCAGCAAATTGCAACACACACAACAAGAACTAATCTAAGGAACTACCAATTGAGAGAAAGAGAAAATTTTTTTTTCCCTATCTTCAACACTAACCTAATTAATTATGAAATGTTGGATTATTGGTCCTGGACTATGCTAGGGTTGATTACTCTTTCTCGAGTTATAACCAAAAGCCCTAAATTATAAACCCTAATCAGATTATGGAAAATTGCAATTTCTCAATTCACAATTTATTTAAACCCTAATTAGATATGAAGTTTTCCACTAGACTATCGAAAACCTATGTGAGATCTCTCTTTACACTTGATTGATTTTTTGTTCTTATTAAATTACCTAACTCTTGCTAGCCCAATTTAATTATTTTTCATTCGATTCACCCTCTCAATCTATCACTGAATTATGTAAGTGCAGAAATCAATCACAATGAATCCAAATAACATAAAAAAAATCATATTTTTATTGAATTAAAGATAAAAACAACCCGAAGGTGGGTTTAAACATTCCTCAACATTCATAAAATCCTATCTTAACAGCTATCCCAATTCTATACATAAATAAAATTAAAATACATTGGAAACTAGATTTGAACGGATGATGGAGGCAGCAATGTCGAAAAACCTCCTATTCTAGGAAGTACTTCTCGTCCACTTCTTCTCCATGTCTCTCTTCCTTCGTCTCTTTCTCAATCTCTCAATGAACTCTCTCTAGGGTTTCTTGATGGTGGCTGATGCAAGAAACTTTTCTTTTTTCTTCTTTTGTCTTGTTCTTTTTCGTGGCAGGATGGACCACGATCACAGGTTGTTGTTTCGGTCCAAGTCTTTCCAAAACTTCTTCGTTCTTCGCTGGTGACCCTGAAACACTAACAAACAGATCAAGGTACCTCAAAGACATAACAATTAAGCTCAAATACTTGTACTAACCTATAAAATACTTAAACACAAATAATTCACAAACTAACACAATTTTACCGAAAACACATACTAAACAATTGTATAAATAGATAAACACATATCAAACTATACCCTGAAACACGATGCATTTCACACTTATTAGCATCTTAGTGATAGACTTAAAGAACATGAGAATTGCATTGAGCATACGACTAATATGAGAACTTGGAATGAATTAAGAGTAAGATTGAGCAAAAATCAAACAGTTGATAAAGATTTGCAACAAAAAATTATAAAGCAGAAAGAACATTGGAGACAAGTTTTTATAAGAATAGTTTTTGTTATGAAATATCTTGCTAAATATAATTTGGCTTTTCAAGGATCCAATGAAAAGCTTTACCAAGATAGTAATGATAATTTTTTAGGATTAATTAAGATGAATGCAAGATTATGTTTTTTGGATCCCGTTTCTGGAACCCAAATCTTGAACCATAAAACATGAGTTCTTGCTCTGATACCACAAATGTTGGATCCCGTTTCTGGAATCCAACGCTTGCTCTGATGCCAAATGTATTGGATCCCGCTTGTTCCCGGAATCCAACTCTTGCGAAATTATCAAGCGTGATCTTCTTCATTACTCCTTAGTATTTTTTTCCCACTCTTCGGAATCATGAAACATGTACGTATTACCCTGTAGGGTTAATTCATTTAACCCTCATAAGCCATCATCGGT
>JAOSBL010000211.1:29586368-29597549 GCA_027568915.1 Erythroxylum roraimae | reverse complement strand
ACATAGGACAACCAGAACATAAGAAAACAAAAAGAAATGAGGTAGTAAAAGCTTTAGACAGAAATAACCAAAAAGAAACACATAATCAGTTAAAGATTTTGTACTTTATTCTCCCTCAAAGATTCATTGTCCATTTTCATAAAATAGAGAACATAAAAGTATATCAGCATGGTGAAGAAATGCAAAACAACCAATATCAAGTGACACGTTATAAAAAGAAATTAAGGAAAGAAAGGTCACAGCACAAAATAGCAACCAAATTACAAAGCATTCTTACAGGGAAGATAAGCTAATGAGCTGCTGAAATAACTACGTTTTTCCAAGAGGAATGTGAAAGGTACAAAAATGAAGAAATTGAAAACAACATTATCAAAAGCATCTTTAGAAGTGAAAAGTGGAGGAGAATTTCATAAACCCACTCACAAAAATGTGAATTGTTTCTTTTTTTTCTTTTTCCCATGTATCAAAAACGAAACAAAAAAAACAAAAGAACCCTGCTTTAACCCTGAAAAGTCATCACATCTTGCTCAAAAGCACACGCGCTTCCTAAAATGTTCCATCTAATTTATGAGAAAACTACAAAATGCTTTTCCCATAAAGAAAGATCCTTCTTTGTTCGTGCTAGTTTCGTTTAACCATTTCAAAGTGATTGACACACTTACAGTACACATTTGAAAAACTTCCCGTTCTCCCTTTTAAATTTGTATATAAACCAGCTTCAATTTAGATAAATCATAGTAGTATTCCAAACCTAAAAGAGATTAAAAATATAAACAAAAAGCTAGCTGAGTAACAAGCAGCTTAGTTTTCATACAACCCAAATTTGTAAAACACCCAAATACACACCATATGAAAAAGAAAAGGAACAATGAGTAGAAACAGCTCATAGCAAAATCTATAATGAAATTAATATTAAAACTAAAAAAGCAATACCTCTCTGAGTTCGATTCTAGGAGGCTCACGCAAGGAGAAGAAAAGTTAGAAGAACAAATAGTGCGAAACCCTAAATTTCACCACACATGAATCAATACTGAAAATAAAAAGAAGAGAAAAAAAAGGATTTGCTTTTACTGAAATCCAGAATAGACATAAACCCAATCTCTCATCCATAGAAATTAAAAAATTGAGCAAAACCCTCAACTAATTAAATATCTACAACAACAAATCCCAAGTGGGACATTGCCAAATCACAATAAGAATTCGAGGGAAACGAAACACAAAAAAGGCACCTTTAACAAGCTTAATAACGAGCTTCTTCGCAGGATGAGGAAGAGTGGCCTTTCTGCGAGCCAAGTTTGGAGCGGTATGAGAAGCATGATTGGTGTGGAACTTGGTTTCGTCGTCGAGAGCCATAGTAGAGGGGTCAAAGACCGCATCGTTTTCAGCAAATTGGTGGAGGTCGTTTTTGTTAGAGGAGGTATCGAGAGGAGAGCAGGCGGAGACGGCTAGTGGCTTGGCCTTCTTCATGGTTTGCAAGTTGAAGTCTTCAATGGCAATTGTGGAGGTGGTGATGGTGGCAGTGGCAGTGGTAGTGCGTTTGGTGGGGAGAGACATTAACGAAAGAAGAGACAGTGTTCTAGCATTCTATTAAGTGAACCCAACCAAAAATAATAAGATAGGAAAATCCGCGACGTTTTATTCAACAAAACGTCGAGGTTTTTATTTCGTGACGTTTTAATTAAAAAACGTCGACAAAAGTGTTACAAATCCGGGACTTTTTCACAACAAATCTGCGACGTTTTCATAACACGTCGTGGAAAATTTGAACTTTTTTTGACGTTTTTAAACATCACGAAAAGTCTTCACATTCAGCGACGTTTTATCAATAAAACGTTGCAAATTGTCTTGTTTTCTTGTAGTGGCTGCCGCATCATACCAAAACAACACCTTTCAACCCATATCACACCTAAATCTCACCACAATCTAGCTGCCATAATCAAGTTAAATTTTCAGAAGATAACCATTATCAAATCCCATCTTAAGTAGGATTTGAAACTTATCAAACTTGTCTTGTAAGAGTCCCATTTAAACTCAATTAAGTCTAATTTTCAGATGCTGTCCAAAAATAAATAATTAAGATATTGTAATATATATCTTAACAAATATGTTGCTTCTTTGTTGTTCAAGAGATCGGGGAGTAACCAAATAGAATATAGCAGCTAATGAGAAAACGTCTTGTAAGAGGACAACTCTCCTAATCAAAATTACAATACGCATTAAAATGCAATGTTCTATCCCTATATAGAAGTGTACCTTGGCTAGGATGACCCTTTAAATAATGAAGAACACAAGAGCAGCCTCCTAATAGGCAACGTGGGAAGCTTGCATAAATTGAACCAAAATATGAATGACGTAATAAAATTTTGGTCGGATGATAGTCGAGTGAATAAGGCAACTGATAAGTTAACAATATTTGGCAGGAACTGCGTACAAGAGCTAGTCTTCAAAAGCTAAATGATGATTCTGTTCAATAGGAAAATTAGTAGGTCTGGCTCTAAGAAGACCTACTTCAGATAAAATATTAAGAGTATATTTTCGTTAGGTTAGAAATAACCCATTAGGACCTCAAACAATCTTTATTCCCAAAAAAAAATCAATAGGACCAAATCATCCACGTGAAAGCAATGAATCAAATAAGCTTTAACTTTTGAAATAGAAGTAGGTTTACTGCCAACAATGATTAGATCATCGATATATATTAAAAATGTAAAAAAATATCATTTCGTTCATAAGTGAACAATGAATAATTAGCATAACATTGTTGAAAGCCACAAATCTTAAAGCACTAATCAATTTGACAAACTAATTTTGAAGAGCCTGACAAATTCCATACAAAAACTTGCAAGGCGATAAACCTTGCCAAGAGTAGATGTAGAGAAACTAAGGAGAGTACGAATCAGCCCTCTTAACTTGATTGTTGCCTAAAATTACCAATCGCTCAATAGTGTATCATAATTGTATTTAGTTTTATAAATTTATTTGCACCTGATGCCTTTTTTATTGGGAGGAAGATCCTAAATGATCTAAGTCCTATTGTTTTCAAGAGCAACAATTTCCTTTGCCTTAGCATTATGCTATTTAGGGTCTTTAACAACATTAAAGAAGTGAGAGGACTTGGTGTCAAAAGTAAGAGTTATGAGAAAACGTGTATGATTTGTAGTAAAATTATTATAAGTCACATAATTCATTATAGTATAAGGCGTACCTAAGGACGATGATGGAATAGTGGTGAAGTAGAGGGAGCTATACAGCATACTGTGAGGCATACATAATCCTTCAAACTAGTGTTAGAATGGCGTGGCCTTTCGCTGCATCGTAAAACAAATTTAGTAATAGGTGTGGAAGTCACAATATTAACATAGGAAGTCCCTTTGTCATAGAAAGAATTATCTGAATATTAGAGCTGTTGAGAGTCAACACTCCTCTTGTCATTTCAGGTATCAATAACTTATGGAGAAATGACAGGAACATCTTTAGGCACATCACTAGGACAAAGTGGCAAAGAAAGATGTGCAAAGGAATCTTTATAAGTTGCAGGTGGTGGTGGGTCATTGGACGATGGAATGGGCATGGTTATAAGTTCATAGTAATGGAATTTGTCCTAAAAATATACAATATCACGAGAGACAAAAAAATTCACGTGTATCTAGATCAAACACACACCATTCTTTTTTTTATGTCAGTAGCCCACAAAAATACACTTCTTTTTTCTAGGATTAAATTTATTTTTGTATTAAGGACTATGGCGAGCAAAACACAAACTTCTAAAGGTACAAAAGTGAGTATATAAAAGAGGTTTCCCATACAAAAATTCATACGGGGTCTTTCCATTTAATAAAGGAGTAGGAGTGCAATTAATAAAATAGGTAACAATTAATATACACTCTCCCCAAACATTAAGAGGTAAATTAGCTTGAAAGTGAAGAGCGTAACCCATATTAAGTATATGGTTATATTTTTACTCCACCCTGCCTATTTTGCTAGGTGTTCCCATAAAAGATATTATGAATTTAATTTCATTCTCTGCAATCAACCACAAACAACTCAAAAATCAAGTTCCTGAGCCAAACCACCTGTAAAGTAGCCATATAGCATGTCACAAACTCCGCATGCATAGTCGAGGAAGTCATTAGTATCTACTTGACACTCTTCCATGATATTGCACCATTTGCTAACATAAAAATGTATCCTGATGTAGACTTCCTATCATCTAGGCACCAATCAAAATCTAAATCCGTATAGCCTATAAGGTCCAGACTATTGACTTTTCTAAATGTGAACATATAATCTTTAATTTCCTTCAGATATCTTAACACTCGTTTGACTGCATTCCAGTGATCTATTATTGGTTTAGCCCCAGATACCTAACCAAAAGTCTAACAACAAATACAATGTCTGGTCTAGTGCACACCTGAGCATACCTTAGACTACCAACATCACTAAAATATAGGGCTTTCATAATAGTCTCTCTCTATATCATTCGTTGGGCATTGTGCCAAAGAAAATCTCTCACCATGAGAGATAGGTGCTACAATAGGTTTATGATCAGTCATATTAAACTTTTGCGGCACTTGCTCAATATATGCACTATGTGAGAGACCTAATAAGTATTGAGACATATCTTAGTATATCTGAATACCTAGGATAAAAGATGTCTGACCAAAGTCCTTCATGTCAAAATGCTTGGCTAAAAGCTGCTTTACCTCATGCAGCATGGTGAAGTCATTTAATGCGAATAAGATATCATCCACATATAAGAGTAGAAAGATAACCTTGCTTCCCTTAACCTTGTAATATAAGCATCTTTCAACTTTATTTTTCATATAGTCAAATGAGGTAACAACCTCATCAAACTTAAGATACCACTATCTGGAGGCTTATTTCAAATCATATATCGATTTTCTCAAGTTACAAACTATGTTAGCTTTGTTTTAATCTTGAAATCCTTTTGGTTGTTCCATATAGACCTCTTCATAAAGGTCTCCATTCAGGAAAGTGGTTTTAATATCTACTGAACATAACTCCATATCATAAGGAGTCACTATTGCTATAATCATTCTAAATGCATCCTTAGAGGATACAAGAGAAAAGGTAACATTAAAGTCAATCCCTTCTCTCTGAATGAACCCTTTAGCAACCAACCGAGCTTTGAGCAGCTCAACATTATCTTGGCAGTCCTTTTTGGTCTTAAAAATCCATTTATCACTAATAGGTTTACAGTTATGAGGTAATCCAACAAGCTTTCATACCTTATTGTGCTTCATGGATCTCATCCCTCATTGCATCCTATCACAAATTTGCATGAGGTCCATAAATAACTTCTTTTAAAGTAAATGGATCTACTGCATGTCCAATATCATAGTCTTGTTCACCTAAATAGACTATGTAATCAGAAGAGATAGCAAGTTTTCTCACTCTAATGGATTTTCTTAATTGAACTGGTTCACTATGCTTTCGTACCTCAGGAACCTCAATTTGTACAGGTATGGGTTCTTATCCCTACACTAGTATGGTATTGTTATCTTAATCCACCAGTTCTGACTGTATGAGTGATAAACATGAAATAATTGTAGGATCCACCCTTCTATCATCTAAAGGGTGAGAAGGACCACCCTTATCGTAGACATCATACTCTAGAAACTTTGTTATTTGCAATTATACTATTCTAGATCCTCCATCTCTATAGTAAATTTTGTATCCCTTAAAGTGGTTAAGATATCTAACAAAATGAAAACGAATAGAATAAGAATGTAACTTATCTTCATGAGGATTATAAAAATGTACCTCAGCAGGGCAACCCTATACACGAATGAGGGTGAGGCCAGGCTTCCACCCCTTCCAAATTTCAAAAGGCATCTTAGAAACTGATTTGCTTGGGAAAAGTATATATAAGACAGTCTTTATGGCTTCACCCCAAAGGTAATCAGGTAAATTATTCATGCTTTGCATTAACATCATCATGTCCTTTAAAGTGTGATTACACTTTTCGGCTACACCATTTTGCTCAAGACTACTTGGTATAGTTAACTAAGCTACTATTCCACATGATTCTATATATTTGACAAATGAACCTTTTGCTTGTCCTAACACCACGTTTGCCATAATATCCACCTCTACGGTCAGATTTGATAATCTTTATGGACCTTCCTAATTGGTTCTCAACTTTAGCCTTAAAGATCTTAAGTTTCTCAAGAACTTCAGACGTTTCTTTAAGCAAGAACACATATCTATAACAAGAATAGTCATTAACAAATGTCAGAAAATGTCTTAAATTATACAATATAACTTTATAAGGTCTACATATGTCCGTATGTATAAGGTTTAATAAGCCAGGCCCTTTTTCTTTATTTTGGTCAATTTACCCCTACAACAGTCAACACATATTCCAAATCATCAAAATCTATAGTTAGGAGAATTTGATCCTTAACCAATATCTCAACTCTATCTCTGGAAATATGACTCAACCTTTTATGCCACAACATGTATGACTTATCCTTTGTCAGAGTTCTCTTTCTAGTAACCTATTCGACAATATATTAAGAAGCACACATCTCATTAGGAGCAAGACACATTCTATATAATTCATATGACAAGAAGGAAGTACCAATATTTTTTGCTTTGAAAGATAACTTTACAATATAAGTTTCAATGACAAAACTATAGCCTTCTTTATCCAAAACAGATATAAAGATCAAATTTCGTGTAAACGATGGTATATAAAACATGTCACTTAATATAAGCTTAAACCCTGTATCAAGATTTAAACAAACATCCCCTATAGAGATTACACCAACTTCTTTATTATTTCCCACCATCAGTTTTCCTCCTCCCTATTTGGCTTTCTCTTGTATATGAATCCTTAATAACTCTTGCCTTTCTTTTCAGGTTTTATACCTCTGGCAGTTTAGCTTCTTATGTCCCTTCTTCTTACAGAAGAAATACTTCATACTCTTTACAACATCCCTAGGACCTGTAGCCAGATTAGATCGACCAAAATCCACATATGAAGGAAATTTAGATTTCTTACCTTTAAATTTATTGAGCTTCACCTTTGCTTTCCCCTTAATTGCTCTTGAGGCTATATGAGTTGTATTCTTCAGCTTCTCTTCTTCAACAACATAACCGGTGATTAGTGCATTTATATCCTAAGAATTATTTATAGGAATCAAAATACCAAACTTTGATGGAAGTGTATTCAGAGCTTGGTAGACTATACAAACATCAGGAATAGAAATATTTAAAGCCTTCATCTTAGTCTGCAGATGGACCATTCTAATGATGTACTCTCTCACTCCCCCTGCTCTTGTATATCTTATCTAGGACAATTCCTTTAATAAGGTACCTATTTCAGTATTACAAGTTACCTTATATCTCTGTGAGACACTATTGAGGAAGTCCCTTGCTATGTTTGTTTCTGGAAGTCCACTTAGCAGATGGTGTGGAATGGATCTCTTTCTAGTAAATAACACATCTTATTTGACCTATCCTAGGCTACGTATGCTGCTTTCTTAGCCTCTAAGCTAATAAATGTAGACACAGACAACCTATCCTTTACCCTGGGCATGTTTATATTTGCCATATCCAATGCAAATTCCACATAATGTTTCCATTTCTTAAAGTTGAAACCAGTCATAGTTTCAATGGTAACACTGTTATTATTTGCAGAAAAGGTGACTGCAAAATTGACAAAGTAATGATCAGCACAAATATAGGATAATAGTGATACTCAAAGCTACAAAATAGTATATGTATTAAGTATCTCGTCACACATATCATGAAAAACATATGGGCTGAATACATAACACATGCAGATAAGACCTCCACATAAAAGCAACCAGAATACACACCATTAATTCTACAAACTATGGGTGAATGGATCACTCAAACAATGACTTTCCTCAATTGTATGTCTTTATGCACGTCTCAAAGTCTCATGTAAGGATAATACCTATAGGTAGAACAACCAAACACAAGATCAGAGACTTCCTCAAACATGCAAGCAAAACAATTCAAATACCAATTTGAAAGGCCACTATGGTGACTATATTCTCGTTAGTACCTAAATGGATCCATAAGCACAAGAGATACACATGTATGTAATCCTCACAATCCTATATGGGAATATAGTATGTGACAATGTACCATGAATAAATGCAAACTCCTCATGCACATACTTATTACCACATATTAGCACTGAAAACATTATTAATGAACTTTATTTAAGAATTTATCAAAAGAAAAATCTCAATTAGTGTGACAATCATGTGATGCTGAACAATAAATACACCACATGAGATACCAAAACTATATGTATCTCAGTTATTTGAAGTCAAATGCGTGAAAATTCACTCAATAATGGCTTTATTAACCTTATTTGAATTTTGTAAAGTTAAACCTTAGTTATTACCTATACAATACATCGAGAAAAATTTTAAAAAAAACTCATTTTATAAATTCGCAAGACCCCCAAATTGACACAAAATAACTTAAGGGACCATTTTGTGAATTTTGGAAATCTTGATTTTTTTTGTCATATAGTGTGCTGACATCAACACTGCGTGTGGGTAGGAAGCACGTGCAGTGCACATACAACGACTGATGCGTCACTGGATGCGACAGGAGAGTGTTGCACAGAGATGCGTGCCATTTCGAATGGTCATGTAGCACACGCTCGACCACCCACAGACTCGCACACCGCTTAAGGCATGTGTGTTACACACACATCACTGGGACTACTTTCGCATACGCCAGAGGATTAACGCATCCTAAAAGCAGCGTTTGCTTCTTCAAACGCAACCCATCAGTAGTCGAAAAAGGTGATTTGACAACTTTTCAGGAGTTATTTTGCCAGATCTCGGTGATATTTTTACCAAAAAATCACCTGAAAGTTAGTTTCAACTTGTTTTTCCACACAATGCTTGCTCAACATCAATTTAAACAACAAATATGCAATTTATATAAGCGAAAACATATTAATTTCTCTTATTTTCTTATGGAGAAATATGAAAATCCCCATTCAAATTTATACAATCATGGAATCGTTGTAATATCATGCGTTAGATATAAAATGAACTTTAGTTACAGACTCGGGATCAACTATGAACTTATATTAATGGAGAAAACATTAAAAAATTGCTTGTTTTGCTATCAATTTCCAATTACAAACTGTTAAATGACTTGAACAAACTCCTCAAAGTTTCGAACAATCTTTAATAAGAAAGTTGTTTGTCCCTATGCATTCTGCGTCTTTCATAATGTGTGAATCTCTTAACAAGTAAGAGAAACTGAACGTCCATGAACTTACTTAAGCAAACTATAGGAGACCTTAGTAGCTATTTTTAGTAACCTTATTGGGTCTTCCCATTACAGACTCAAATACATAACCGGCCACACTAATTATGGGTCATTTTCTTCACTGGACTTCAGCCCATTGAATCAGATTCTTTATTTAGCTTCTTTATTATCTTTAATTCGAATCAAATTTTATTTTATTAACCATAAGTTTATTAAAAGTTGTAATTAATAATTGTTTAAGAAAATCACTAACACACAGAACCCTCTTGCAATGCATTTGTATACGACCCATTAGGAAGCCCTACGGGGATGACACAATATCGACCAAATCAACCAGCAAGTGCTTGCTCCCAGTAATATGATGCGATGCATTGAAATCGAGTGTCCACTAACCCGAGAATTTATCCTTTGAAGTGCCTTTATCTTGCAAATTTGTCATGGCCAAAATCGTTGCCCATTGATCACCAGTTAGCGTGGCAGCCAAGCTCACCGTATCTTGAGCCGTTAATGAATTCGAGGCTCTAATCTAAATCGTGGCAAATGTGATAATTGTGTGGGTTGTATTGGCTATTGTGACGCGAGTCAGGATCCTCTGTCCATTTTACCCTGTCCCATGAATCTCAGCCATCTATTTATGTGGGTCCTGCATGGGCCCCGCATAAATGGATGGCTGAGATTCATGGGACAAGGTAGGGACAGGGTAAAATGGACAGAGGATTTCGTCCCTTGTGACGTAGCCTTTGCCTCTTATTGCATTGGTTCCGCGACCATATTTTACTCTTGTCCCACATCTAGCAGGCTGCCATTCAGGGTAGGCTCTAATTTTGAAAAAAGCATTAATCTCATGACCAGGCTATTCACAATTCTTGCACACAACATTGGGTACAGCATTAGGCAATGCTTTCAACCCTTGAATAATAAAGCTAATTGCCTCAATTCAAACGTTATGAGTGTGAGTGTCTTTTTTTTTAATAATCAGAGCAGATACACGATTTATGAGGGTAGTGGTTCTTGTGCAATTATATTAGAACATATGGTACCATAAACATCGTCATCGACACCCATCAAGAATTGATGTACTCTTTTGGCTTCAAGTAGTTTGTCCCATTTAGTTGTTGAGCGGAAACGTTAATAAATTCGGAGTGAAAAATAAAACAACAAGAAGAACACCAAGATTTTTATACTGGTTCGGCAATGCCTACGTCTAGTTTGGAGACGACTAAATATTTCACTATAATTAATGAGAGCATATAATAGTATTTATCACTCAATTTTTCATAAGACCCAAATTAATCTAAGCTCACCCACTCCTTCTAGAAAGAGAAACAAAATATAAAAAAAAAATTTCTCTCTCTCTCTCAAAATTTCTGCTCTCTCTCACTTCTGGAAAATTTTTCTACTCTCTCACACTAAACAACTTCTGCTCTCTTCTCACACCAGAAATCTTCTGCTCTCTACTCTCCTACTTCTTTCGTTGTTGTTGCTTCTCTTTTATAGAGAATTCAATGGGTGAAGGTGAAAGCCAGCTGCACCACTGAAATCCACCGAAAAAACAAGCCACCATTTCTGACTCAACAATCACCGAAAGGAAGCTACAATTCCTGACTTTGAGAAGCTAAGATTTATGACTTTGAGACAATACTCAACAATCTCCACCTTAGCTTAAATCCTCGAAGTGGAATTCCCAATGGTTGTCTCCCAATTCCCTATAGGGCAATCAACAAATTTTACAAATGCCAATCAAGTCTAAGTGATGCTTAAACTTGAGTAACGAAACTGATTTTGTCAACATATCAGCAGGATTATCGGTGGTCCCAATCTTCTGAAGAAGAATATCTCCCTCATCAATAATCTCACGAACAAAATGGAACCTCACATCAATGTGTT
>JAOSBL010000211.1:29576151-29586268 GCA_027568915.1 Erythroxylum roraimae | reverse complement strand
GCCATTTACATGCGATTAATGGTCCGTCGGTAAAATACCGTCGCTAACTAGCATTTTTCTTGTAGTGATATATATATATAATTTCTCTCTCTCTCTCAAAATTTCTGCTCTCTCTCACTTCTGGAAAATTTTTCTGCTCTCTCACACTAAACAACTTCTGCTCTCTTCTCACACCAGAAATTTTCTGCTCTCTACTCTCCTACTTCTTTCGTTATTGTTGCTTCTCTTTTATAGAGAATTCAATGGGTGAAGGTGAAAGCCAACTGCACCACCGAAATCCACCGAAAAGACAAGCCACGATTTCTGACTCAATAATCACCGAAAGCAAGCTACAATTCCTAACTTTGAGAAGCTAAGATTTCTAACTTTGAGACAATACTCATCATCAGCAGCAAGACTAATAGTGCACATAGGAGGTTTCACATAATTGGAAAGCTCTTCCCAAATCACTGTGATATATGTGTCCAAAATAAGCCACTACGCTTTGCCCATCTTACTTACACCTTGCCAGGTCCGATCGCAGTAGCTGAACATGTGGTAATATGGTGATAAAGAATTAAATCCCTTACCATCACCATTCTTATTGTCTTTGTTGTCGGTCATAGAAAAAGCTTCGTCACTGTTATGGAACTTCCCCTCACTTAGTTTTAGAGAATTAGAAGAAACGTATATTGAGAGGAAATAATTTTCCCATCAATTATTGTGGCTGAGAACCCACAATAACTTGTTAAAATTACACTATTATCCTAAATGACAGTATTTTGTAAAGAGAAAGGGCAATAACTAATAACTAATAACAAAATCGAAAGTAAATGTAAGATTAGATAGTTCAAACTTTAGAAGGACATATTCTATCTCTTAGAAATATGTTATTCAACTTGTATAGAATATCTGGGACCCAAAAATATGTAATTTACAACAACTTTAAGATATGCTTTATGCGAATATATAGAGCTACATTACCAAGTTCTTTTGAAATCTTGCTGTTGCACTTAATACCCCAAGTCCTGATGATTAATTTAGTTTCAAAGATTTGGCATACAAGAATGTGAAAGTCGATATGCTCCATCTGCATGTCAAAACCATGTGGACAACAATTTTTCATTTTAGCTAGCTACCCTTCCTATATCTAACCATTCTCATTTTCTTGACACAACTTTTTTATTGACTTGAAAGGATCCTACATGATTGATTAAGTTCAGTGTTGGACCAAGAACCTATGGAAACAAAACTTTATTTATATCCTAATTCTAAGTGTTAAATATATATACATATATGTATATCCCAAATTCAGATTTAATTCAGTAAAACTATTCATAGATATCTAGTTTATTATGACATGAAGTAAAACGTTGATGACAAGCTCTACATGCCTATTTTCTAATAATTGCTTCCCTTTGGCTTCCCTGTTTTAAACAATTATAGAGGTGGAAATTTAATAACGACAACCAAAATTTTCTTTTACCGGTTTGTTGGAGTAGGTAAAATAAGAGAAGTAAATAACTTTTGTCAAAGACACAGTTTAAAGACAATGACAAGTAACTTAACCTACAGCCGAGGTGGTCCCCGCTTTCATGTAACTTAGTTAGCCACACTTTTGATCACTTGAATTACGAGTGGTCGGTGAAGTGGAGTTTCAAAATGCCAGCCTTTTACCTGCTCTTTTGCCTTAAAAAGGAACCTTCCTGAAAATGATGTAACCAAAATGCCAGCCTTTTACCTGCTCTTTTGCCTTAAAAAGGATCCTTCCTGAAAATGTTGTAACCATTATTTTCTCAAACTTATTGCTTAGTAGCTCTTTGATTTGAAGTTTAAAGTTAACCTATAGTAAAGGTCATGTGTTGCTAACGGTTGGTTCTCTAAAGATGATGTGAAATTTATTAAGAAATAGAAATGACTCGTATATTTCTCAAACGTGGTTTATGACAAATATGGTGAAAGAGCTTTACCAAGATTTACTATTTGAAGAATATAGATATTACTCACAATATATAGATATTATTTATAAAATATTTAAATAAAGATAAATAATTTGTTGTATAATAGTAAATATTAGAATGTGTAATAATTATAAAAAGTTAAAATTTGTAGCTGTAGTTAATTTGATTCATCCATAAATACTTAGTAGTTTTTTTCATTCATTAAAAAATAAATTTAAACATCTAAAAGTAAAGTTTGTAAAAATATTAATTTTATAAGTTTTAAGTTACAAATTAGAGTAAGTGTTTATATTGTAACTCCTCTTTCTACTCTTACTAATATTTTGTGATTCTATTTCTTTCAATCTTATTTGAGTTGTGATCATACTCTATTCGTCTAATCAATTTAACAAATAATATCATAACCTAAGTAAGGTGTATATATCTACTTATCATATGATATATAGTTACCATATAAGTGGATCATCTATATTAAAAAAAAATAAGGTAGATATTATTCATTCATTGAATGTGTTAGGTAAAAAAATGAATAAAGGATTGGATAGATGGAAATATAACCACATTACAATGAATTCGAGGTTGGATGCCATTACTCTAAAAGAAAACTAATTACACGTAGCTAATCTAACCAGATAACCTTAGTATGAAAGCAAATTACAAGCCCCACATGCTCATCATCTCCGCAATCAAATGCTTTTGCAGCTGTTTATCATATATGCAAACTCTGATACTATTAATAACTCTATCAGCTAGTTGGTATTTATCTATCTTTTTATTAGTAAACCATCTGATGGTCCACTCTTTCCATATGATGTAAATGGCAATCATAAATGCTACTTTGAAGAGAGGAGCATTAGGTTTCCTTCTTGTCGATTTATCTATAATCCAATTTAATATTTGCTTCTAATTATAACCACAAAAATGATAAAGTAACATGTGTAAAATTCTATTCCAGATAACCTTAGTATAGGAACATTGAATGAATAAGTGATCCCTATCCTCAACATCTATAGTACACAATAAATAAGTTCCATCAGTACTTTCATACCATTGGCTCTTGGTCTGAAGTCTATTCTTGATTGTCAACCAAGGGATGAAAGAAACCCTTGGAGTCACAACCTTCCCTCAAAGGAGATCAAACCATGGGACATCACATCTCAGTAAATAATTGGTAGCAAAAGTGATTAGAGAAAGTACCATTCCGATTTGGAAACAAAGAAATGGCGTCATCATTCTAAAGATCATTCAATTGTGGAAGGTGATCCAACATGTTATGGAATCCTCTAAAATCCCCATACCATTCACCATTCAAAATCAAAGTTGAAACAGTAGAATTCAAAGGCAATATGTTCCTTAAATGTTGAAACTCGTTGGTAAGCTAAAGGGCTTATGTCGAGCCATTTGTCATACCAAATCCAAGTTCTATCCCCATTACCAATCTTATGTTGTATGCAAATGATCGCTCTCAACATCATCATTTGCTTAAAAATAGGAGACCCAACTCTAGAGCAATCCAGCTGCCAGAAATTTGTATGTTTTAGATAGTGTTCATATAGCCATTTGATCCATAGTGTGTTTTGATCAATGTACAGTCTCCATAACCTCTTACACATTAGAACCTTTTTCATTGTAATGATAGGAATAATACTAAGCCCTCCCTTCCTCTTTGGAATCGTGACTTCAATCCTTTTCATTCTAGCATTCTTGGAGCTATCAATAGAACCAGACCATATGAATGACTTCATAATTCTATCCATCTCCTTGATCACCTTCTGAGGAGGAGCTACATGTGTTGTCCAATGGATATTTAAGAATTGAAATAATGAGAGTTAATCTGCCAGCGTAAGATAAGAACCTATTTTGCCATGCTAGAATTATGGATTTCAATCTTTCAATGATAGGAATACAGTCCTGATATTTCGGCTTGGAACACGTAATAGGAACACCTAAATAGGTAAAGATATGAGAAACAAAAGTGAAACTAGTAAGTCGTCTTAGTTCATCCGAATTTCGCACATCACCAGATAGATATAAGTTGCTTTTGTTAAAGTTAACCTTGAGACCCGACCATTGAGCAAATATGTTGAGAGCATTTAACATAATGTCGATAGAAGGGATATCTACTTCTCATAGAAGTAGAAGGTCACTATCATATATGATATGAGTGAGATTAATGGCTTTAAAAAGATGATGATATTGGAATCTCCCATTAGATGCTATAAGCCTCGTCAAAATCCAAGAAAAACCTTCCATAACTAAAAAGAACAAGTAAGGGGATAAATGATCACCGTGTCAAATGCCCTTAGTAGGTTTGACCAGTTTGGTAGTAATCCTATTTACCGGAACACTCAATGAGGAAGATTGCAAACAAGCCATGATCAATTGCAATAGATGAGAAGGAAAATGAATAGCCTCCAGATATAACCTATGTTATAGTCCTTCATACCTCAAGGTTTGAAGGACTATAATAATAAGAGCTATTTCTCATACCTTAAGGTAGGTTGGGATAGAAGCAATCATATCCAAATTTAATATTGAGAAGTTCAACAAAATTAATTTCTTATTGTGGAAGTTGTAGATGAAAGTTATCCTTACAAAGGATAATTGACTTGCAATCATTAGTGGAAGGTTGATAGACTTCACAAATGACGTCACATAAAATGAAATAGGCATGAATGTTGTTGCAAATCTTCATTTAGCTTATTTGATGAAGTTTTGTTAAGTGCAAAAAGAAAATATTAAATGAAATGTGAGATCATCTCAAAAATTCGCATAAGGCCAAATCAGTCTATGATAAATTTTTCTTTAAAAGGGAACTTACACCTTTCAGATGTTAGAATCCACTTTGGTGATTGAACACATTAATAATATGACTATTATATTCTCTTAGCTCAGGTTGTTGGATTATAGAATAGAGCTACAAGAACATGTCAAACTTCTATTTCAAGTATACCTAATATGTATGATCAAATCATCATTAACTTAATCAATAATCTTCTTAAAGAATACCTAGTCTTCGATAATGCTATAGTTGCACTTTTAAAGGAAGAAATTCAGTGGAGGAATAAGAAAGATAGATAGTTTAGTTTACAATAAGTTAAAGCCTTGACATTTTAAAAAACTTAAAATGCTACAATCATGACAACAAAGATCACTTTAAAAAGACTACTAAAATTAAAATAATAAAATGCTCAATCCTTGAAAATTTTTTACAAATACTTCAGATGATACTAATGCTCTGTGTTGTGAAATAATAATAGCAATTAAAAGTAGAAAATCACTATAGACGTGTTTAGCAAACAGTTGATAAGTTGTTTTTAGGTTATTAACTAAAAGTTAGCTTTTTGACCATCTTAAAAAGCTATTGATGTGTTTAGTGAATGACTTATTAGTTAGCTTATTTAACCCTGATAAGCTGATTTCTAAAAACTCCATAAGAGGAGCCTTTTTAATGCTCAGCCAAAAATTAATAGGTAAAAAACCAATTATACCCTACTTTCATAATTTTTGAATTATACTAATTTTGCTATAGTGGTATTATGGATAATTCAAACTAAAAATCATGCATGTATTCTATAGTGATAAATTTGTTTACAATGAAGTAAGTTTTTTAGTTACAAAACTTGGGAGTTTTTTTTACCAATGAAATAAGTTTTTTGGTTACAAAATAAAAAATATGTTACAGTGACAAAATTTTTAAGAATGTTCTATGTTTTTTATTAGAGTTAAAAACTTAAATTTTTGTAAATTTAAATATCTAATCATGGCCTTATAAATTCTTTTTTTTACGTTATTCCCTCATAAGTTATTTTACACTTAAACAATTAATAATAAACAGATAATTTTACCAAACATCTTTAATAAACAACTAATGTTATCCGCTAGTTAAATCAGCTAATATAATCAGTTGTTAGCTAACCGTTGATAGAATCAGCTAACAGCTAATACAATCTGTTGACTATCAAACATGGCTTATATGATGTGTGACTTTTCGACCTAAGAGCTACTTTTCACATGACCTCTAGAAGAAAAAGGTTCCATTATTACATATTGATATTAGGAGGATCTATACACAATTGTCACAATTATCGTATAAACGCTATCGATATTAGAACCATCAAATTAAAGATGATTGATGGTATAATTTGTACTATCCAAGAAGTATGACATGTAGAGGGGTTGAAGAAAAAATTATTATCATTAGTATGAATAGATGATCTTGAGTGAAAAATAGAAATTATCACCAAAATTTTAAAGACAATTTGAGGTACGCTTGAACTTATAAAAGAACAAAAAAATAAGTACAAATTTGTACAAGTTAAGGGGAGAGACATTCCTAGAAGTAGAAATATTAGTCACTTTAACCATTTTAAGAGAAAGATCTTTAATTTTAAGACATCAAAAACTTTGGACATATATCTAAACAAGAAATGAAGATCCTTGCTGACCAATAATTACTTCCTTTGCTTACAGAGGTATCGCTATCCTATTATGAGCATTATGTTATAAGTAAGTAACATCGTGCATAATTTAACACATCAAATTCAAGAAGTAAGGTTTTTGTTGGCTTACTCTAATGTGTGGTAAGCACCAATTCCATCCTTAAAAGGAGGAAAATAATTTATCTCTTTCATTAATAATCATTCTAAGAGGTGTTACATGTACCTTATCAAGAGAAAAGCATATATATTTTCTTCAAAATTTACAAAAGCAAGTATTAAACTTAATTATGGTGAAAAGATCAAGCGCTTAAAAACAAATAATATTAGAATATATTGATAATAAATTTGATGCATTTCGTAAGATAGAAGATAATAAAAGACAAGTCTTTGTTGCTTACATTCCTTAATAAAACTAGATGAATTAAACTCTGAGAAAAATAACAATATTAAGATCTATAAGCCTAGTTAGGCCTTCTGCGTAGAAGTAACCAATATTGCATGTTATGTAGTGAATTAGATTCTATCAACTATAATTGAGTTAAAAACATCACTAGAGATGTGGATTGGGGAGACAATATATTATTCTAACCTCCACACATTTAGAAGTTTGTACATGATGTATAATGGCAAAGAAATCACAAAGTTGGATCTAAAATCTATGAAATGCTCATTTTTAGAATATATTAATAAAGTAAAAAGGTAGGTCTGTGAGATCTCTCTGCCTATACTTATTATTAGCATGGAAGTCACCTTTTTAAAAGATAAATTACAAAGGGAAGAAGAAGATAATATCACTTTATGAAGAATTTTTGAAACTATGGTACATATGGAAAAGGAATTTCATTAAAAGACTTTTTTGAAGCAGCACCAGGCCAAGATGTTCAAGAATCAATTAAGTTTGAAGTCTTATAAGTTCATTGATTAGATTGCAAAAAAGACTACCAAATTGGCTCTAAAATCATATAATGGAGGGTAATATAGTATATCACCTTTTAATAGAGGATAGAGAGTCGTTAACTCTCCAAAAAGTATATGATAATCTAGATGTCTCTTAATGTAATGTTAGCAACATAAAAAGAAATTGAAACTCTATAAAACTAAAACTTGAGAACTTGTATCATTACCATAAGGAAAGAAATTTATTGGTAATAAATGGATCCTCAAGATCAAGTGAAATAATAATGATCAAGTAGAGTGATGTCGTGTAAGATTGATAGTGAAAAGATATGTAAAAAAATAATTGACTTTAATGAAATATTTTCTATTATAGTTCAACGTATTATAGTTAGAGTAGACTTGACAATATATGTTATGTTTAACTTAGATCTAAAATAACTAGATATGAAAACTAAATTTCTTCATAGAAATCTTGAAGGAAGAATAAAAAGGAAAAGATACAGGTTAAATAAATCTCTATACTATCTTAAACAGGTGTCGATGTGTTAGTATAAGAGATATGCTTTTTTATCATAAAAATTGATACAATAGACTTAATACAAACCTTAATTTATATTTTAAGAGGTTTGTGATAATAATTTTATTATCTTAATGTTGTATATAGACTACATATTGGTTACATGCCATAACAAAAATTGTATTGAAAACTGGTCGCCTTTTGAGGGAGTTTCAATAGGATCAATATAATTAAGCTTGAAAGAATTGGAGGTATAGTTGGATAAGAAATTTAAAATGAAGGATTTAAGAAAAACGCAATTCTATGGATGCAAATTCACTAAGACAAAAACAACAAGAAGATTTGGCTTTTTAAAGAAAAACTACGTAAAGGAAGTTGTGTGACACTTCAATATGCAAAATTATAAGCCAATATATATATATATATATATATATATATATATCTTCTTGTTAATTTCAAGTTATTCTCTAGTATAAGCCTTAAGAGTGAAGATAAGAGAACGAGGATGTCTTGAATACTATATACATCTGCAATGAGGAGTTTAATATTCCTTATGATTTGTAATAAAATCGAATATTGCACATGTAGTAGAAGTAGTTAATCAATATATGACAAATCCTATTAAAGAGCATTAGAGTGCTATAGAGAAGATCCTAAGTTAATTTTAAGGGGCTTCTAATGTTGCATTACAATATGACTGATCAAAACTTATTGTCAAAAGATATGTTAACTTTGATTATTCAAATGATCTTGATAAAAGTAAATCCACTATAAGTTATATGTTCATGCTTGTTAGTGGGATTGTAAGTTAAGTTTCAAAGTTATAATTAGTTGTGGTTATTTAAAAATAAATGCAGAATATGTAGCAAATATACTAGCTAATAAAGGAATGGTATAGTTGACATTGATGTTAGAAGAACTCAAATAGAAATAAAAAAAAAGGTTTTATTATTTTGTGATATTCAAAGTTCCTTATGTCTAGTAAGGAATCTAATATTTCATTCAAAAATAAAGTATATACGAGTTCAGTTTTACTTTGCTCGTGAGAAAGTGGAAGAAGAAATTATAGATATATAAAAAGTTCATGCCAAACATAATAAAAAAAAGTAGTCAATAAGGACAAGTTTTTTTGGTTTCAATCTTTATGCAATTTGATAAAAATATAAGCAACATGTCAATGACAAGGTGGTGTGAATATTAATTGATTTTCAACCAAATCTAGAAGTGGCAGAATAAGAAAAAAAAAATATTACTCACAATATCTAGATATTATTCACAGAAGAAGAATCTAGATACTATTCACTAACTATCTATAGATAAAAGATAAATATCAAAATGCATGATAATTACAGTATATTAAAATGAGGGCCTATAATTAGTTTGATTAGCGTATTATTATTTATTCGTCTTCCTGTTCAATATTTTAAGAAACAAATGTAAACATTTAAAAGTAGAACTTGTAAAGATATCAATCTGATAGGTTTTAAGTTAGAAATTAATAAATGTTTATATTGTAAGTCTTCTTTTTAGTCTTAATAATATTTTATAAGTCTTATTTTTTTCAATCTTAATTTATTTATGATGCTTTAGCCACCTAATCATCCTAACATTTGCTAAAAGCTTTTTACATTTTGAAAAATAGCATGTTAACTTGAAATAAGAAGAAAACTTAAAGTAGTTTTTTAAAGGCTGCCTCTAAGTGAGATCAGACTGGAGTTAATTAACAAGTTATAGTTGGCACACTCCCCATAAGATTAAGATATTTTAAGTTTGGAAGTTCAATGAAATAAGGATGGTGACTGGTGAGGCATCTTTGTTTATTTTTTGCTTCCATTTAGGTTACATTCTTGTGGTCGCAAGGCAAATCTGCCAACATTTCCATGTTTCAATTGAAATATAAAAACTAAGGACTTGTTTATTTCCACTTTAGTTTTTTGTTTAAATTCAGAAAAAAAAGTTTTTCTAAATCTTTAATTGTTGTTTTTTGTTTTGATTTTTTTTTCCAGTTTTTATAAGTAGTTTTTGTTTTTAATCTAATTTACTATCAACTAAATATATATTATGTAATATTAAGTATTAATAAGAATTATAAATAATTTAATTTAATATTATATTTAGTTATTTAATATTAATTATTTAATAAGAATTATGAATAATTTAAGTTAATTTTATCATTAAATCTAAAAATAAAATAATTTCAATTTTAATAATTATTAACAAATATAATTTAAATTTTTTAAAATCTGTTAAATTTTTAATATGGGCAGAGTGTAGAGTCCATTAATAAGAATTGGGCTTGGGTCAACCATTGTCCAAATAAC
>JAOSBL010000211.1:29560801-29576051 GCA_027568915.1 Erythroxylum roraimae | reverse complement strand
AAATAACTAGAACTAGTTGTTTGGATGGTTGACCCTTACCACTTATAAGCCCTTTAACATTTTCATATCTAGGCAATGTGAGACACTGTAACAAAATCTTGAAAATATATAAATTTTAAATAAAAGTGTGTTTTAGTAATTAAAATATGTAACAATAAATAAATAAATTTAATAAAATATAATAATTTATTGATAAATAATATATAAAAGAATATTTTTTATTTTTATTTTTATAAAATCAATGAAAATGAAAATGAAAAATCTAATTAGGTGATAATGAGGACTCTAAGAATTACAAAGATAGTAAAATGATTGGTTTATTTATTCAAATCATATTGCCAATCTATTGAAATAAGAACAACTAATAACAATTAGGAAACAGAAACAGCGAAGGTGAATACTTTCTTTTGGTACGTGAAGGGGAGGGGTTAATGTAACACCTAACGTCCACACGTTCTTTCTTTTTTCGGTTTTGATGAATAAAAGTCAATACTTTTACTATGAATGAGGTGGGCTTTCTCCACGTGTCAGAAGATGGGAGTTGACTGAGTCGCGAGAGAAAAAAAAAGTGAAACGGACTTATGTTGACTTTTTTAGTTAGAGGAGTAACTAATTCATCGTTGGGGTTTCCACTATACTTCTAGAATCTGTATTACAATTGAACTTCAGGTGAGTCGTGACGCATTTTGGTTTATGAACCACTTATTTTGATAATTTACATATTGGGTGTTACTTTTTTTTTTCCCTTTACTAAATTTCTTAGTTTTTATTTTCTGATTTTTTACAAAACAAATTTTGATTTTAATCTTCATCTTCATCTTGATAAACTTTTATTATTGATAAAAATTAAGTATTAAATAAAAGTTGGAGATAAACAAATTTTATATACAATAGTTATTAATAAAAAATTATTACAAATTATTTATATATTTTAAAAATAAACAAGTAAAATTATAAATATTTAATTAATAATTCTTAAAATAGAAAAAAAAAGAAGAGAATTATGAATTAAGCACCTACTTTATATTTGAGAAATAGAAATACTTAATTCTATGAATATGACCATGTTTCGTACGTACTTAAATAAAAGGGATATACTTTTCAATATAGGATTTAAGTTTAGATCGCATCAAAGATGCTTTGATCATGGATTTGTTAATGAAAAGCGATAATTAAAATCTTCAATTGATTCAACCCGTCCAATTATAAAAATTTTAAATTTTTTAATTTTTTAGTTCGGTTTTTAACTTCTGATTCAATTAATTTTAATAATTCTTTATTGTTAAAAACTGGTAAATTTTTTTAAATTAATAAGTTTTTATAAACTAAAATAAATCAATTAATTTTTATTTAACAATATTTTTTTCTAATTAAACTTCAAATTCTTTTAAAAGACAATATTCTTTAATTTTATTTAATCTTTAGCTAATTTTATGACAGTTTAATACTGATTGAATCCTTTAAATCTTAAATGTTTTGTCTTATTGATTTGAATTTGTACAGAATTTTAAAATATTGATAAAAAATTATAGCAAACTGTTTGCAACATTATGTTTGTTGGAGAAAAAGCAGGGGTAGACGGAATTAGTAAAAGAAAGTCGTATCAAATAGACAAATACAACCACAGCAAGTAATACTATATCTTTTCTTATACACGAAGAAATCTAAAGACTATTTTAAGTTGAATTATACTACAGAATGACGTTTCGGTAACGCTCACTGTTGTGGAGATTTTGGAACAGGACTAAGCATAATGCTTGTTTGAACAACAAATATATATTTACTTTTCTTACTTGCACGTCTCTATATGATTAGAAGATTCATAACTTAACTTTTTATAAGAACAACAAATAGCACACGAATATACGATCGAAGTGACGCATACATTTTAAATTCAAAGTTAATGATATAATATAGAAAAAAATTGGAGTGTATGAAACTAATTGTGTGTTTCTGGCATTGCTTTTAGGAGTTTAAAAACGTGTTTGTACCCCCCAAAAAAAAAAATAGTGATTTAGAAAAACTCTCCCTTAAAGTTGTGATTTTTGAAAAGCACATTCTACGAGTCTTTTCAAACCATGATTCGAACAAAAACATTACTTTATAATAATTGATATAATATTACATCAATATTGCATTAGAAAAATTACAGTTTGCATATTTTAAATGATTGTCGTATGATTCATTAGTGAATTACCACTATCATGATATGAAATGAGAAATTGTGGCATTCAATAAAAATTGCTCATTTGTAATCAGAAAGTCGTAAGTTTAAATTAAAAAAATAACAAAGAATTTGTATAAATATCACTAATTTGTTATTTATTAAGGTTAGAATTTTGTAACAACCGATAAAAATTACTCATTTGTAATTAAAAAATTGTAAATTTAAATCATGAAAACAACAAAGAATCCGTATAAATATCACTAATTTGTCATTTATTAAGGTTGGTGTTATATTTGTTTCAAATTACATCCGATATGAACTAAAAGAAATGGATGGTTATTATATATATTTAAGTCCAATTTCAAGATTGAGGAGAAGGCTCTTTTAAAAGAAACTCAAATTAGTTTTTTTTTTTGAGTTTAACTGTTGTTTGTTTCGTAAAAAAAAAACTGTTGTTTGTTGTTTTCTATTTTCAAAAAGGAAAACAAGATTTATGTTTGTAGAAAAATGGTGGGTTGAAAAGTGGAGAGGTGTTTCCTGGCACGTTCAACAACCAGGTTTTTACTGGGTTACCCTGATAACCACGTTGTCTTCTGCAAGTTATCAAACTCGATATATACCCTCTCATTTTTATCTTCATTCTCTCTCTGTTTCTTTCTCTCTGTGCATTAAGGATATCTCTCAGACTATCTTCATTTTCTTGGAGAGGTCATGCCTCTTGCTTACTTGAATATGTGTTCTTTCTGTTAATATATAATTCGTACCCTGCTCAGTTCCTTGTTTCCCTATTCTGGTTGTTTATGGTTCTTCAGGTTTGTTTTTAATCTGAGGACTGCATTCTACGCACACTTTCTGTTTTGGATGGGACGAAAGAAGGGAAAAAGAAGAAAGGAAAACACACAGTAGGGCCCCTCACGTCTTGTTGACAGGCGGATTAGGTAAATTCCGTATGCTTTGTGCATTTTTCTGTTTTGTTCCCTTTTATTGTTAAGTTTCATGTGCAATGCTGTAGTAATCTTCATCAAGAACTTGGAAAAAGATGAGCAGTTTGGGAGATCTGCGTTTATCCTTTTTCTATCACTCTTTCTGTTGGACGTGCAATTAAAAGCTTTTTGTGCTTCGCAGCTTAAAGGTTAACTTTTCGTGTTGATTATGAAAATAAAGGTTTTGTTACTTGATGTTATTTTATTAGTTGGAGGGTTAAATGCCCTCTTCTTTTATCCCTAGTGTTTTGATTAAATGATACGGCCTCATTATTACCGGTGTCGTACTAGAATCTCTTTGATTGACTGTCACAAGTCATGGGAAAACGATAAAGAAAAACTCTTGTTATACTATTTTTATATTTCAATGAAATACTGTCTTGTCCTTTGCTGTAGGGGGTTTGAAAATCTATTCTGATAATTTTTCTATATCTTATGTTTGTGCTATGGTACTGTGTTGTGTTGCTTAGCAATACCATTTTCACTGAATCCGGTTTTTCTGCATAATGACTCTGACGTAGCTAAATTTGGATTCAAATAATACAAAGCATACATAATGACCTCCTGTTTCGTTTTCTGTTTTCTTTTTTGGGTCTTCGATTCCTTTCATGGGGTACGGAAACCTAATTTAGTTGGTCCTGTTTAATTAAGAACTATATAACCTTGAAAGTGATGTATTTAGATCTAAAAGCGACTTATCTTTTCTGCTGAGCCACATAGCCGTAGCTTATACATCATCACTGATATCACATACATATATATTTGAAGATTATTATCATCAGCATATAATATGAAGCTAAGACATATATTAAAGCATTATGTCTATCGCTACGAAATTTTATTAGCATTAGCCATCAATTCTATTTTCTCTGCACTTGAATGCATCTACATCACGAAAATGGCGGTGGAATTGATTTCTAAGTATACTGATTAAAAATATTGGGTCGATTTATGATTATGTTTCTTTGGTGAATAATATTAGTTGTCATTTGGTGTTATTGAATGATGAAACATTTGTCTTGTATAGTGTTTTAATCTTTCAAGCTACAAAAGTGGCCATCAGCTGCAAAATTTCCTATTTGGAGTGTTGGATAAGCTGTAAGTGTGAAAACATCTTGTAAATGCAAACCGTTATCAGTTTTTAATGCTTCCTTCTTAGGTGTGGTAATGGTTGTCCAGGACTTAGAAGGGCTAATATCAGAGTCAACTCTTCCTTATTGGGGACTAAAGTACGTTCCTTTTTTATGTAAATGTTTCTTCTTTTTTAGTTGTTACCTTGAGCTACTTGATTTTGTTTATGGGTTTTGTCGTCTCTGATATTGAAAAGACAAGTACTTGACAGCGGGTGTTAAATTTCTTGAGAAAAAAGAAGTTGATCTTGACAGGGTTATGTTCTTGGGACTTAACGTGCTTCTTTGATCATCCTTTGAGCAGATATTGAAATCATCTTGCTGGCATACACCATAAAGTTCGAAGTAGTACTTTGTGAACAATGGACAGCCACTTAATATAAATGCGGTGTAGCTTGGAGATGAGGAGGTATGATACCCAGTATGTTCTCTTTCTGTTTCAGAATGCCTTCATTTGAATTTTGCTTTGGTGTTGCTTCCAGTTTTCAGGGAGTCTACACTTGATGGACTGTTCTCCCAGCAGCAGTTACAAGAAAACTTTGAAGAGGTGGTTTTTTATTGACAAAAGGGTTGGGTAAAAAGACCTCTGCAGAAAACACAATTCCTCTTTTTCTAATCGCAAAACTTATTAGACTGCAAGCAAGTTTTTCAGTAATAAAAAATCGAATGGACGTGAAGTCAAATCATTCACCTCCCGTTCTCAGTGATCCTATACCAATAAGCAAGTCAAAACTCAGCATCCATTCTAATCTGTTGCCTTACCCACAATCGGGACCGACGTTTTCTTCTGGCAAGTGCATCGGCATTTCTAGGAAAAAGCCAGGAAAACTAGATGATGTTCGCTCCAATGGGTGGCTGGATGCCATGATATCCTCATCACCCCCTCGCAAGAAACTCAACAAAGATATTGGTGTTGAGGTTCCCTCGGATGATATCGACGTCGCTTACGGCTCCTGGATGGTATACTTTCTTTGTTGTTAATGATAAATTCATTCGGCTAGTATATGCATTGCACACTGTTTATCGCTGGCGTTCAAAAAAATTTACATTTCTTATCACATGTTCTTATCCATTTCTAACCGAGGACTTTAATCTGATTTCTTATATTTGGTTGAACTCGTATCCAGCTTAAGTATCCATCAGCATTGAACTCGTTCGAGCAAATAACCAATTTTGCCAGAAACAAGAAAATAGCAGTATTTCTAGATTATGATGGGACACTTTCTCCAATTGTAGATGATCCAGATCTAGCGCTCATGTCGGATGATGTGAGGACTAGAGTGAAGTTGTTGATTTTACATTTGTTCATCTGTGCCAAGTTGTTTGCAGTAATTGAGATGGGATTATTTTTCAGATGCGTTTAGCTGTAAGAAATGTGGCCAAGTGCTTCCCAACTGCAGTCATTAGTGGAAGAAGTTGCGAGAAGGTGGGTGTAGGGTTCCTGATTTGACCACCACTATGCCTCTGATTCAGATAGATTAGTTTTTCTCTCTTTTTTTATTTATTTATTCAGTTTAGTTATTATGATGATAATACTCTGTATTCTTTTAGGTCTTTGAGTTGGTAGGACTAACTGAACTCCATTATGCTGGTAGCCATGGGATGGACATCATGGGACCCATCAGTAAGAGAATGTCCAGTGACCATCTAAACTGTATTGAATCTACTGACCAACAGGTTATAAGATGTCTTTTTGGACCCACACGGAATATTAGGCTTCTGCTGAACTTAAGATTGCATATTAATTAACAGGTTATCTTAAGCTGTTGGAATTTTGCAGGGCAAGAAGGTGAATCTTTTCCAGCCCGCTAGAGAATTTATACCTATGATCGATGAGGTGCGTGAATATTTCACTTTCTAGTTGTTCATAACTGCTGGTGGTTTAATTATATCAGTCCTCTGATTTTACTTGCAGGTTTTTAGAGCCCTTGTCGAGAATACTAAAGGTGTCAAAGGTGCAAAAGTTGAGAATCACAAGTTTTGTACCTCTGTACATTACCGTAATGTAGAGGAGCAGGTATTCAATATCATGAAAACTAGGTTTTCCTGATAAGAAGTTTATCTCCTGCTGTTTTATATCGGATTGAAATGAGCTTTGTTCCTTTCTCTTCAGAACTGGCCTGTCATCGCACAATGTGTTCATGATATTCTGAAAGAGTATCCTCGTTTAAGATTAACTCATGGTCGGAAGGTATTCTCTCTTTTCAATACACATATTTTTTTCCTTCCCTCTCACTAATCCAATAACACTTACTTACTCTGGTGAATCTGCTTAGTTCTTCAGATATTTTTTGGTCATTCAAAATCCTTTGCTTACTTCAGTTATGTGGCAGGTTTTAGAGATCCGGCCTGTGATCGACTGGAACAAGGGGAAAGCAGTTGAATTTCTCCTTGCATCTCTTGGTATTCATAATTTTTAGTGAAAATATTTATCTACTTTATTACGACCCTTCTGATTTTCTGTTTTCGTTTTCAGATTTAATTAAAAAAAGTTTTAGTTGAGTTGATGCTATTTTGTTTTTAATTTTAATTGAGACAAGGAGGTACATACTTTTTAGTTATTTAATATTAACTAATAATTGGAAATATGATTAATATAACTTAATAATTCAAATCTAATCTAATTTATTTTAATAATTAATAAAATAAAATATTTTATATTTGAAAATTATTTATTAAATGCTTTTTACATTTAAAAAATCTTTAAAAATTATTCAGTAAATAAAATATTTTAAAAAATAAAAATATATTTTGGATATGTAAATATTAGTTTACAAAAAAAAATTACACATTTCTCACTTATTTGATATTTATTTCAATAAAATATGATGAACATGTTATTAATATTCTTTAATAATATATTATATGAGAGATGAAAATAAAATTAATGTATTTATCTTTGACATCTATTTGATATTTTATTAATGTTAGTAATAAAGTGTAATTACATTAATATTAATAATTAAACATTTTTCACAATTAGTTCTTGAAGAATCTTTAATCACTTATAATCTAAAAATAAAATTGTGGTGCAGAACTAAATGATAGTGATGATGTTCTCCCAATTTACATCGGTGACGATCGCACAGATGAAGATGCGTTCAAGGTAGTTAGTGGTTGAGAAGTTTGTGGTTTATGTACTTTGAGAAGAAGAAAAAAACTGAGTCTGATTGGCTGGTCTTATTCCAGGTATTGCGAGAAGGCAACCGAGGTTATGGTATTCTGGTGTCCTCCACCCCCAAAGAAACGAATGCATACTACTCTCTCAAGGATCCAACGGAGGTGGAAAATGTGGACTTCTATCTTTTCTTACTTTCTGCTTCTTGTCTGATGGTTGAAGTTTCTACCCAGGTAATGAAGTTTCTCAAGTCCCTGGTGACATGGAAGAAGTTGGAGGAGTATCCATGAACTTTAGGAGAACCATGTGACAATCTGCATATAGCAACAGTTATTTAGTTTCAGAATAAAGATGAAGCCGTCACTCGATCTGGAATTAGTGTTTTATTATTTACTATAGAAATTTTATCCCCTTATTCAACCCGTGAGGTCTTATTACCTGAAACTGAAAGCACAGAGGTCCGCGACGCTTATTGATTACGGTGTATATATCATGCTCGTGATGTCCAAGGCTTTAAGTAGAATAACATTGGATCCATGTCTAAGCGATTCATGAGTTGTGTGCATGTCAAAACAAGGTATAGGAGGGGAAGATTTACTTCCTCTAGCTAGCTTACAGCTTAATCAGTATTAAATCCTACGTATTATGCAATGCTTTAGCTTTGTCCTATGGTCCCACTGCTTGTATATATAATTAAGGTTTGTGATTAAGGAAGTGTTGGGGCAACGAGAATTACTAAATTGTAGGATCAATATATTTGTAGACATGTCCACTCCTAAATTAATGGACAGAATTAATGGACATTTAGGCTAGAGGAAGCTAGATAATCTAATTAATGCGGAATTATTAATATACTTTATAAAAAAAGATATATAATAATTCACACAATATTAATGAGTGAAAGTCAAGGAATTACGATTAACATTTTTACTATTATATTAATTCTTTGAATTATTGGGAGAGAGATAGTATTATAAAAATTTTCAATATGTGATTGAACACAAAGATCTATTAATTTTTTATTAATAATTTATTTGCAAAATTTTTAGGACATTTGGATAAATTAAATAATACACTTGCATTTTGTTGGAAACCGGGTTGAGATCCGATCTCGACCTAAGCGGAATAATCACGAAACTTTTTTCGTGACTTTTGATTTCTCAAAAAACAAGATCTATTTAATTCTATAAAATGATCATCACAAATTATAATAAGCGGAAATTTAATTCGTACCTTATTTCGAAGCTTAATCTTTGTATTATCGTTTCCTTCGAACTGTTCCCGAAATTGATCCATCTCAACCACCATAGCCGCATAAGTGTCCGGTCTCTAACGGTATCTACAGAACAGGTTAAGAGAACTCTGTAACTCTTACAGAGAGAATTAAGCAAGAAGTGTTAGCTTCATAGAACTTAAGCCTATTTATAATAAGCTTTGGACGTTTTAATAATTTAATTGAAATTAAATTATAATTTCAATTCAACTTTAATTAGAATTACAAATAATTCTAACTAAATATCAGTTATGCCCATATAAGTTTAATATCTCATATTGATCCTTATTTATTAAATATCTCATATTTAATCATAAAGTTTCTAAAACTTTACAATCAAGTCCAACTATGTTGGCAATGATTATAAAATCTAATTAGATAAATTAAAACTCCTTTTAATTTATCTTTAATTCTTCAATTAAACAATTTATAATCATATATTAAGATTAGCGTTGAGCAACACATCATGACCACCCAAATATTTAGGAATGTCAAAGTGGTTTTAACTAACCTTTCCATGCATAATTTTTCCGTATAATTCAATCCTTTCATCATACAATGTTCCGATTAGACATAGAGCATAAAATTAATGTCTATTCTATTTTGAGTCTAATCATATTAGTTCTCCGTCATTAGCTATCGATTCAATTAATGACATTTGTAAACTACTTACAAAACATTATTTCACTTTGACCAAGGATTTCTTGAATTAATACTAATCGAGAATAATGAAACATTCTCCCTAATTACTTTAAGGTAATGAATCCTATCTTGATCACTCAACTATCTCCATATAGTTCATGCTACATTCAATGACTACCGATTAAATGGCCTATGATTAAATAAATCATAAGTAGTATTAAAACATAGTAATCTCCATACAAGATAACTTTGATGACCTCAAGTCAAAGGATCACTTATACAATTATTACAATGAGAATTCTATAGACATATAAGTAATGTTCCAAATGGATTTCTCATATTGGGTCTATTTAGTGAACTTGTTCTCTAGCAAGCACCCACATGTTTGTTTAAGTATCTCTATACTTTAGCCAATGAGATCGACTACTTCCTTCATAAGGAAAAACAAAACTTGTGCTAGTTTTTTAATATTCTATTAATGTCCAATCTTAATAGAACAATGACTAGGAACATTTAGGAATAATACATAAATGCAATACGAATATCATAATTATAATCTCATTATAATTTTATTTGCAATATACAATTATCCCATGAACTTTATCATATATATCTAAACATGTACAAAATAAAGAATGCCTTTAAATAATTTATCACTAAAATACAACCAAAGCGATTGGTTGTACGGCATAAAATAACACATTTCTATTTATAAATTTTGCACAGTTAAGATTTTATATTTTAGGGAAACATAAGATATATAGAAAATAAAACATATATAATACGCGGAATAATGAGTTAAGGGACATGATATAGGTATGGAATTAATTAATTATATAAATGATGATGAGTGGATGCATCCTACTAATGGTTATCCTTCTACACAATTAGATATATAATGAACAAATGCAGAAACAATCTTGAGTAAACATTTTACTTAACATCACATAAGAAGTAACTTTAGCATAATGTCGTAGTTCTCCAACTTAATTAAATATCTTGACGAGACTATATATGAACTTAATTAGATCTCTGGTTGAACATTGTGAAGGGTGAAAAATGAGACCAAGAAAAGTTGCATTTGAAGCAAAAAGAAAAGAGTTAATTACAGTACTGGACTTTTCTGTGACTTTAATGTCTGTTTTTTTAATCTACCACATCCCCTTATTGTTTTCTATTAATTCTAGAATTTTTATTTATTTTTTAAAATTATTAAGAATTATTATGGTTATCTTGAAGACACATACCTCATTTAGTAATTAATAATATCTTAATTATCATATTTTATAAATAATTAATAATTTATTTATTAGTTTGATATGAAAATAAATCAACAAATAATATTTATTAAGTTAATAATACTAATAACTAAGATATTCAATTTCCCACTATTATTTATAATTTATAATCTTAAGTAAGTAACAATCAATCATATTTATTTGTTTAGTAGGATAATAATTAACTACTTTATTAATTATTAAATAATATATTTTTATTATTAAAAATTATAATATTATTGTTATTATTTTGATATATGGTATTCACTTATTATTACTTATATCTTATTTGGTTAATAGCAAATAATAAATCTGTTAGTTAAATATGATAATGAATTAAGTCTTTCAATAAAATTTTATTTATGAGTAGATAATACTAATAAAAAAGATGGAATACTTCTTCACATTAAATACTATTGACATTATACTGATACTAATTCATAATATTAATTGACATTTAATATATTAAAATTTTTATACCATTAATATTATAAGTTTTATTTATTAATACCAAAATCAATCGAGTTAATTATTACTTATTTACAAAATATGAATATATATCTATATATATATATATATGAGACAATTTATTAGTATTATTTCATATTAAATAAATATTTAATTTATTATCTCAATAAACTCAATATATTACTAATTATAAGTAATAAAATGGATTAATATTACACATTAATAATAAAAATGATAATCCAACTAAATAATAAGAATTTCTATATTAACAATAGAAATCAATGAGTCAAGTTAATAATCAATTCTTTATATAATAGAAATCAATCAATAAACTTAATATTTTATAAATATGAGTTATAAATAAAATATTATAAATATATTATATGATTTATGAATATTATTATCTAATAAATAAAAATGCAATGAAAGACATATTAAACTTATAAATATATTATATATACCATGATTAATTATTTATTTCTAATTATAATAAGTTAATAATTTATAGATATGATACATTAATAAATTTAGTAAATTAAATTGTTTTGCACATATTACTCTTATACTTTTTAAATTTTTGATAGGATCTCTTATTACATGCATGTTCAAGTGATTAAAGTTTATTACATGTATTATTGAAAATATAGTTGTAAATAGGAGTTACCTTATCATAATTAGGAGTTAATATTGTTCCTTATTTAGGAGTAATGCTAATTATATATACCTTTGTAATATATAATCTTTCAGAAATCAAGGGAAATACTTTCTCTTAAGCTTTTCTATAATTTTACATGGTACTAGAGTATGGATTCTCTGCCTAGTGTCAACAAGGATTATGCATCGAATACTAGAAAAGAATGCCACAGTTCCATTGTTCGAGGCCAGGAAGATCAAGGCAATGGCACTAATAGTGTAACCGCGACCAAACTAAAGCCCAATTTTGAAGTTGGACAATCACAACAAAAAGGGGTAACAAGAGGCAAGTTATGCGTCGTGACAAGATTTGCCACGAAGTTTCAAAGTGTTTTGAGGTCATCGGCTAAGGCCATAAGGCAAAAATCATACTGAGCTAGTCCGCAACCGAGAGTAGGCCTTAAGCTTTTCATGCCATACAAGGAAAATCTAAAAATAGTAGCAACATTCCAAGTTTGTTGAGCGAATAGTTTTAGAAACAGTTAACACTTATAGATCATGATAACTCTAGGAAGCTTTCTTGTAAGGATTTTGATAACCTTACATGGATATTGGATAGTGGGGCATCCAATCATATAACATGTTGCTTGTAATTGATGTGCGATGTCAAAAAAGCAACACCTGTACCAGTCATTTTTCCTAATGAGCCAAGACAACTGTGAAAATGATAGGTCAAGTCATATTAAGTCAAGATGTGGTTTTAATTAATGTTCCTTATGTGCCTAGTTTGGTTTGCAATTTGATTTCTATATGTCAGTTGATTACTGAGTTAAATATTCAAATTCTGTTAACTAATGAGCTTTATGTGATACAGGATAGTTTTTCGAGGATATCGATTAATGTTAGTGAACTTTAAGGGTTCTATGACTTCAAGTCTACGAGGCTTTATTCAACTATAAAGATAGCGAGAGTGGACTCCTTCATTGTTTGGCATTGACATCTCGAACATCAGTTAAGTCAATAATTATGTTTTATTCTTGATATTAGTAGGATAT
The DNA here is from genome assembly GCA_027568915.1 of Erythroxylum roraimae. Taxonomy (NCBI): domain Eukaryota; kingdom Viridiplantae; phylum Streptophyta; class Magnoliopsida; order Malpighiales; family Erythroxylaceae; genus Erythroxylum; species Erythroxylum roraimae. The sequence continues at coordinate 29,563,305 of JAOSBL010000211.1, read as the reverse complement.
ATTTTAAGAATAAAAATATCTATGATTATGTTTTCGAGCCAAATAAACTCTCCTTTTCTATTAAGTATTAATAATGTTGTAAGTTGCTTTGATCTTCTCCACTGTGTTTTATGGGGACCTTATTATAAGGCATCTTAGTGTGGTGCACACTATTTTATTTATATTGTGGATTATCATAACCATACACTTTGGGTTTACTTACTGAAAGAAAAAAGTGAGGCTAGTTGATACCTAATAGATCTTTACAAGTTGGTAGAAACTCAATTTAGGAAGACTGTCAAGGGCATATAGAGTAATAATGGGTTAGAGTTTGATTGAGGCTAATGCAAGAATTCTATAGAGAGGGGTATTATTTATGAAACTAGCTACACATATACACTACAACAATAGGGGAGAGTAAAACGTAAACAATGCAATATTTTGTAGGTAGCAAGTGCAATGCAATTTCAAGCTGCTTTGCCTATTTGTTTTTAGGGCAGATGTGTTTTAACTATGACCTATCTTAAAAATATAATGCCGACTGTTAAATTGAACAAACAATCACCACAAGAGAGTTTTTTGGTATGAGGTTGTCCTACTAACATGTTAAAGTGTTTGGCTACTTATGAAATGTGTATAATAATTTAAGAATAAATTAAGGCCCAAAAGTAGAAAATATATCTTTGTAGGATACCTATATAGGAAGAAACACTGGAGGCTTTATGAACTCAAAAAGGGTGATTTTTTTATTCTTATAACTTTTCATTTCATTAAAATGTGGTTTTCTTTTGCTCAAAATGATGAACAAATTGAACGTCGAATTTAAGATATTAATCACTCTTTTGATGAATTTTTTGATATGCAGGACGAGTGATAAGAGAGAAGACAAAATCGAGAGCAAAAATTTGGAATTAAAGGCCAATGCTATTAATTCTCAAGAGGAGATTGCTAGAGCTCAAGAAATAGAGAGTAGATTGCAACGAACGACTCTTCAACTAGCTCAATTGGAGGACTATATTGTTTTTTCTGCCATTATAAGAAGTTTGGGCCCATTTATAGCTAAAATTTCCCCCCTCTTTAAAGCCACTACAATATGTCAGCTCTTTAAGTACTCCTTATCCTTTAGCAAATTATGTGAAGTTTGATCATTTTTCTCAGGGTAAACACATTGTTTTTAACGGTCATAACCTCAGAGGTTGAGCATAGGAGCTATGCAGAAGCTATGAAAAGTGTAAAATAGCTATATATAATGGCACGAGAAGTTCTCACACTTGAAACAAATAAAACATAGTCTTTTGAGACTTTGTCGCCTGAAAAGAAACCGATTGACTGTAAGTAGGTATTTAAGATCATGTACAAGTCAGATGAGACTGTCGAGCGATATAAAGCATGATTGTTATAAATGGTTTCACACTTGTTAAAGGTCTTGATTTTTACATGGCATTTGAGTCTATTGCCAAGCTCGTGATCGTTCATATTTTTGTGTTCACAGAAGTTGTGCAAGGTTAGGAGTTGCATCAAATGAAAGTTAACAATGCATTCCTACATGACAATTTAGAGGAGGAAGTATACGTATAGCTTCCTCCTAGATTTAAGAACAAGTCATAAAAACAAAATTTGTCAATTATGCAAGTCAATTTCTAGGCTATGCCAAGCTTCTGAAAATTGGTTCACTAAGTTGACCACAAAGCTAAAGAGGTATGGTTTAGATCAATCTTGAATAGATTATTCATTATTTACTTTTCTAAAATAGCAGTGTGTTTTCGGGATTATTGGTATATATAGACGACATCATTTTGATGGAGAACAATACAGTGACATGTTTGACTTTAAAATTGTACCTGTATAAATGCTTTAATATTAAATATTTGGGGGCATTGAAGTATTCCTTTGGGATTGAAATGGCCACTCGTCCAAGGGATTATTCTTATGTCATCAAAAATATGCTTTGGATATATTGTCCGAAACAGAATTACTTGGAAGCAAATGCGAGAAAATTCCAATAGAGTCAGGTCACCATCTAGGCTTGGCTGATGGTGAATTAGTGGCAAACAATTCATCATATTGGCAGCTAGTGTGACATCTTATCTATCTCAAAATCACTCGGCCCGAGATTTGGTTCGCAATTCATATGCTATAGCAATTTGTTCAAACACCACATAAGGAGCATTTTGAAGCGGATATGCATATTATTTGCCATATTAAGAGGCAACCAGGCTAGAGCATTCTCCTTCAGACTAATAATGATTTTCCCAACTCCGAGCTTTATGCGACTCATATTGGGTAAGTTATCTTGTTTCATGCAGTTCAGTGATTGACTATTTTGTGATACTTGATCAATCACCAGTCTTATGGATGATGAACAAACATAGTATTATGTCCGAATCATTAGTGAAAGCTGAATACAAGGTGATGGTTGCTGCTACCAGTGAGATGGTACGGTTAAAGTGTAACATCCCACCCCCGACAGGAAGGGTAAAATAGTAAATTTGGCATAGGATGAGATGGATTGGAATGACGTAGGA
>JAOSBL010000211.1:29549244-29560701 GCA_027568915.1 Erythroxylum roraimae | reverse complement strand
CGCCACCCTCGCGGGGCACGGACTCGGATATCACCAATGATATCGGGTTCGGGTCACTCGGGAGTGGGGTGTTACATAAAGTCTTTATTGGCTTCTTTGAGCGTGGTTCATCGTAAACTCATGACTCTTTTCTGCGATAGACAACCTTCTATCCATACAATGGCTAACCAAAGTCTTTATTGGCTTCTTTGAGCATGGTTCATCGTAAGCTCATGACTCTTTTCTACGATAAACAACCTTCTATCCATACAATGGCTAGCCTAATTTTTCATGGACGCACTAATCACATAAAGATTGATTGACACTATTTTAGAGAGCAATTTAAGCAGGAACTGTTATTACATCGCATGTGAGGTCATAATTCCAACCAACAGACATTTTTTACCAAAGCTCTATGATGATCACAATTTCAATACTTGCTTAACAAGTTGGACATTTATGATATGCATATGCCAACTTAAGGGGGTATTGGAAATACAATTATAAATAGGAGTTACTTTATCATAACGAGGAGTTAATATTTTACCTTAATTAGAGTTAATGTTTTACCTTATTTGGGAGTAATATTGATTAAGTTAATGTTTCACCTTGATTAGGAAGTAATAGGAGTAATGTTAATTAAGTTAATGTTTCACCTTAATTAGGAGTTAACATTTTACCTTATTATGGAGTAGACATAGTGTTGATTATATATACCTTTGTAACATGTAATCTTTCAAAAATCAAAGGGAATATTTTTCTTCAATTTTCCCTAATTTCACATGTATCTCAGTTAAAGTGTTTAACAAAAACACTTAATCTATTAAGTATGTGTTTATTTAGAATATTTTTAAAACACTTTCTACAATCAAGAAAGTTATTTTGAGTCAAAATCTATTTTTTATCCCACTTAAAAAACTATGTTAAAATAATTTTCACACAATTCTATTCATCATTTTATATATGAAATTTATCGTTTATTTTTGGGTCAATGTTAGGTAATAAGCTAATTTGTAATATGATAGGAGTGAGATTGAGAGGGAGAGTCATTGCTCAACCATAAAGACATAGTTCCAAATTTATAAAAATATAATGGTAAGATTGTGTATATGGATGACCCTCCCCCTATCCCTACAAAGTAGAATTTGACTTTGACAGGAGTATGATTGGGTGACAATTATTGTGAACTCTATGCAGACTCTAAACTTTAAAAGGGAACAGAAACAACGGTGGAAACAATTAATCCTTCGGTAGAAGTATCATGAAACAACAATAAGTGGACCAAGCTTGGGTTGTGCCCTCACGGGCTCCGTCTATTATTAGATTTGGGTCTGCAGGTTAATAAAGAAGCCCTCTGAATTCTAAAACCTACCGCATTTTCACATATCAAGCAAACACTTGCATCTATGTAATGCCTTGGCTACTAGATCTAAACCAGGGCGGACTCTACAAGAAATGAACAAAGGTTTCTTTGGTACTATCGAGTCTCTGCCTAGTGTTACTTTCCTGCCAAATTTTTTCCTCACACAAAATTGATTTGGCAAAATTTGCATCTCTACTTTATCCCTACTGTCATAGTAATCATAAGCTACCGTCACTAGAATCCCATCAAGATCTTCCTCAACTTGGAAAATCCTATTTTTATCGAAGCATTTAGATACAATGCTAAAAATCTACTAGTTTTATCCATTTGTATTTCAAGAAAACGGACAAATGAATCGTAAATATCGATTCCAGATTAGTATGTATACGACAAAGCCTTAGTATGATATCCATTTGGTCCCATTATATAGAGTATATACTAAGGCTTTGTCAAGTACTAAAATCTTTAGACGTACGATACATACAGAGGAGATATATATAGATGTATATAAGTCACTGATTCGAGTGGAGTTAGTAAGTTGACGTCTAAAACACTTGTCTTCCAACAGAAAGTGGTATCACTTCAGTTCTGTGAAAGAGGAATATGTCGATGTCCTTGAAATGTCCGCCCTCCACGCCATCTCTCGCCTCCAGCTCTTATCTTCACGTACTCTCTCTTCTCTTTCCAGTCTGGACTAGTTTGTCTGTGTAATGTTCTATGCATGATATGGGCTGGTTTGATCCTTGAATTGATAGCAGAGAAGGGGATTAGAAGGACCAAGATTGAGATTGGTGTTTCCTGGTGGGTGGGGAACTTCAAATCAAGTGGGTTTTAAGTTGCCATCTTTTCCGCAGATTCGAGCTGCTTCTGGCTCCTCTTCTCTTGATACCGGTACCCTTCATCTATTTCTCACTATCTTCATTTTCTCCATTTGTTTTTGGATTAAAAATATGTTCTTTTTGGTCTTTGATGTGATGGTTTTTAAAGGGGTGGCTACTGAATTGGATGCTGTGTCTAGCTTCAGTGAGATCGTTCCCGACACTGTCATTTTCGATGATTTCGAGAAGTATGTTTCAGTTAGTTTATTTGAGCAATGCTTGGTTACTTGCTTACTCGGGCTATTGTCTTGTGTCAAGTGTTATTGACGATTGTTTGGTATTTAATTTTACAATATAGGTTTCCTCCAACTGCTGCTACAGTTAGCTCTTCCCTTCTTTTGGGTATATGTAGCTTGCCAGATACTGTTTTCAGAGTAAGCACATAAATTAACTTACAGCATAACTGTGAAGGTGCTTTTAGTAATCGTTTAGGTCAATAAAAGTCACGGTTAGTTTCATTTTTCTTTATTTTCAACTTGAAATTTCGTTTTTTATCTGTTTGCAGAATGCCGTGGACATGGCTTTGGCAGATTCAACGTGTTCTACTCTAGAAAACCCTGAATTGAGATTGTCTTGTTTTACTAACAAGGTTGGATTTCTTGACTGGTGGTTTCCCTTACCGGAGGATGTCCTGTAAATTTGATTTCGGGGATCTAGTTAGTCTTACTGGGTCATTCATGTAGGCTTTAGTGAATGTTGGAGGAGATTTGGCAAAACTAGTACCTGGCCGAGTTTCAACTGAAGTGGATGCACGGCTGGCCTACGATACTCATGGAATTATTAGGAAGGTAACAAGTTCAAGAGAATGATGGAATTATTTGCTTATTCATTTCTGTATAGTGGGTGATGTTGCAAGTGGTGTATCGTCCAAGGTAAATTGATCAGGATCCTAGCAGGGAGTCCTTAATTTGGGTAGTTAACCATTCATTTATATGCTTTCTGATAGTATTTTCCCAATCTTGACCCTGATATTTTGGATGACATATTTTGTCAATAACATAGTTTCTAAGCTGTCTAGCATTATGCCTTTCAGCAAGTCTAGGCATGTCTTTTGATGCCGTGTCTCTGTTGAACTTGCAGGTGCATGACTTACTGAAGCTATACAATGAAATCAATGTTCCCCCTGAGCGTCTGTTATTCAAAATTCCATCGACTTGGCAAGTGAGTTTCACATGATAAATAGCAGAGCTGCTGTTTTTATGATTTCATAGATCTCACAGGGCTTTGACGCAAGGAAACTGATAACTATTATCATTTTCTTTGACCTTAATTACTGGATCTTTTATCCAGGGCATAGAGGCCACAAGATTGCTGGAAACTGAAGGCATTCAGACACATTTGACTTTTGTTTACAGGTAGATTTGTGAAACTAGCAGGATATCCATAAAACTTGCAGTGGAAAATAACAAATGGCATTTAAGTCATTAGCGTCAAGTTTCCAAGAGAAGCAAGTTTTTTATTGTAAAAGGTTCACTCTCATACTTAATCCTTTGGTTTGTTTCACCATAATTGCTCAAAAAAGCAGAAGGGAGCAAGTTCTTGTCTTTCTGTGGGAATTCATCATGTTCAGGCCAGATTTCAATGTCCATGAATTTCTTTGGTCCTGGATTTTCGTGATGACAGTAGAAACTACAAACTTGTTTACTAAATCCTTTCCATATGTTCGCATCAATTTTTTGTTGCCTTTGTATAACATCTATTTGTTTCCTGTTTCTTGATTGTTTGTTGCTCTTAAGTTTTGCTCAAGCTGCAGCTGCAGCCCAAGCTGGAGCTTCTGTTATTCAGATTTTCGTTGGTCGCCTTCGAGTAAGTACTCCTCTCACTGATTAATAACATTGTTATCTCAATAGTATTTACTTTGATTTAATTCTTTAGGTGCTTCTGTGTTTTTCAGGATTGGGCACGCAATCATTCTGGTGACCCTGAAATAGAAGCTGCTTTGAAAAGAGGAGAAGATCCTGGGCTGGCTTTGGTGAGTCAAGAAAGAGATTAGCTTTTCTAGCTCTTCAGTTTTCAACTCTGTATTAGGTGTTCCCTGTCATATTTTATCGGCGTCAAAATTTATATATTCGATCATTTTGTAATTAAGATGTGACTTTAGAAGAGTAGCTACAAGTTTGATTCAAAATCTGTTTCTCTTTTACTTATCTGTAGATTATTCTTACCTACGAGGAACATTTACTCGATATCCTGAGCGGTGATTGTGATAGAATAACCTTTATCACTAAGGGGACCTTTACAATTCTTAATAATGTGAATTATTGGAAAAGAAGCAGCAAATCACAATGCTATTAGCTCCTGAGGTCCAAGGTTTGACTCCATAAATAAGTGGGATTATGATGTGAATGCTGGATGAGGGAGAGAGAGGAAAGGTATGACGGATATGAGAAATATACTGACAGTGACTCTTCTGCCTGATCTTTGTGTGACCTTAAATTTGGACACTTGTCACTGCTACCATATATTGCACAGATTAGTGGTGGAGTGATAGTACAAGTGACCATATCCTCCTGTTTTACTTTGTGCTAATATGTCTAGCAACATCTATCTATCAACTGTTGGTGGTCTTGATTAGGAGGCAGAATATGTATTCAACTTAGTAGCATTCTTGTTGCTTTAGTGAAGTGGGATACTTTTGCTTTACTGATTCTTACTTTTAGCATTCCTGTTGTAATTCAGACCTCTCTTTTGATTTGAAGGCTGAAGTATCAATAAATTTCTAAAAAGTAAATGCATTGCACAATCCCATTTTCTGTTATTATCTACAGGTAACGAAAGCTTACAATTACATTCACAAGTATGGATATAAATCAAAGTTGATGGCTGCAGCTGTTCGTAACAAACAGGACTTATTCAGCCTTCTGGGGTAATGTTTAGGTTCCTTTTCTTTTCCCTATGCAATTTATTTATCTTTTACCCTGGGGGGTTACGAGTCTGGTTTGGATAATGTAGTCATATTTATAGATGATTACTTTTGACTGCTGAAAATTTTAGTTTACATTTGATGCATGTTCTCGTTTGCAGGGTCGACTATATAATTGCACCTTTGAAGGTACTGCAATCTCTGAAAGAATCTGTAACTACTCCTGATCAGAAGTACTCCTTTATCCGAAAACTATCACCACAATCTGCTGCCAACTATAATTTCAGCGAAGAGGAGGTCTGCTTTTCATGCACTCTCACCATTGCTTGTTTACGTATTTAGTTTACCGTCAAATCGTATTTATAATCACGGACCTAGCATTACTCTTCCAAAGCTTAATCTTTCCCTCAAGCTTTGTCCATTCATTTCAGCTTTCTTGTCGCTCTAGTTTCAAATTCATAAAATTCTCTGGTTGGAGAAACAAGATGGCCTCTTTTATCTAGTGCCTTGATAACAGAGGTGTAAGGCTGTGTAAATTGTTGTTTGGTAGAGGCTTCTCTACTAAAATGTCATCTCCATTTTAGCTGTCTTTATTAGGGGACAGAGATCTTTCTGTTTCACGTGCATACCTTAAGGTATACAGCGTCCTTTGAATTTGACCTCATATTTTTGCATCATATTGAGCCCCTTCATTGGCCTAAACTTAGTTTAACTCTTTATCTGTATATATTTTCTGATTAATTCTTTTGTTATGTTAAGGTTGCAAAATGGGACCAATTAAGTCTGGCATCAGCTATGGGACCTGCATCAGTCCAGCTTCTGGCTGCTGGACTGGATGGCTATGTAAATCAATCGAAGAGAGTAGAGGAGTTCTTGACAAAGATTTGGCCACCGCCCAATGTGTAAGGCTTTTTCAGTTATCTGGGCAAAAATTGGTTGAGCCTCTTGGCAATAAGTCGAAAACACACACACAGAGTGCTCTTCATTCCACCCCTTTTCCTGTGTCTAACATGAAATTGAAACCTTTTGTTTTCATACCCACCGCAGCATTAGGAATTTCCAAGTACTTGATTTTTTTTCTTGCATGTATGAGCGTAAACCTTCAAGTGAATCCCAATCTGTTGTGTTTGGTTTACCCTAACCCAATAGGAAGTGATTCCTTTCTAGTTTCTGTTTCTTTTATTTTTTTTTCAGTCTTAATGGTCCAGTTATTTCTTCAAACTACCGCAAAAAATTAACCCAAAAAAAAGAAAAAAGAGAAGAACTTTCATGAAATCCAACATTATTATAATTATCTTAAATTCTTCTCCCGCTGTTTTTCCGTATATAACAGAAAACTTAGAAGGTTGGATATTTGGAGAGTTGCGTCTCGGATACTTAAAGAGTTATTAATTACGTTCTTGGAGGGTTGCTGTACTGTCAACCTTTGGAGCTGAGTTGAGCTTAGTATTGTTGAGTGGCTAGACTTGATTTTCACTAGTCACTGCGTAGCTAGCCATTATGTGTTAGCTCCGTATTTTGTTTGTTATTAGCTTAGCTAGCTGGTAATTCAATCAGAACATAATTTGTTACTCTAGTGTAATGAAATTCACAGGTATTATAAAAAAGCGAGTTTTTGAAGTTTCTCCTACTTTCTTGCAATTTTCTCTTCAGCCAAACAGTCTTTGTTGCTAATGTTGTTCAGACCTTGATTTCTTCGTCAATTGCTAAGAATTACCATCCAACATGTTAATGAAAAATCCAAGTAGTTGTGTCAGTATCCATGTTTACACATTCTTCCCTTATTTGACTCCTGCAGACCCGCTCCCTTTTCCTCTCTTGTTGTCGCATTGCTTCTTGTATTTATTCGTTGCCAAGCCAAGCAATGATGAAAATCTGCTACAAGCGTGGCGAAAATGCAATTCAATGGTAATTGCATGGATTTTCAATTCACTCTTAGTTGAGTTTAACTCCAGCGTTGTGTATGTGGAGACGGCAAAGGAGACCGGGATGGACCTGTAAGAAAGATTTTCAATTAGCAACGCTCCCAGAGTCCACGAACTCAAACGAGCGATCTTACTAATACAACAGGACTTATCCCTCTTAGCCTACTTCAACAAAAACAAAGCATTTTGGGAAAAATGCTTGCAAATTACTGGAGCATTCCACAGTGCTCATGCAGTGCAGCAAAGTAATTAATGGCCAAAAGAGAGGGTGAAAAGTTACACAATTTTCTTATGAGACTAAACGTTCATTTCAATGTGGTCAGGTCACAAATCTTAAACATGGAACCACTGCCAAGCTTGAGCAAAGCCTATGCCCTTGTGACAAAGGACGAGAAACAATTTACTGTTTCTCTCACAGAGCACCGGAAGCTACTGCCTATGCTGCAAAACCCATTATAACATAGTTGACCTTCGGCTATGAAAAAAATCGTAGCTAAAAGTACTAAAATTGCTGTTGATAGGTATTGGTGACGATATAATTTTATTGTCAAAAACTTCGCCAAATTTTCATAGTTGAAAATTATAGGTGACATTTTGTACCAATCGTTGTTAATAATTTTTGCCTATGCTTTAATTTTCATAACAAAAAATTATTAGCGACGTTTTGAGAAATCGTCACTAATAAATTTGGCGACGCTTATTTTTCGTAGCTAAAAATTAGTAGCTACGTTTTCAGGTATGTAGCCAAAAGTTTTTAGCTACATTTTTAGAAGTCAGCTCAGCTTTGTCATCTAGTTTGGGCAATTCCAAAAGAAAAATCAGGTCCGACGACGAGAAGACTCCTATAAAGGTCTCCAAACAAATGATTTCGTCACTAATAAGTTTTGGCGATGCTTATTTTTTGTAGCTAAAAATTGTTAGCTACGTTCTTACTTTTCAGGAATGTAGCCAAAAAAATTTAGCTACATTTTAAAAAACTTAGCCAAATATTTTTAGCTACGTTTTTTAGAATGGAGCCAAATGTTTTTAGCTACGTTTAATAAAATGTAGTCAAATTTTTTACCTACGTTTTAAAGAAATGTTATACCATGTTGGAAAAAATTATTTGTTACATTTTTAATTCATATTATTGTATATAATTTTTTGAAATATTTTTATTGTTAATTTATTATACAAAAATAATTGATAATTTGAAGCATTGTTTATAAAAATAAACATTATTAAATTTCTTTGTATACAAGATAAATTTCTTCGTATACAAGATTTTAATTACGACTTCAATAAAAAATAATAAATACAGAGACTAGTTTGCAAATTATAATACAAAGAACTAAACTGTTGCATCTTCTTCAAATCTATAATTGGAGAAAAAAGTATTAAATTTAAATTATAATACAAACAGGAATTAAAAGAAAAAGTATAAGAGATGTAATTAATACCATTTACTTTCATCGTCACTGCCATTATAATCGGGGCCAAGTATTTTTTTGAGGTATTTATTACACTCTAACTTTTTTTAGTATGTTGTCATTTAGCTTTAAGTGTCTTGTTTTCCTCTTTAAGACATTGAACGTATATGGATCTTGATGAGGTTGAAACACTTAACTTAGGGACAAAGTCAAGACCTTTGATATAACCAGAACATGTACCAAGGATGATATTGTAAATGTCTTCTACATTGACCTCAAACATTGATTTCTGTAACAACTCTTAGATCTTATTCTAAAATTAAAAAAAATATTCAATGCAAATAATATTAGTTGGTACAACATAAATAAATAAACTTAAAATTTAACAAAAATTTATACTTACATAGCTATTTTCTGCTTCTTGTGACATCTATCTGTGACCTTCCTTACAATGAGTATAGTATGATCCTATCACACTCTTGTCCATGTACTTCCTTCTCACTCTGAGTTATGAAAGAAAAATACAAGGCACAATAAATAATATAGTGTTTGTTGATATAATTATAACTTGTAAACAAAGATCTTATATATTCATTTTGGACAACTACAAATGATTTGGACTTTGATTGTGAAGTGCTTTCATTTTTCCTCTATTGATCTTTGCCCTCTCACATTTTTCCTAAATAAATAAAAAAAGATTAGGTAGTCATTAAATCATTTGACAAGTTTAATGGAAGTAAATGTGAAGGAAAAAAAACAAACCTGAACAATGTGAGAGACCTAATAATCACATAAATTATTCCAATTTTTTTAAGATATTTATTTCAGAACATGCTTCTTTACCTCCGCATCAGAAGGAAAGAATTTATAAAATTGATGTAACCTATAATGACAATCCTTAGTCCTTTGTTTCAACAATGAAGTCACACAATTTGAAATATCAGGCTTCTCGATATAAACAATATTCAATTTCATCTGTGAACAATATGTAAAAGTGTGATTAATCTTAAGATAAGTGAAACAATATTGCATATAGTTAATTAAATTGACAATTACCGTAACTTTATCCAAAGTGTTTTTAAGCAAGTTGTCTTCCTTCAAGTTCTTAGCATGTTTCAGGCAAGGTAATTCTGTTCTCGCAATATCCCCAACTTACTTGAAAATTTTACAAATTGGGTCTTGTCTACAAGACAACCTTGTGAAGTATCAATGTGTATTGACAACTTGCTATTCATTGCAACATTCATTCGTTGCAATTCACAACCTCTAGTTATACCTTTACATCTTTTTTTAATATTAACATTGGATCTTGACAAAAAATCAATAATGATAAGAAAATACGCACTAAACATGTAAATATATATTTGAGCATAAGTTAATTTTTAGGTGTTAAAGATTAACAAACCTACAGATCCCTCTGTACTAGTTGATTCATTGTTGTTTGAGGAAAAATGAGGTTGTTCCTGACTAATTCCATTAGTGGCTGAGGTCGAATGGTATTGTTGCTAGGAACTGATTGATCTGGTTGAAGTTGTACATCCCTCTGTTCTACAATTTTGATACTTGACACCTTTTTACCTTTGTTTCTACCAAGTGTCATTATATTGGATATCTATAAAAACAAACATTAATTTTATTAACATTACAACACATCCAATCATCATTACAAACATATATTCAATCATTAAATTTAATTGCATTAACATAACTCAATCATCAACAATCCACATTAACATAAGTCAACCATTAACAATCCGCATTAACATAACTCAATCATCAATAATCTACATTAACATAAGTCAACCATCAACAACATGCATTAAGAGAACTCAGTCATCAATAATATGCATTAACATAACTCAATCATCAACAATCCACATTAAATAAGTCAATCATCAACAATATACATTAACATAACTTAATCATTAACAATCCACATTAACATAAGTCAACGATCAACAACACGCATTAACATAACTCAATCATCAACAATCTGCATTAAGATAACTCAATAATCAACAATCAACATTAACATAACTCAATTACCAACAATTTGCATTAAAATAACTCAATCATCAATAATCTGCATTAACATAACTCAATTGTCAACAATTCACATTAACATAAGTCAACCATCAACAACACACATGAACATAACTCTGTTATCAACAATCCTTAATAACATAACTCAAACATCAACAATACGCATTAATATAAATCTTACCAATATTACATTTCAAACAATATAAAGAACACTTTTATTACCTTCAATCATCATGATCAAGATCTTGAAAATCATCATAATTAATTGTATTATGATTCAACTCTTCATCGCTATTATACTCAACCAAATTATCATTATTGTCATATAATTCATCCTCAATATAATCTTAATCTCTTTATACGATAAGATTGGCTTGTACTTCATTAGCTCTTAGTATATTGAGATCAATATCTCTCCTACGGAATGATATTATATTAGCATCTTCTATTTTTAGGGTTCTATTATTCAACTTCAATTCAATCTCTTGATATACTTCATCACCATCTTCACCTATTAGACCATTTTTCCCACTACAAGAAAAATACCCCTTTTTAAAAACGTCGCAAATGTTAGAAAAACGTCGTTGATTGTTATTGGTGACGTTTTTGAAAACGTCGCAACAAACGTCGTTGAAGGGGAGTAAGGAAACGGTTTTGTCGACGTTTTGTAGAAAACGTCAAGGAAGCCGAGGCTATTTGTCGACGTCTGGGAAAACGTCATAAAATCGTAAGAGAATGGGCGACGACTGAATTAAATGTCGTGGAAACAAAATAGCTTTCTGCGACGTTTATTAGACGTCGTTGTAGCATGACAATCTGCGACGTTTGGGATTAAACGTCGCAGATGAGTAGTTTGTAAATTTAATTTTTAAATATATTAAAATAAGTTTATTTTAATAAATTTTAAATTTTATATAATCAAATTTAAATGACACATCCGAAATTATTCATAATAGTGAGAATTATTAAAATTAAATTTGAAATTTTATTTGAATCC
>JAOSBL010000211.1:29531197-29549124 GCA_027568915.1 Erythroxylum roraimae | reverse complement strand
GAATAGGTTGATTCCTCCATCCTCTGCGTGGATACCGTTGGAGACGGTCTTCTTTGGCTGTTTTGGTTTGACTCTTTAGACGGACACAAGAATTCTGGGAATTTTTTGGGAACGTCTCTGAACAAATGGTTTGTTCTTCCGTACAGCGCGCATGTGATGCGCGCATAGGGACGATCTCCAACAGTGGTATCATTCTTTTTTTATAGTGATCCTTTCACAAAAATCAAAAAGATTTTGGTGTTGAAACTTTTGAACAACTTTCCAATTGCTGCCTAATACAGTGTTGTTGAGGTAAAATACTTGCTTCACTTGTGTTGTAAGCACAAAAGGATCATTATCATACCACGTGTTACTAACATTGACGCTATTAATATTACCATTCACTTTTATGTTCATCCCTTTGTCACTAAGATTAAACCATTTGCACTTAAATAGAACAAAATTTTTTATTCTTGATGTAATGTAATATAAGTCAATAAAATCGACGCTATGTTGTCTTTCAACAACAACCCCACAATTTTGGCTTCTAAGTTGACTATCACAATCTTTTATTTGAAATCTAACTACATTAACAATGCAACCTATATATTTTTTACCATACTTATGAGGCCTACATGCTAAAGCATATAATGTTGTTGTTGCCTCTAGCAATTTACGGTTATGTAATAATATCATCTATAGGGAAAAAAAATAGACACAGGACATGCCATATGCCCTTTAGTACTCAATCCAGAAATTTTTTCAAAAGTTGGGAAATTATTTATAGTCTACAAAATAGATGCATGTATTATAAACGTTTCACCTTTAATAGCACCATAAGTTTCTAATCCAACCTCCTAGAGATGGTTTAAGTCATCAATCAATGGTTGCATGTATACATCGATATTCTTACCAGGAGCAGTAGGTCCTATAATAAGTAAAGACAATAACAAAAATTTCTCTTTCATACACTTCCATGGAGGTAAATTGTATGGCATAAGAATAACTGGCCATATGTTGTAAGAAGTACGAATTAAATTCATTAGAGGCTAAACCAAGTCGAACATTACAACAACCCTCTGCAAACCATGAAAACTTTCCATAAAAGTCTTTTCATGCCTTTGAGTCTGCTGGATGATGCATAATGTTATCATCAATGCGTTTCTCTTTATACCACCTCAAATTTATGGTTGTTTTTATTGACATAAAAAACCTTCGTAATCGTGGTTTAATAGGGAAGTATCTCAAGATTTTATGCAGTATCTTTTTCCCTTTCCCATCATCGACTTGTCACCTTGATGTACCACGAATGGGACGTTCTTCAAGATATTTAATGTCCTTCCAAAATATAGCACAATCATACTTACAAGCATATATTAATATATATCCTAATCCAAGGTCCCTTAATAATTTCTTTGCTTCATGGTAAGATTTAGGTCATTTGTGTCCAGTAGGTAATGCATTATTGATAAGTTAATTAACATGTCAAAAGATTTGTTACTCCATTTATTATATACCTTCAAAAGTAACAACTTGACAACAAAAGATAGTTGTAAGAATTTCGAGCACCCTGGATAAAGTTCTTTTTGAGCAACTTTTAATAATTTCCCAAAATTATCTTATGTAATACTACTAATTATGTTAGGCAAACCAGTATCATTCATAGTCTCTATATAATTCCCTAAATCCTCTAACATCTCTCCAATCCCATCATCACCATCATCGTTAATACCACAATCCTCTACATCATTATTGTTACTACCGTTATCAATTGTATCAACACTTATAACATTACTTGCTTCAAAACGTTTGCCATGATAAATCCATGGACTATAGAATTTATCTATGCCTCGGATTAGCAATTGATTATATACTACATCTTGACTTTGAATGTTCATATTTAATCAATTTATACGGGAACAACAAAGATAACATTATAAACCTATTTGATCTTTTACAAATTTCATGAAACTCTTAACTCCTAAGTATTTAGTGAATTATTTCCGATAAGACATACAACTTTTGTCCGTGATGCTATACAATAAATTACTAAATGCAATTTAAGTTCTAAATAACATAATGAAAAATCAATAAAAGTTAACTTACTAAGTTTTAATTCAAACAAACAATGAAATTGAGCATGGTAATGAAATTGACCATGCTAAGAATAAGAAGCAATAACCCATCTCAAAAGCAACATGTACAAGTAGTGAGTTTTAAACATACCTCTTAATTCTCAAGCAAAAACTATAAGATCTAATTCAATTTCTACTTTCGATATTATAAGCTTCAGCACCTCCTGTTAAAAAGCATTTGTAAATATAGTATTAATATCATTATTCCTAATAAGCATATCAAACTACTCTTAACAAAGAATCAATTAAAAACAAGTATAAAGAAGGATGATGTTTTTCCCTTCAGATTTGATTTAAAAACCAATTTGTTAAAGATTATAGAATTATGATCCTGATTTATCAATAACAAACCACTTTCTTTTTAACAAAAATAGAGATATATCTAGACCTAGAAATATTGAAAATTAAGTATATCCCTATTTGGATCAATTTTCATAATATACCATTTGGAATAGTAGTCCATTATAGGGTTGAGTTACCTAACTAGTTACCTGGGCAAACCTTTATGCCTTGATTAAGCTATAGTCGAGATAAGGAGAATAGGTTATGTAAGGATTTACATTAAAGTGGAATTGGAACAAGAACAACCTATCCCTGTAATTAAGCTTAAAGAAGGCAATATTCTTATAGAGGCTAAAGTTTGCGTCTCATACAAATGAACACATATATGTAAATCTCATTCATACAAGAACTTCCTTTAAAAAGTCTTATTCATATATACAAAAAATTGAAGAATTTCTTAGAGAAGAAAAAATCAAACACTTGAAGAAGAATAAGAAAGTACTTAAGACCATATAAGATGACAATACTTGTTGGAAGGGTGAGGAATCCAAAAAACTGGTAAAAATTATTTGATTTATGGACAATAATAATGAGGTACCCTCTTTATCAAATTCTTATGATGATAATAATGATTGTGATGTTGATCTTTTATATGATAAGTTATTTGAAGGCTTAGGGGTCATGAGGTTGAATAAGAAGGAATTATCTTTCAAGCATAAAGAGATTTTAAAGGAAGATATTATACGTATGACGTGATAAAACCTAATAGCATGGCCATTGTCATTGATAATGAGCATAATTTGTTGCATATGAATGAGACACTGAATAAAAGAGATTAATGTCCTGAAAGAATCATTGCTTAGATTCACTATAAGTAGTGAAAAATTGAACAACATGTTTGGAGCCTAAAGGAGTCTAAATAATAGGCATGAAATTGGGTTCTCTTATAAAAGTGCACCATACAATGCCAATACATTTTTCTATAATGCTTATCTAAGTCATCTCATAAGTATGTGACACTAAATTCTAGGCATGAAAACTTTAACACTTATACATCATCTTCTAGGTATAAAGGTAAAAAGAATTTCAATTTATGAAGATTCCTTAAATTTATTCTTTAAAAAGGATGTAGAGCTACTAATGGAATCATTACTTGAATGACCACTAATCAAGAAAGATATGAATGTATAGCTTCTTACAAAGAGTAGGGAGAAGAGAGTAGATAGGTAATATAATACACAAATTGCAAATCTACATATACTCCTCTTGATCACCTTCGGGTTATAGGATATTAGTATAGATCGTAGATTTATCTCAAACAACTTTCATAAGCTAAATAATTTATTTAAGAGGAAATTTCAAGTTTATTTAAGAGTGACTAATGGCTCAGATTAAGATAAGATTAAAATTTATATTCACAAGACCTTTCCACTTATTGAGACCACCTGCTAAAATTGGGAGATGTTTCAAGTTTTTTACTTCAAATAAATGTGTGATAAGTAGACTTGACAATTGGACAAACCATGCATGGGTCGTCTATGGTCAAAGCCTATGCTAAATATTCTAAATTCAAATTGGGTTTGGCCCGAGGCCTAATCAAGCCCAGAGCTAGCAGGTCAAGCCTAAGTTGTGTCAGTGTTCAATTAGGAGTATAACTTATGGCCCAAGCTCAAGCTTAGTAAGCTCGACCTAGCCAGATCAAACCAAATAAAATGGAGTTGTTTAAAGATTTCATATCAATTCACTTTGTAACTTAACAATGTTGTTTTGTTATAAAATGATGTCTTTTTATATATAAATGAGTTTAGGTTTCAAGCTAGACTCAAACTATGGAGCTTGAGCATAAGTTACGTCAAAAGCTCAAAAATTATCAAAAATCGACCTAAAATCTATTTAACTCAGATAAAACTTATTGATTTAGATTAGGTCGAACTAAGTTCGGCATTTTTACCAAGCCTAGTGACAAGCTGATAAGCAAACCAATGGTTCTCAAACTTGTAGATTAATTTATATTTTTTATTGACAAAAATTTTGATTGGTGTTATTTAGCTCTAAATAGTGAAAGTTATGTTACTTTTATTGTATCCTTATAACTACATTAAGACTTAAAAGGGCAATTGATACTCTGTAAGCTCATCACATAGCCCCTAAAAGGCTCATATAATGTTTTATAGCCTAGCCCACCATATAGAGACTTATGCTCTACCTCACCCAAAAACCATGCTCCTTTTCTCCTAGCAAGAGACCAATGCTCCTATTTAGGGATTGAAAAAAAGGCTAAGTCTAACTCCATATGTTCTTGTTCGACCTAATTTAACGAAATCATCCAATGTTAGAACAGAATTCAAGTTTATAGTTAAAAAATTAGAATTTGAATTGAACTCAAACTTTTTTTAAAAGTTTTAGCATGTTTAATTTTAGGACTTTTTTCGAGTTCTGAGTCAATCTCAATCTTTATAGTATAAACTCAAATCAAAGTTCGAACTTCTTTGTCATACAAAACATTGTCACTTTATATGTTTAAACAAAATATAATTATTTTATGTTTAATAAATAGTTACTTTTAGGCTTATAAAGCTTAATTAAAGTAAGTTAAATACTACAGGATCAATTAAATTTTAGATTATCTGAAATTTGATCGTACTCAAATTTTAACCAAAAATTTTAGAGGTGATCAAATTTTAGGCCAACTAAAAAATTTGTGGCCTTTACCATCTCTACTCCTGTTCACCCCTGCTTTAACTTTCACATTCAACCACCTGTGTAACTCTTCCCGTAGCCGTATTTGTCAATCTTAATATAAAAGGAAGCGCCTAAATCGAGTCGATAAAGCTACAGTGGGTCAACCAATCTCTTGTTGGTATAAATCTTCCAATTATTTTGCCCAACTCAATAGCCATTTAACTAATATTAAATAGTAAAGAAGGGTGGCTAGCAATAATATGAAGCATGAGTCACGCTTCAATCAAACTAAAAAAGTGCTCTCTGAAACAGTCATGAAGTGACAAGTTGTCTCCCGAAAAGTCATACGGAGACGTAGATTGATAAGGAAACTTTGATCAAATTTGCTTATCTGGACCAATTAGACGTAGTTTAATTGGTAGGAGACTCTCCAAAATGTTTCTACCGTTAGATAATTTAAATTCATATCCTCTTATTGAATCTTTGAAATTTTATAAAATTTATTTAAAGATTTTGTATTAGAAAGTTTTCAGTACATTTAATGTTAAATTTTTATACGAATAATTAGATTGAATATATTACTTAATCTTAAATCAGTGATTCATTAAATGACTTAGTTATAGTATATGGTTAATATATTATTACAATAATTTATTCATTCAAAAAAATATTTATCATAAGTTCATTAAAAAAACTATTATAATAGATCATCAAAAACGTTTCTCTTTTTGTCGCCAAGCAGAAAATTAGGCAAGGATTGGTAGCTGGTAATACCAATGAAGCAATCGTTTACAGGTGGAAGAGATTTAATGATGGATATTAATTTAATCAATAATTTATTTAAGAATGATGTCATGATAATTTTAAGCGTATATCATAAACATGAAACATGTTGACGAATCCTTCCCGATATGATTCCTAGCTTGTGGTGGATCCAGTGGGACATCGTCCTTTCGCCAGTGTTGTTGAGGCTCATTAATAAGCTACGTGTTGGATTCTCCTACAGCGTCCATGGCATTAATTTTTGTATACTAATTATTGCGCTTGACCTAGCGAGGCTGGGGATGCATTATAGTATGAATTATTGCAAGAAAGTTTCTAATCTTTCTATGTCCTTTGTTATGTGTTTTATCGGAGGCAAACACGTGGGAAGTATGACGACCATATGAAATTTTTCATGCGAGAAGATGAAGAGCTACAGAGCTAGACAATCAATGAAAGAAAAAAAGAAAGACAATCAATTGATACCGACCATACATGGGATTCTTGTTCCTTGTATTATTGCTTTGTTTTCGTCTTAATAATGGGAGTTACATTTGCTTTGTCATGTATTTTTACGTCACGTTTTAATAATTAAGAGGACAAAAGACCACGCCCACCTGTGGCGGCATTGTGAATGTTTTGGTCCTGAAAAGAACTGGTGGCCATAGAAGAGCAATCAGTCGTTTTCAGTATCTGAATCACCAAACTTCTTGGCAATAATTCAGCATTGTTTTTTGATAAATAAATCAATAATTTCGCACTATTTTCACTTTCAATCAAGTATTACAAGTTCTACAAAATTTAAATATGTCATTATGGTATGACTGATTAAATCCAACTTCATATTTTAATTCTATAACACCGTCGACACTCTCATTTCTCTTCTACGACTTTTAAAAGTTTTATTTGAGTTCTGAAATCCTGCAACACGTGGCAACGACGGCGGGGCTGTGTTAGGGGTGATAGGGCAATTGCTCCCATTGGGTCCAAGAAAAAATAAATATTTTTAAATAATTATATTTATTAAAAAAAATTAACAATAGGAAAATATATATATATGTCCAAAATTTTGCCCCACTAAACTTTTTAAGTCTCTCTCTGTCTGCCCCTGCGTGCCAGAGTTGAAGTTTGGTGTTTCTTGCGTAGAGAACTCAAAATTGCTTGAGCAATTTTTGACCACATTACCTTCATTGAAAATATGAAACTATGGACCTCCAGTCAAGCAGGATGATGTAAAACGTGGCAATAAATAAACCCTTGATGGGTTTTTTTTTTCTCAAAGTTTATTTTTCAAGCAATAATAGTGAAAAATACTATAAATTTGGCGAGGATAGTTTAAATTTAAGGTTATAGGTTGTACTAAACTATCCGACGTGTACAACAACTCTTTGCGTTTTTACAAAGAAATTATTTGTGTAATTTAAACTCGTGATCTTTTGGTTACAAAATAGTAATCTTATCACTCAACTCCAAGGGTCGCAAATAAATCCTCCTTTATTTGTTTATTTTATCCTACTAATTCCGGGAAACATTTCATCTGATAATTTACCCTTCCCTTATCTTTCTATTTCAATATTGCGCTTCGCTTGGAGCATTTCTTTTTAAACATTCAATCAATTAGATCATTACCAAATTGTTTATGTAAACAAATTAATAACAATCCTAGTTCTTTGTTTCCTTCAACATGTAATTGATTCTATAAACTATAATCCAATCACAATGTTCCAGGTTGGGTTCTTGAATCCATTTTCATGTCCAAATAATTCACGTAAATCAAGGATCATGAAGTGATGGCAATAATTCAACATTTAATGGATTAGAATCAAATATGCTTTCAATGATGCCAAGAACCGTGTTTAAGTTCAATGTTTCGCTGTTGAACCTAAAGATAACTTAAGCTTCTTTTTCTCATTTCTCTTCTCCGGTAGGTGAGAAAACAGATTAAATCCAGCTTTTCTCTTTGTCTAGAAACATATAATTATTTGATGCGAAGAAAAGCAAGAGATATACATTAATAATCTACGTAAATAAACTAAATCAAGACCAGTGCCAGGTATTCAACTAGCTGACTGAGTACTAGTCTAGATCAACTCTTTCGGGGAGTCCTTTAAACAAGGTACAGTAAAAAATGAGTAGCATAACACCGGTTGTTATTGTTTTGAATGAACAAAAGACATCATAAAATGGAGAGAATATAGTATTATTATTTCCATATTTTATTCAATTGTCAATTTACCGTGTTGTTTCCATGTGGATTTACATTATCACAACTAAATACGTGGTGACAATGATCATGTCATGTGAATTTATTATTTGACATGTATGTGTATGGCACGTCAGATATATTATAAAGTCCTAACTTAATAATTGTTTATGGTAATTAACTCAATATCTTTTACTGCATCAGAAAATATCATTATAGGAACTAATATTTCAATATTTAAATTCAATTTCAACTGCATTTAGGTTTAACAAAAATGGTCCATAAGTTTAATTCAAACAAGCAAAATTGTTGGTGTAGCGGCGTCGTTCATGTAAAATGACGAATTCGGATTCTCGGACCAAAGTAATCCTTTCTAACTCAATCTAACTTATATTTAATTTCTGTTTGATAATTAGTTGATTGTATTAATTGTTAATTCAGCTGTTAACTAATATCTGGAATAATAAGTGCGTGACATCGGACCTTAACTTGAAAACCAACCAAAGTAGAACAGGTGGCAGGTTATCAGAAACTTACTGGAATGAACTGAAATATTTGGTCACAGCTCAATAAAGATCTAGCATGAAAGTTGCTGGTTTCTTGGGATTGATACTTTCCTTTTTTTTTTTGTTGTGACAAGATTTTTTATTTATAATTATTATGTCTTATTCTGTTCATGAGATCTTAGCCATTTATTACAGGACTCACACAAAATACACATAAATAAATAGCTGAGATTCATTAGACACAATAAAATACTATAATTTTAGACAGAAAATTTAGACTCCTTTTTTTTTTTCCTATCGCGGAAAATAAGTAGCAATTGACATTGCCAGTCAACACCTTATTGTGTACAAAAAGTTATATTTTGCATTTTGTCCTTTACGGACAAAAATCCTACGTCAAACATTAGGGCTGCACCATTCCATATACATATAACACTACGTTACACAACCAACATCATCTCTATATATAGCTATCCTTAGTCTAAATCTGATCACAAAACCGCTCTCTACTCTCCATTGTTACCGGATATTGGTATTTGGAGTGAAAGTTGAATAACATTTCTTGCCACTGTCTTTCATGGCAGAATCCTACCCTTTTCTACCCGTCTCAAATCATTCGAACTACACTCCTCTCCCAGATGAGAGACAGTCCGGTGAGTCACCAGCGGGGGACGGCCGTGGATCGAAGAAAGTGCTCTTAACGATCTTTTCCGGGCTGTTTCTGATTGCTTTCCTGGCCGCTTTAACGGACACTAACAAGGTGTCGACCGAACTTTCAAAGCAAACGTCAGGAAATGAAAATGTGGCATCTGTCACATCGACCAGGCCGGAGAGTTTGCAACCGGCGTCAAGAAGCAAAGCGGCAGGCGTGTCGGAGAAGGCAAACGTGGCTGTGGGACTCAAGGACTTTGGGTGGAACAATAGCATGTTGTCTTGGCAAAGAACGGCTTTTCATTTCCAGCCTGAGAAGAATTGGATGAATGGTACTTTGCGTTCTCATTTCATTGTTCGAGAATTCGTTTTGTTTAACAACATAAAACAAAAGCATTGAAATGTCTCAGTTTCCTTCGTTTCTTTCAAAGATTTTGTTTGTTTTCTTCAAAATTTTAGGATCATTTCTTTAAAAAGGTCAGCAATGATTGTTGCAGTAGCATAGACAATTATGATGAGATTTCTTGCCTGATATGGAATTCAAAGAAAAATATTCTCGCGACCGAGGAAAACAAAAACACGAGTTGTTATTTCCTAGTCTATAGGAACTGTGGGGCCAGTTTCGAGTTGTTAATAGCACTTTAATTGGCACGTGGACGTCTAGTTAGAAGGTTTAGGGACTAACCTTTTCTCTTACATGTAATCCTAACACGTGTAAAGTTAATAATTGCTGTTCCACATGGACGTCAGATAGCTTTTTAATATATGGGAAACAATCTTGGAATTACTATTTTCTGGTATTTTAATACTTTCTTTTTTCTCTATCTTTGGGTGCGGCGATGGGGACGTTCGGACATTAATTGCTGATTCAGATCCCAATGGTAAGAGCCGATGACTATTTTCTTTGTTTATTATAATTTTTATGGCCTATGTCCTGTTTGATAATTAGCTGATTGTATTAGCTATTAGTTGATAGTTGATTATATCAACTGATTTGATCAGCAAATTGTATTAGTTGTTTGTTAGAGATGTTTGATAAAATTAGCTGTTTAGTATTAGCTATTTATGTATAAAATTAGCTGTTTAGTATTAGTTATTTTTGTATAAAATGACTTATGACGACATGACTTAAAAAAAAAACATAAAGATATGATAATTCTTATAGGTTCTATCTAATTAAAAGGGCAAACTCACAAAGCTCTTTTTAGGGAGAGTAACTAAGGTTCGTCCTGCTCTATTTAATTAACTGAATAGTTATTGACTAAGAAGACTTTAATTAGTTTGCAACTAATTGTTCAGGTGTATTTGGTTGTCAAACATTAGACCCTTTTTTTAATCTCTAGATCTCCTATTCATTTATTGGAGTGATCGGAACAATTTTCTACTTGGATCATAGACTATGTGAATGCATAGTAGCTTTTAGATCCTGTATGGTTATTGAGGCAATTATTAATTCATCCACATATTTGAAACTAACATCATACCTTCAAAATCTGTAGGTCCATTGTTTTATAGAGGATGGTACCACTTCTTCTACCAGTACAATCCTAATGGTGCTGTATGGGGAGACATAGTCTGGGGCCATGCTGTGTCTAGGGACTTAATCCATTGGCTTCACCTTCCATTAGCCATGGTTGCTGATCAATGGTATGACCAAAATGGAGTCTGGACTGGCTCCGCAACAGTCCTCCCAGATGGTAAAATTGTAATGCTCTATACCGGGTCTACTAATGAGTCGGTTCAGGTGCAGAATCTAGCTTATCCAGCAGACCATAACGACCCTCTTCTCCTAAACTGGATCAAATACTCCCGCAATCCAGTTATAGTCCCGCCACCAGGTGTCGGTGCCAAGGACTTCCGTGATCCGACAACAGCTTGGTTGACTTCAGAAGGGAAATGGCGTATTACTATTGGCTCTAAAGTTAACAGAACTGGTATAGCATTGATCTATGACACAGAGGACTTCATAAATTATGAGTTTGCTGGGCAGATACTTCATGCTGTTCCTAGCACTGGCATGTGGGAATGTGTGGATTTTTATCCCGTGTCTAATACAACTGAAATTGGGCTTGATACTTCTTCCAATGGCCCTGATGTGAAGCATGTGGTCAAGGTAAGTCTTGACGATACGAGGCATGATCACTATGCAATTGGAACGTACAACGACAAGACTGGTAACTGGTATCCAGACAATTCTGAGATTGATGTCGGCATAGGCATTAGATATGACTATGGTGTCTTCTATGCATCCAAGACGTTTTATGATCAGATGAGAGCACGACGAGTGCTATGGAGTTGGATTGGGGAGTCTGATAGTGAAGCTGCCGATGTGATGAAAGGGTGGGCATCGCTTCAGGTACAAGTTCTTTTCTTGATCAACAGTAAATAGCAGAATTATTGTGAATTATAGGGATTGGAAGCAAACTTAAAATCATTTAAGAGCTCTTGGGACTCTGAATTTCACTCGTAGGATCACTTGAACGGTTATTTTTTGTGACGTAGTTATGATCGTACAACTCTGCTCCACAGGGCATTCCCAGGACAATTTTGTTGGATACAAAGACTGGCAGCAATCTACTACAGTGGCCAGTGGAGGAGGTAGAGAATTTGAGATTAAGAAGCCAAAAATTTAAAAATGTTAAGGTCAAACCAGGGTCTGTTGTCCCACTTGACATTGAAGCAGCCACACAGGTCTGTATTCTTAAATTTTGGCGGCTCAATTACAGTTAATATAATGTTATACGAGGAAACCATGTATTCTTCCTGTTGAACTTGCAATCATTCTTCCTGTTGAACTTGCAACAACTTGGTAATGTAAAACAGCTAGACATTGTTGCCGAGTTTGAGTTGGACAAGAAAGCTTTGCAGAGCATGTCGGAAGCCAATGAGGATTTCAGTTGTAGTAGCAGCGGTGGAGCTGCTCAACGCAAGACATTAGGACCATTCGGTCTTTTGGTTCTTGCGGACAATAGTCTTTCTGAGCAGACTCCTGTATACTTTTATATTAGTAAAGGACGAGACAGCACTGTCAAAACTTATTTCTGCACAGACCAAACAAGGTAAACCAAACTCTAATCCTGTACCTTTTACTTCTTGCAACATTATCTGATTGATGTTTGTTTTTCACCTAGGTCATCGATCGCAAATGATGTTAATAAACATGTTTATGGAAGCTATGTTCCCGTGTTAGAGGGTGAAAAGTTCTCTGTGAGAATATTGGTATGTTCATCTAACCTTAGAATACTGTCATCCTATCATGCATGAGAAGAACGGTTCTTAACATCTATGTGTGTTAACCAGGTGGATCATTCAATCATCGAAAGCTTTGCTCAAGGTGGTAGGACATGTATCACTTCACGAGTATATCCAACAAAGGCAATTCATGGAGCTGCTAAGCTTTATTTGTTCAACAATGCAACTGAGGCCACTGTCACATCCTCGCTCAAGATATGGCAAATGAATTCTGCTTTCATACGCCCTTATCCCAATCTGTCAGACCGTCAATAGACTTCAACTTCATCCATCCAAGCACCTCATCTATTGCCTTATTTGTTCTCCATCAATTTCACCACTCACATTTTGGCAATTGCGTAGGAAGGGTAAAAATTTAGAATGTGGATCTTTCAAAATATTTATTGATTAAAATGGAAGGTTGTTGTGCTACTGTTGACCGTAAGAAGCAAAGGTTCGTTAAAGTATTTGAGTGACTTGCAAGATTCGATTACTCTTCAATTAATCATTGTCATTAATGTTCTTGGGCACCTTTGTGATAAAAGAACAAAAACTATGGGTCTAACCAACTAGATATTTGGCACCATGTCAGTTTCATACCCTTACATAAGTACTCTCTATTTTTCTCAAAATTTCAATTAAAAATGTTTTATCCTATCACAAGCGACTATGATGAAATTATGGGAAATTCAAATAAAGAAGAACAAGTCTTTATTCAAGGGGACATACCAAATTTAATAATAGCTTTATTTCCATGGTCATTGAAGTAACTTCTAAATTTTTGATAAAGAAGAGGGGATATAACTCAACAAATATAGTGCAACATACGGAGGAGATCCTTAAGCCAAAAGAGTTGCCACTAGCACTACCATTAAAGTACAAACTTAAGAATTCCATTGATCTCATTTGCAAGGAAAATGAAACTTCATCCACACCACTGATGATTCTCAATCATCAAAGGAATCAAAATTTACCATGGCCATTAGAAGAAGGTCATGGAGGAAATAAAAACTGAGTCCAAAAATAGCCTTGGCACATAATTATGATTTAGTATCTGGAAATGTTAGGGCTTTTAATTTGTCAACTAAACAAAAGATTATAAAAAACTTTTTGTCCTCTAAAAACCCTATTATTTTAGTCTGTTGGAGACCAAACTTAAGTTAA
Source organism: Erythroxylum roraimae (assembly GCA_027568915.1). Lineage (NCBI taxonomy): Eukaryota > Viridiplantae > Streptophyta > Magnoliopsida > Malpighiales > Erythroxylaceae > Erythroxylum > Erythroxylum roraimae. The sequence continues at coordinate 29,535,529 of JAOSBL010000211.1, read as the reverse complement.
ACCAACTCCAAGACGAATCCTAGTCTTTAGACAATAAATAGAATATGTTGAGCAATCATCAAACACAACTTAATGGCATAATTGTTATGGTTTACAACTTAGATCACATTTAGCCTTGTATTCTCAATTCTCTAAATAATATCTTCATCTATAGGTGAAGTTAATTTAATCTATCAAAATTGTTCAAATAACTTATGTATATATTTCAAATTTAGCATTTTAGAGGTTTCATTTTGGGAAGACTTAAAGAAGATGCAACCACTTACCAATGGTCCTTAGAAAATTTTTTATATGATTTTAACTATACACTATACACTAATTAACCTAAAGGCCACTAATTAAGTCAATATGAACAATGTAAGAATGTCTTTCTAAATTGTGCTAATCAACTTGATTGCATAGACTTAAGATTTGACGGCCACTACTTCACCTAGAATACTATCCAAAATGGGGTTAGATATATCAAGAAGAAACTTAATAGAGTAATGGTGGACTTAGAATGGTTACTTTAATTTCCTTTAAGCAAAGCAAGTTTCATCCTCCAACAAGCTTAAATCACATGACAATTGAGGTCATAATGCATTCTTTCCACGGCACTAGAATTACCCCTTTTAGATTCTTCAGTCATCTTGTTCGCCTATTAAACTTTGAGTTTTTCTATTAAAATAGGTCTACATGTGAGATTTGATGGTTTTGAGTAACTCAAAATTTTGAGGAAGTTACGAGAGATAAACTAAAAGATTAAAGTACTCATAATGTGAATCTTAGGTTAGAAAACACCTAAAACTTAAATTGCAAGGAATTGGAATTTTAGGATTTTCTTCAAATCAAGTATGGAATTTGAGCCTAACTAAACCCACTGATTAGAACTAAAGCGATAAGAATTTTATCATCATAGTTGCGTTAGTAAGATCATAATAATTTCTTCTTAAAGAACAAAGAGAAAATTCTCACAAAGCGAAGAAAACTCTTGGTTTGATTGATATTATGTTCTTCTTTAGATTACATCAGTAATATATCTTTTATAAACATATAATACCTAAGAAAATTTGTATCGTAATCTAAGTTGAAAATAATAAAATAACTTTGAAAAGTTAATACTTATCTAAATAAAAATCTAGAGTTCAACACAAATAAAACATTTAATTTTATGTGATCGACGTTAGTATAAGACTCATATTAATCCTAATTTCATTCTAGAACTTTTCAAATACTCAACACAAACGAGTTCAATGATGGTTACTAGTCCACTTCTGCATTGGTTTGAATCCATTTCTTAGACCTCCTAGTTCTTCTGCAAGATTGCTAATGATCACTAATATAACACTAGTGCCGGTTATATTTTACTTCGTTATTCACTAATTTGCTTCAAAATTTGTTCTTTATATGTTAAGCATATTCCATCTTTGACATGCTTTGACATGTAGAAAAGTGAGCAATCTTGATGATTTGAGAGTTTCGCTTCTGAATTTTGATTTATGGAGTTATTTTAAGAAAATGTTGAAACTTGGTTAGAGACTTGTAAGAAGTTCGAATATTTCAATTTGGGTTTTTCAAGTTTTTATCTTGATTTCTCTCTATATCGTGGATTGTATGAGTTTGGGTAATATTCTTTCACTGAGAATTTGCTTGAGACTAGTGGGATGAAATGGAAAAACTTGAATGATCATATAAATGGGATGAAAGATGTGTCGGTAATCATGTTGTTGAGTGGTTATTGGTACTTTTTGTTGCGTATTACGTGGACCAAGCTTTTTCATCTGGAAGTGGAAAAAATTCTCTGTTATTCTTGCACATCCTTCGTAAGAGAAAGTCATCATTTCCTTGGAAGTATAGTTTGCAAAGGCATGGATCCAAAATTTTTGTTAATATGGATAAACCAGGTGTCAGTTACGAGAGGGATGATAATTTGGTGCACGAGGGTAGTATAAGAAACTCTTACAATGAGAAGTTGGAAGACTCAAAAGGCACAATCTGGTATGATAAGGAATTCTTGCACAAATCCGAGTATAAAGGATGAGAAGAGGGCTAAGATATTTAAGGATGGGACAACTGTTGCTTCAGTAGGAGGTTTAGGGGTTATCAAGTCTTTGCCTAAAAGGATTACTAGATCTGCTTCTGGCTTGGATGTTGCTTGTGAAGATCTGACAGTTAAAGATAGATCCCATGGTTAAATCAATCAGATTATGCCTCTGAACAAAGGTAGACAGTCGTAGGCGAAAAGTCTGATAACAACTTTTATCAAGTTGCTAACTGTGTGGAAGACAATACTGATGCAATTAAAGAACTGCAGTGTATTCAAGAAAGTAATGATGAAGATATGAGATTTGATAAAATTAGACATGATGATAGACCCTCTAAAGATTCTCCAGAGGTTCCAACTTCTCCCTCACCTTTGGTGTCTCATTATGATGGATTGGACGATGATCATAAATCAGACCTTAGTGATGAAATTTGTTCTCTTTCAATCATAAGGGACTGCTTGTAGACTCCATCTTTGAAAAATGGGTTGAAGGGTGAGGGCAATACTATGGTAATAGATATAGCGAGAATGCCAGGTTCCTCTTCCACCTCCATGTAGAGTCAGGTCATCCATATGCTTAGTGAGGGCAAATTAGACCGGATTCTGAAAAAAGCATTGGATCACCAATCAAAGGATGCTTTTTCTTTACACGTTTCAAATGCAGACCCTTAAATTTCATTTGTATTTAGTAAATAAGTACCAGTTCCAACTTTTAAGGATGAGTTATCGAACAAACTGCTTAAAAATGCATTAGAGGATATTGATTACTTCTCAGTAGCTCATCAATGACGGGGTACTCTTGCTTCAATCGGGTTTGTTCTTCATCATGCCATAAATTTAGTTGAGCATAAACAATTTAATTTGGATGCTTTGTTGACTGAGAGGAATTTGTTACATGCTACTTTATTACCACATCACTTTGATGCTAAGTTGGTGCAAGAATTTTAATGTAGTTTGGATAAGGGAGTGTTGGATGATAAAACTTTATGCTTTCATATGGTTTGTGTGTGGGGGAGATTGATTAAGTTTGATCCTGATTCGTTGAACGCATTTTTGGGGTTTGTGAAGTTAATCGAGGATCAGTCTTATAAGGATAGATTTGAAGTGAGTAATGAAATGTTGATACTTATACCTCCTTATTTGCTGAGATCAATCGCATTGAAGGTATTTTTCACATGGAAACAACGAGTTCTTTGTTACGCTTCTTCAAATGATTCTTAGCTTCTTTTGGCATTGATTTATCTCAAGGGGAAGATGACTGTGATTTTATCTTTTATCATGATCGTTTATTTCAGGGGGAGTTTCCATTTCTTTTATTCAGGGAGAGATTTTGATGTGACAAATAATGCCAAAAAGGAGAATATTGTTAAGATATTATTTTTTTGCATTATTTGTATTTTAATTTATTTGGGATATCTCTTATAATAAGGAAGTTGATTTGGTATAGGATTCTACTATATCTTTTGTTACAAGAAAGTTGATTTGGTATAGGATTCATCTATTTTGAATATGTAGAATTTTTGGAAGTTAAGATATGGTGGAAGGAAGGAATCCCAAATGACATATGATTCTAAAGAAAGAAGGATTTGTTAGATATAAACAAGCAGTCCATTTATAGATTTTTGGGGGGTGTTTGTTGGTGCACCTCAATGATTGATTACGAATTTGGTAGTCCATCTTATTATAGATATTAGGATTTCAGCCACCGTGTTTTTGGGGTACTTTAGAGATTAAGCACAAAGTTCTATTTATGACTTTTGGTGCTACTGTGTATAAGGGTTTTGGTTAATGAACTATTGAGCATACCATATATGTTTTTAGAAGACTTCATGATTTTGATTTAATGAGGCTGCACATATAGGGAGTGTTTCTTTGACTCAAGTATCTTTTGTTTATTTTATTCTTGATTTAATCACTTGAAATATTTTTATCAATGTTATTCAAGAGTGAGTATAAATGGATAGCGTCAAAGAGTGAGTGGTGTTATCTCCGTAATAGCCTTGTGTAAGACTATTGTATATAATGAAAGTTGATTAATTTGGGGTGAGGGCCCCGTAGACATAAACTGTGTGTGCCAAACTGCATTAACAAATGTCTTGTGTTGATTTATTTACTACGCACTTAATTTTTCTACTTGTGATCAGATTCTGAAAATCGTAATTGCTAACTCAGTTACTTTCTGATAAGTAACTGTAAATCTCGGTTTCAAACAACTACGACAGAACAAGAATTTTATAGAATTTCAACCTTGAGTTTTTCAAATTCAATATTATATATATATATATATATATACGGTGGTTAAACCTAAG
>JAOSBL010000211.1:29508378-29522771 GCA_027568915.1 Erythroxylum roraimae | reverse complement strand
ACTACCTAAATCTTATATATCATTTCAAATTCAAGAATTCTCCTTTTTCTTTACTCATAACTAATCACTAACAATTTATCATGTCATAGGTCTAACTTCCAAGAAAAGTTCAGGGTCCAACAAAACCAACTATCAATAAAAGGTTCCATCATTGAGATAAGTTCCATAGTGATAAAAGTAAGGAACATTAGGCTTAATGAGAGTACTAGCAATCATATCATTAGTAAAACTGGATCCAAAAGAAAGAATTGTAGCATATTTTTCTTTAGATAAATAGTAGCTTACCAAATTAAATGATACTGAAGACAAAGAAAGTAGTTAAGATGCTTAAGATCTTTCTTTTCAAACTGTATGAAATGTTTTCAAGACCTTAATATCTTACAAATCATCCCCGGTGATGATCCTGTCATCTACATAAAGAAGTAAGAGAAAGAGACATTTCCCAGCCTAATGAAGAAGCACTACTTTATTGTAAGGACTTGAATGAAAACCAATAGGCCTATTAGTCGAGCGAAATTTAGCAAACCATGCTTAAAAAGCTTGCTTCAGGTCTTAGAGAGCTTTCTAAACATGATAAACTTTATTAAAGGGATGACTATATCTAGTATACAGTTGCATGGATGGATCCACATTGGCAACAAGTGGGGGCACTTGCCCCTACTGCCTCCAAAAAATTTTATATAAAAAATTATTATTTTAAGTTTTGATCCATAAAAAAAAAAAATTTTGCCCCCACTCAAAAAAATTTCTGGATCCGTCCATGTATAGTTGCATATGGAATTTATCATAAAGATCCCTATTAAAAAGGCATTTTTCATATCTAGTTAAACAACTTCCACTATTTTACAACATTAATAGCAAAGATGCTATGAACAAAGATAATACAAGCTACATGGAAAATGTCTCTTCATAGTCAATACCATATTCTTGTGTAAATCTTTTAGCAACCAAGTGTGTCTTATAATGTTATATAGAACCATCATCTTGAATTTTAATTTTATAAACTCATTTACATCCAATTATAGACTTGTCTAGTTGTAAATATAATAAATCTTGATTATAAGTGATGGTGAGAGCTTAAGTTTTACTTTCATAACTTGCTATTACATAGGTTTAATATTAGCCTCACAATAGGTTTATATAAAGAAAAATCACATAATAACAATAACAATCGTTAATTGTAGCGCCCCTTAACCTAGGGTACATACCGGGACGCCCTGAGGACATTCCAGTACATAACCTATGATAATGGCATGCTACAATCAATCACAACATTTACTTAACATGGCATCATATATCTCTGTTCTTTTATGAACGTCATTAATAAAGTCACAATATTTTAAAACCCCAAAAATGTTTCATTTCATTTCGTAAAAACTGAAGTCTACAATATGTCTTTCAACATGCCCTACATGTACATCATCAAAGCCTAATACAAAGTGCTACATGAAAAAGGAAATATAAAAAATCTATCTAATCTGTCCAAAACCCAGCTGACCGACCTTTGAGCCATGACTTCTCTCCCCAATCACAAGTCTACACTTCTTGTAGAGTCTCTCAGTAGCTAGAGTTGTCTCTCGGTCCTGAAAAGACAATGTTGCAATTTTGGTGAGTTTTGCAAACTCAATGAGGTAACCATCATCGATGGTTCACTCAATTCATTCATCACATCAATACATATAACATATAATTTCACATTTTTGCATGTTCACGAAATATCACATTTCACTTTCAGAACAATCGCCATAATCATTTCAATCTTCTAAGGTGCCCATATCAAGTATAAATGCAATGCACATAAGACTCACTTTCATTTATTATTGTCATTGTGACCGAGTGCCTTTTTTACTAGCTCATATCCCTTAGTGGATATCAAACTATGCTAAATTATATCCCATATCCCTTAGTAGATATCGGGTACATTCACAACCAAGTCTGAGGCTCTAAGCACAATATGAGATTTAAGCTCCTTTTTCACTGGCGACTCCGATCACAACTTCCTTTATCTTTCATGCATTCATGTATTGAAATGCTTCACATATCATTTTCTCAATCACTCACATGCTTGCACATTCACATTTAGACCATAATTTTCATCGAACCCAAGGTTCGACATTCAACATCATTGTTGAGTATCACATTTTCATTTATATGCAAGTGCACATTCAAAAACACATTTATCATCGGACCGTGGTCCGACATTTAACAATCAAATTATGTACACTTATTTCAATCCAATTCACATACAAGGAGCACTTCAATGTTCTCACATTTATCCAACTCCTCAGACATGTATTGTCCGGAATCAACACTCAAATCACATTCATAAAAATAACTCAATACAGAATTTAAGCAAATAAGTAATTACGTGAGACCGTCTATGTTACTCACAAGTTGATCCTGAAGCTAATGCCTGGATGTTCCGGCAACGTCAAGAGGTTAACGTTTCAGTTGCTCCTCTATAACAAGCAATATACACATATCATAATATGAACAATTATAAGTGTTTAAAAATAAACAAGTATACGATGAAATATACACAATGCATATTCATGACAATCCCGGGTGTTTTTCCATTATCCCCATCACATAATCAATCGTTTCTCAAAACTCACCTGAGTATAATTTATACTTAGGTTTATACCTCAATAAAACCCTTAAAATCACAATTCATAACTCATTGAATCACTTTCAGATTGTTCCAAAACTAAATTTCAGGTTTAATATTCTTATACTTAATTTCCATCCAGAAATTGAAAGTCTTAGAGACTGTATCAAAATTCAACTTCTTTATGTAATTTGTAGCCCTATGTCTCTATTTTACTCCAAATCAAAAATCATCTCATTTGGATGTCTAGAGAAGAAGTTATGGTCAAAAGAAACAAGACTATTCAGTTTGAAATTTCTCTTGGGTGTTTAGACCAAAAATCCACCAATCCACATTTCCATTTTTTATTCACAGTGAACATGAAAAATGTCAATTTTTCTCTTATTCATGACAAGACAATAAATCACCATTTTTGTTTCATAAAATAACAACTCTAAAGGATTAACAAGATACTTACTTGATAAAACTCCAAAATCTTCAAAAACTCCAAGAAACCCTAACTCTCATGCACCCACGTACATCATCTTGAAGGTGGTTTAGGTTAGGTTTTTCTTGAGGCAAAAAGGAATAGATAACGAAATTGGAGTAGAAAAAGGTAGATGAAAGCAAGGTATAACTCTAGTGAAGGTTTCGATGAATAAAAAACCCATGAAGGAAAAAGCTTGCAGAAGATAGTTTTGAAGAAAAGACTAAGTCAAAAGTAACTTAGTCTTTCAAGTATAAAAGGAACGTGAAATAGGTCTGTTAAGTCAAGAAGACTATTGATATTGATAAAAGTTAAATAATAATGATAATAATGGAAGTGTGTGAGCTGTTTTGATGATTATGTTAAGTGCGCAGATAAATATATGTGGCACAATTCATCAAATCAAGACAATGCTTAAGTGAAAGTTGAATAATATGAAGCATTTAAGTTGGATAAGACGAATTGATTAAGGCACAGATGGATCAGACGGAGTAACTAAGTCACAGACGGATTGATCATGTCTCAGACGGATCAGATCAGATGAATTAGACTAAGTCTGAGATGATCAGACGAAGCAGACTAAATCTGAGATGATCAAAAACTAAGTATGAGATGATCAGACGTATTGACTAAGTCTGAAATGATCAGATGGACTAGACTAATCTAAGCAAGGCAATGTAATCAGACGGAGTAGACGCATCTAAGCAAAGCAATGTAATTGGACGGAGTTGACGCATCTAAGCAAATAGACGCAACTAAACAAAGCAATGTAATCGAACAGAGCAAACGCATCTAAGCAAGACAGACGAAGTACACTCGTCCAAGCCAGACGCAAATGAAGCAGACACTTCTAAGCCAGACGCAGACGAAGCAGACGGGTCTAAGCTAGATGCAGACGAAGTAGACACGTCTAAGCTAGACGCAGACAAAGTAATTAAAGAATATACTAGATCGTCAATTAGTTGGAGTTAAACTCAGCTAATAACAGACGCTGGAAGATTTCAAGGATTCGTCTCTTAAACGATTTAGCACAATTCAACTTTACTCCATATATCTCTAATAGTTTCAATATCATCATCTCTGAAATTCTAAAGTAATCTTCGGAGTTTTCAAAGTCATTTTTAACAATTTTCCAATATCAATGATTCCTATTTCTATTTTCCATACATCGAGTTACTTGCCAATTTGGCATTTTCCCTAGTCCAATAAAATCAACACTTTCGGAAATTATTCTTAAAATTCACCAGAATTCAAAATTTACAATTACACTCACCAATTAAATTTCTGATACAACAATTTCACAAATTCTCAATAGTATCACATCAGAATTCAATTATACCCAGAATTATCCATGAATGCATGTGCAATTATTTTCATATGCAGAAGTTCAATATTTATGTGTATGTGTATGTCCTATAATAATGCATGAGCATGCAATGCATTTCCAAATCTCTCGGAAATCTCTCATTCTTACTATTTTAGCCTTATCATGGGTAACAAGATGTTACATAAATGGTAACATTAGGTTATCCTACACGAGTACTTGATGAGTAGAGGAAGGAATAGTATGGAACTTTTAGTGACCGAGGGTGAGATGATAACTAGAAGAGAGGAGTTATCAAAATCCATAAATGTTTAAGAGTCATTTGGGCAAGGCAATGAGATGCCAATATTATTTTGCCTAAAGTTTCCTACAAACCAGTCATTATGACAACAACAAAAAGATGGATTTGTTAGGTAGAAAGAAGGAACAATTTGAGCATAAAAACCGGATATGGTAGAAAATATTTTATGCTCCTAAAACATGATATAACGAGCAATCCTGAAAAATTATGAAATTAGGTCCCAATGTCGATAACCTTTATAGTCTATAATGTATCCCAATAAGCAACATAATCTAGATTTAGGTTCCAATTTTATATGCTCAATAGGTTAAAGATGAATAAAAATCGCACTACCAAAGATATAAAAGGACTGATAATTAGGTGCATATCAATGTAAACATTAGAAAGGAGAGATATTACCAATAGTGGGGGAAGAAAATCAATTAATTGTAAAATAATAGTAAGCGTAGCGTCTCCCATAAGGACTTGTGACATGCAGAAGAGATAAGAAAAACATAAATAATATAGAAGATATACTTATGTTTGCATTCTACTTGACCATTTTGTGCAATATGCCTAAACAGTATAGTTGGACCATTAGCCCAGTCTAAATTAAAAATTGATATAATTCAGGTTCTTTTCATTCCATAACAAAATCTCTATTTGAAGAATTTTAATAAAAACAAGAAAACTGAGTTTTATGATGGACACAAATTGTATATATGTTTAAGGAATCCTAGATATATTTTTAAATAGATAAATCCATGTATACCAAGAAAAATATTCCACAAAAATGGCAACTAAAAACCAACTATTGTAAGATTATAAGTAAGTCCACAAATATCAAAATGAATTAAATCAAAAGGTACAGGAAACATAGTTACTATGATTAAAAGGTAAAGTATGATGTTTAGATAACTGGAAAGAAACACAATCAAAATGTTCATTTTTAAGATGACCCAAACTTTCATTTTTTAGATCACCCAAACTTTCATTTAAAATTAGAGATTTAAGTCTATAGCTAAAAATATGACCTAAACAAGAATTTCATAAACTAAAAGACAAAGTGGAAACAACAATCTTAGTTGGAAGATGAATATAGTCTAGTCCAAATAATTTAGCCAATTTTACATTTTTTTCCTAAGGACAAGCCTTATTTATGAATCCTATACAACACAACTACTGATCGAAAAATATGTCAACACCAAGTTCATATAATTGATAGACAAAAACAAAATTTGAGGATAATTTAGGAATAAGAAATGTATTAAGAATATTGACTTAGATGTATAAACAATGTTTATTTTATAAACACATAAAATAGAGATATCATTAGCGTGAACAATAGGAGGGACAAGAGGAACAGTTATAGAAGAAAAAAAGGAAGAATCAAATATCATATGATTGCAATAAGTAGAGTAAAAAAAACTAGATAGATGTATCCAAAATGATAGAAAGAATAGAGTAATTAGATGGAAATTGCAATTGTTAAAGAATTATGAACATCTTAAGGGTAAATGATAGAGATGGAGAGGTAACAGATCTCTCAATAGTAATAGCAATAGTGGAACAACAAATAATTATAAAACCACTTATATAAGAATTACTAGAAGTACCAGAACTAATAATATGCAAATTTTAAGCTATGTACCACAATTAGTATTTATATATCCAAGTTTCCTACAATAATTATATGTAATAGTACGAGAAGAACATAGAAGAATAACTAAAGTAATATTAGTTTGAAAAATATGCTTAAAGGGAGTAAATAACTAAATGGCCAATATATAATATATTGGTGACAATTAACACTCAACTTTTAACATGTTTTGAGATGAGTTTCTTCAAATAGAAATTTATAAATCATAACATCTAGTTTAGTCGTAGAATATGTTGGAGTAAAGACTCACTGACAACCTCATATTCAACTCTTAAAATCATAAAAAGATGCCAAACACGTTGGCAATTAAGAAGCCCATATAAATAACAAAAGAGGCAAATTCAGGTTATTAAGGATCACAATTTGCCAACTAATCCCAATGTTTTTGAAGTCTAGAGACATAACTATGTATGTTCTAATTAGGTTCTTGGTGAATGTGATAACAGCAAGGATAGAATTAAAACTAATGCACATCATTAAAAGTAAAGTATATGGTCATTAAAAAATGTTAACTTAAGGTTTGTATTTAACGATTTTGATGATAACTTTATAATATTTCAAAATTCAAATTGGATTTATTTCTTTATATAGGCAACAATATAATTCTTAAAAGGAAATAAAATCATAGGATAATTGCTTCCTTTCTTGCAAGAACCCAGTTTATGAACTTACCTAATTAGAAATGGTTCCATGACATCCGGAAGGATCTTAATAATTTGAATAATTAGCTTCAGAAGCCTTGACAAAACGTTTATCTTAACCTCTAAATATCAAAGATTTTAGTAGAGATGATATCGAAAATTAAGCAACAGCTAGTTGAAAAAAAGTCTACTTAAGAAAGAGCCACTATATTTGCGATAGACAGAAAACTTGCCAAATACTTTAACAGCATCAATATTCTTCAAAGTCACATCTATATCAAACTCTTAGTGCTTTAGAAAGTGAAATCACTCTATTGAGAGAGACTATTAAACCCTTTATACATTTCTTGTTGAGAGCTTATACAGGTTTGTTAAACACTATGAGTGCAAAACGTTGAAGAACCTTGAAAAATATGTACTTGAGAGAGGCTCGTGAAAATTTACTACTTAAAGTTTATAGTGAAATACTCAAGTTGAATACCTAGGGACTAAACGTAGGCTTCATTCTAATTTGGACAAGTATAAATTGACTATATCACTCTCTGTCTCTCTTAACTTTTAAATTTTCGCATTATAGTGTTTATGTTTTCAACTTACAAGAGGCTCATTCGGTTTTATAGTAGGCCCCTTTTGTTTTATATCGCAAGAGGTTCCTTTCATTTTTTAAACAATTAACAGGCTCTTATTGATTAACAGGCTCCTTTTGTTTTGAGCGTTAACACGCTCCTATCGATTAGTAGGTTCCTTTCGTTTTGAGCATTAGCAGCTCCTTTTCTTTTTTAGGGCTAGCAGGCTCCTTTCAATTAATAGGATCCTTTTTTTTCAATATTAACAGGATCTTTTCGAAAGTTGATAAGACCCTTCTATTTATAGACTTATTTTGTTTAGAAGGATTTTATCAAGTACTTTGCAAATTTCTTTTTACACAAATTCACCCCCGTCTTGCATGTGTTTGCTTTATCATTTGGTATTAGAGCAAGGTTTCACACTTAATATGTTTTACAACACATGATAGATCATGGCAAACAATTTGAGAAGCCTTGAAGGAAAATCCGTCTCAAAGTCTCCTTATTTCAATGGAAACAACCACTCCTACTGGAAAGAGAGAATGATTATTTATCTTGAATCTGTAGATATTGAAATCTGGCAAGCTATTAAAGTTAGACCCATACCTCCTGCTACTGATGATGTAGAAGTGTGGACTAACGCTGATAGAAGATATGCACAACTGAATTCCAAAGCAAGACATTATCTTATCTGTGCACTATCTCTGAAAGAATATGAAAAGATATCTTATCGTTCTACAGTAAAGGAAATGTGGGATAAACTGCAAGTCACTTTTCAAGGAGTGAACGAGGTAAAGAAACATAGAATAATTCTTTTAGTACATCAATACAAAACTATTTACATGAAACAGGTAGAAACAATAGACGAATTTTTTAGACGTTTCAATAACGTCATCACTGTCTTGAAGAACTTGGGTAAGATATATCCCAATGATGAACTTATGACAAAGATTCTAAGATCACTACCAAAGGAATGGAGACCTAAGGTGAAAACTCTAGAGACTGCAAAAGATCTCGGCACTATCTCGCTCAATTAGTTAAGAGGAAACTTAACGATCCATGAAGTCAAACTTAGGCGGGATGAAGGATCCTCATACAAAAGAGGAATGAAATTAAAAGCAACTGATGAATCAAACAAAGATGAAAGCGACACTGAATTGAAAATAGATGGAGATGACGAATTCAATTTCATGGTCAGAAAATATGGTCGCTTATACATAAAGAAGCTCATGAAGAAAAGAGAGGGAAACAAGAAAATTGGAAACAACAAGTTTCTATCAAAAGGGAGCAGCAATAATAGCAATACACAAAATAATCAAATCATATGCTATCACTGTAAGAAACCTGGACATACAAGGCTAGAATGCCCTCTTCTTGAAAAGGACAAATTAGAAAATAGAAAACCCAAAAGCAATTTATGACTGCAACTTAGTTAGATGAGGACTTTGAAAACTTTGATGAAGAAGAGCCTGAAGAAGTCAGCAACATTTGCTTTATGGCTTAATTAGGAGACGATGAGGTATATTATTCTGACTTCGATATTGAAATTGATGAATTAAGAGATGCATATTATGAACTGTATGATCAGTATAAAAAACTGAAAGTATAGTGTTTAAAAAATGTTGAGAAGTACAAAAATAATGATGCATTCTTAACAAGTAAGATTGAATCACTAGAATCTGAGAATAAGAATTTGTTGTCCAGAATTATGTCTTTTGAAAATGACAACAAGCAAAAAATCTTTGAAAATGAATTCTTGGAACAAAAGGTAAGTTAGTTAGAGAATGCATTTCTTGAAAATGATTATATTAAGGTAAAACATTTAGAAGAAAAAGTTGCTTCTCTAGAAAAAGATCTTGCCAATTTTGTTGATGGTAGGAATAATCTTGATGCATTTCTTGGGAGTGGTAAAGATGTTTTTGACAAGGTCAGAATAGGATATAATGAAAACAAAAATATTAAGCCATATAAGAATTTCTTTGTTAAATCCAGCAGTAACTACAGCGAAAACAGCAGGAACCTAACCAATGGCAAAAACAATAGTAACTATCATTCATCGGTTTTGTGTGATTATTGTGGTAGAAATGGTCATATTAGTCACTCATATTTCTTTCGAAAAATGAAGAAACAATCTCAGATATATGTTTGGAGACCGAAAAATCAAACTACTAACCTGAAAAGACCCAGAAAAATTTAGGTACCTAAAACGAGATAATTTATTCTACACATATGCTTTAGAAAAGAGACAAGAGAAAATCAAAGGATAGTTAATAACAGTTGTTCAAGACATATGACAGGTGAAATATCACATTTCAATAATATTGAAAGAAAAGACGGAGGTAATGTTGTCTTTATCGATAAAAACAAGGCAAAAGTCACTGGCATTGGTAAAATTGGTGACTCTAACTCGGCTTCTATTGATAATGTTCTTTATGTTGATGGATTGAAACATAGTTAGTTGAGTGTGAGTCAATTATGTGATAAGGGTTATAGAGTTACTTTTTATGCATCACATTATAAAATTATTGATAATATTAATAAAAATATTGTATTTGTTGGTCTTAGAAATCAAAACATATATCGTACTCAACTAGAAGATATGTCTTCACAAAATGTCAAATGTTTTGTTTCTATAGAAAAGGATTCTTTTATTTGGCATAGAAGATTTGGACATGCTAGTATGAGCATCTTATCAAAATTGTCCAAAAATGAGTTAGTTTAAGGACTTCCTAAGCTGAAGTTTAAGAATAATCAGGTCTGCGAAGCTTGTTTAAAAGGAAAACAAATCAGAAGTAGCTTCCCTCCTAAAAACATCATGTCTACAAACCAGCCGCTTGAACTTGTACACATGGACTTATTTGTTCCAAATAGAACTCAAAGCCTTAGTGGTAAACATTAAGACTTTGTTATAGTAGATGATTATTCAAGATTTATATGGGTTTATTTTCTATCAAATAAGGATGATACTTTTGAAGTCTTTGAGATGTTTTTCAGAAAAAATCAAATTGAAAAGGATATAGTATCACATCTATTCAGAGCGATCATGGAGAAGAATTCGATAACAGAAAATTCGAAGATTTCTATAATGAAAATGGGATATCTTATAATTTTTCATATCCAAGGACTCCTCAACAGAATGGAGTTGATGAGAGAAAGAATATGAATCTCGTTGATATGGCCAGAACAATGCTATGCAAAAGTGGTGTACCTCATAGTTACTGGGTAGAAGTCATGTCAACCGAATGTCATTTACTTTCGAGCATTTGGTTGCAAATGCTTCGTTCTAAATAATGGAAAAAAACAACCTTGGAAAGTTAGATGCAAGATTAGATGAAGCTATCTTTCTGGGCTGCAGTACCGCCTATAAAGGATTCAAAGTTTACAACAAAAGAATAAAGAAGATAGAAGAATCAATACACATAGTATTTGATGAAGCACTACCCTCAACAATAGCAGCTGATTCAGATGATGAAGAACATCCCTTGACTCCTAAAAATACATCGCAGACTCAAGCAACACCTATAGTACCTTGAGAATTATAGGATCAAGAAGATCCTTCTAAAGCCAGGACAGAGTAGGCTCCTTCATCTCAAACGAAGTCTATACAACGAAGAACACCAAGAGAATAGAGGGATCTTAATACACATCAGTACATTATAGGAGACTCCTTTGAAAGTCTAAGAACCAGATTATCCTTCAAGAACAACTTCGTTGCCCTCACCTCACATTAGAACCAAAAATCGTTAAAGAGGCTCTTATTGAGGAAAATTAGGTTTCAACTATAAAAGATGAACTAAATCAGTTTGACAAAAACAAAGTTTGGAATCTAGTATCTCGTCCGCAAAATAAGTTAGTCTTTGGAACTCGTTGGGTATTTCGAAACAAACCTAACGAAAATGGTAACTTGGTAAGAAACAAAGCTAAACTTGTAGCTCAAGGTTATAATCAATAGGAACGTATTAATTTTGATGAGACTTATGCACCTGTTGTTAGACTGAAATCAATTAGAATTTTACTTGCCTTTGCATGTTATAAAAACTTCAAATTATTCAAAATGGATGTTAAAAGTGTCTTCTTAAATGGATATATTAACGAAGAAGTGTTTGTTAAGCAACCTCTAGGCTTTGAAGATGAAAACCATCATGACTATGTGATGAAGTTGACTAAAGCCCTGTATGGTCTAAAACAGGCTCCTTGAGTATGGTATGAGAGGTTAAGTAATTTTCTGCTTGAGAATAACTTCGAAAGGGGAAATGTAGATAAAACCTTATTTATTAAGAAAAAGGAAAATGATTTACTCATAGTGCAAATATATGTTGATGACAAAATATTTGGTGCTACTAATAAATCTTTTTATGAAGAATTCTCGACATTGATGCAGGGGGAGCGTGAAATGAGCATGATAAGAGAACTATCTTTCTTTCTTAGATTACAAATCAGACAAATAGAAAAAAGGATCTTCATTAGCCAAGACAAATACACAAATTAACTCATCAATAAGTACCATTTTGAGAATTTCAAACCTATGGGTACTCCTATGTATACTGGAACTAAACTTGATAAGGATGAAGAAGGCAGGGCTACGAATGAGACAAGGTATAGAGGAATGATTGGGTCACTACTATATCTTACAAGCTCAAGATTAGATATTTTGCTTAGTGTATGCCTTTGCACAAGCTTTCAATCAGATCCAAAAGAAAGTCATTTTCAAGTAGTTAAAAGGATCTTTTGTTATCTTCACAAAACTGTGGATTTCGGATTATGGTATCCAAAAACTAATTCTTTTAACATAGTTAGCTATTATGATGTAGATTATGAAGGTTATAAAGTCGATTGAAAAGGCACAAGTGGTCACTATCAATTTCTTGGAGGATGTCTAGTTTCATGGTCTTGCAATAAATAAATTTGCACAACGCTTTCAATAACTAAAGCAGAATATATAGCAAATATCAGTTTTTTTGCTCAAATCTTATGGATGAAGCATCAACTCCATGATTTCTCTTTAAACTTTAATCATATTCCTATATTATGTGATAATACTAGTGCAATATATCTTTCAAAAAATCTTGTGTATCATTCTAAGACTAAGCATATAGAAATCAAGTATCATTTCTTAGAGATCATATTTTAGAAGGAACAATTGATCTTTTGCATATTAATACTGATAGTCAAGTAGCTGATATTTTCACTAAGCCACTATCTACAGATAGATTTTGCATGTTAAGAAAAGAGCTTGGCATGTGCAGACTATTTGATATTATTTATGTATAAATATTATATGTTATTTTTTTGGCAGGCTCCTTCTAGTCCGATACTTTAGTAGGCCCCTTCTAGTTTAGAAGGCCCCTCTCAGTTTTGAGACCTCCTATTAGTTTAGTAGACTCCTGCTAGCTTAAAAGGCCCCTTTTATTTTAGAAACCTCCTCTCAATTTGACATAATAGGGTACACGTGTCCTAAAAAAGAAGTTATTCATGGCATCATTTTAACTTTTACAAACACACGCGCTGTTATGAAAGCTCTCCGTACGTGTCTGACAGAAGATATGAAGATGATCACACTTCCTCTTTTGGCATGTATGACTACCTATCCTCACACGATATCAACACTCAATAATAGTTTAATCTTCCAGAAACAGACTTCTTTATTCTACTCATTGTTGTTCTTCTCAGAAGCGTTGTTCTTTTCCTCTCTGTACTCTAACTTTCTACCTTCTCTCTGTTTTTACTCTCTGCATCCTAACTTTTTGTCTTCTTTCTGTTTTTCCTCCAATGACACGAATGAAGTCAAAGGGATAGAAGAAAACCTTAGCTTCAACTTCTAGCCATGAACAAACTCTTGTTTCTAAGTCCTCTTCTCTTTCTTCAATAGTAGGTTCTTTGAAC
Organism: Erythroxylum roraimae; assembly: GCA_027568915.1. Taxonomy (NCBI): domain Eukaryota; kingdom Viridiplantae; phylum Streptophyta; class Magnoliopsida; order Malpighiales; family Erythroxylaceae; genus Erythroxylum; species Erythroxylum roraimae. Next base: position 29,509,343 of record JAOSBL010000211.1, on the reverse strand, counting down.
ACTCCTATTGAGCTTGTCTCTGTTTCTTCTAAGCCCTAAACTTTAGAAGCACCCATTCAAGAAACTCTAGATGAGAGAAAAAGACAAATTCTAGCTATATAGCTAGAATCAGGCTCTGACTCATTCTCTGAAAACAATGAACCTTCATCCGAATAGCAATATGTCTCTAACTTTAGTGGAGAAGAAAAAGAAGAAGAAGGAAAGGAAGAAGAAGAAGAAGAAGTAAAGGAATAATCCTTTAGTGAGGGGGAGCAAACAAGAAAAGTAAGATTTCACATACCTATCCTTACTCTGACCACTCCTACTCCTTCTACACTCTCTTCCAAAATTTACACACCTCCTTCCACTACTCCTAAACCTGATCCTAAGGATAAGAAAGTGCTTAAAGTGCATTGAGTTATAAATGATGGTCATTCAGATGAAGAACCGACTCGGTTAATAAGGAGACCACGAACTAGAGCAAGTGTGGCAAAGCAAGCTGTACAAGAAGAAACTTATGAGGCCGAAAAGAAAGAAGAAGAAGATTCAAAAAAAAGAAAAAGGGAAGAAATAAGACAAGGCAAAGCGCCTATGGTCGAAGAAAAGATTGAGGACCCAATTGTTAGGGATGAGCCAGTTTTTTAAGAAGTCATGTTTGAAGAAATCCCTAAGGCCAAAAGGACAAAATCAAAGAAACTCACCATACTTCGAAAGGGAGAGTCCTCAGCACGAGTAAAGTTATTTCAGTCGATGGAAGCTGAAGCAAGGTACAAGATGCACTACAAGATGAGAAAGGTGGTAGGTGTAGCGCCCCCTTACCGTAGGGTATACACCGGGACGCCCGCAGGTCATTCCGATACATATCCTACGACAAGGGTGAGCTAAGTTCGACAACTACGTTCACTTCATATGGCATCATAATAAAACATCAATATAAAAATCACAATGTTTTTGAAACCAAATTTTTCCTCATTTCATTTTATCAA
>JAOSBL010000211.1:29494420-29508278 GCA_027568915.1 Erythroxylum roraimae | reverse complement strand
GGGTGACATGTGTTGTTGGATTAGCAACCCACGTTGTCACATGTTTCTGAAGCTTTTGTTTTGCTCTTCACCGAAAAGTTCCAACACCAAAAATGCTCTCTTTCTCATCCCTCACCGAAACATTTGATACTTGATGCATTCTTAACAGTCCAAAGATTGGTCTGTATCATTTATCCTTGCTTTTCCCTCCATTCATCGAAAACTTTTCTTCAACCTCACTATTGGAGTTTTCACTGGAAAGCAAGTAAGTGAGTTTTAATTTCTGGTTTTGATAATGGATTGCATGGATGTAAATGGATGTATATTTGAGTTGTGTTGAGTGAGTAGTTACGGGGATATTAAGTAATGAAGGAATAAAATGAAAAAAAATGAATGCTTGCATGAGTTGTTGTGGGAGGAAGCAATTCGATGATGAGAATATGGAAGACTATGTTTGAATTTTGAACCTTGGATTCTTGGTTTGTTGTAAGTTGTTGAGTTGTAAAAAGGATAGGAAAGTTGAGTTATACAATGGATGCAGTAGTTAGAAAGTGTAAAAGTGGGAAAAAAAATATGGGTTTTCGGTGAAGAGGATGAAGATTTGCGTGTTAGAGAGAAAAAAGGGTGGTGGTTGCATGTATGGGTTATGAACTAGAGTATTTCATTGAACATCCCTAAGTCTTTTGCTTATAACTTTTTCATCCGAACTCCAAATGACTTGAAACTTAGATTAATGGATTCCTAAGACATTTTTATTTCTCTCCATAAAAATTTAGAATTATATGAATTGATTTGAAAGTGATTAATAGGATGAAAGTGTGGAAGTCTGCTGGAATGTTATGAATTGGAAAATTTTCATTATCATGCTTCGGTTTCCTAATTATAACTTGAGCTGTAGATTTCTGAATGAGTTTATTTTTGATTTATATTAAACTAGAGACATATTTCTAAAACTTTTGTGAATAAGTCAAATTTTAATTATGTCTCTATGACTTTCAAAATTGGCATGAAACTGAATTTTAGCTTAGGATGTAGCAATACCAGGGACAGAAATCATATCCTGTGATTATTGAATAAACTGTATTGATGTGGGCCGAATTAGGCTTAGCTGTCTTCACCAAAGTTGTAGCTTATTCTCTTATCTTTGAATTGGTATAAATTTTATAATTTTTGGATATCTAAGCTGAAAGATATGAGTTGTGCAAATAGAAGGTACGATCATGTACTAGCTAAAAGTTCAAATGTGTACAGTCTGTGGTATTTTGTGCATAACTCATAAAATACTGAATCAAATTGGATGATCTTAGAGTCATTAGAAATTTAAGACATTGGAGAACAACTTTCTAGAAGGGAGTTTTGCCTAATTTTTTCATTTACTCTATCAGATTAATTATGCAAAGTTGACCCGAAATCTTAAGGGTAGAAAATCTCAAGGGGTCAATTAAGTTATGTAATGGATTTCACATTGCCTTATTTTGGTCCAAATTATAAGTACCAAATGATAATGATATTAATGAGGGCTTTGATATCTGATCGATTTGATGATGAAAATTACAATGAGATACCTAAAATTGTTATTGAACATGCATTGTGCATACTTTTTAGACATTGATGTGCATAAAAGAACACATGTATATTTGTGCAAAAATGTGATATTTGTGAATGTGTTGTGTATGTTTTAGAGAGGCACATCAGAAGCCAGTCGAACATTGCCGAACCGTCCAAGCAATAGCTTATTGGAGCATACTGTGAGTCAACCTAGATAAATTTCCTAGGATTGATTTAATTTGATTTATTAAGCTTCCAATTATTGAACTTTTGCGATTGTTTCTGAATTCTGGACTTAAAGTCCGAGGAGTATATATTTGGGACTGTATTGGAAGTGTTCTGATTTGTTTGATAATTTTGATTGTAATATGCTATGTGAATTCTCAACGAAAGTTGAATGCCAAACTTAGGTCCGATGATTATTAAATTTTGACTGTGCTTTATATATGATTGTGATATGTGGTAAATTCTGAATTGATGTATTTCATAAAATGCATGCTCAGATAAAGATGTTGTGATCGAAGTGGCCAGTATCAAGCGCTTGCACGTAGAGCTTTGCTCCGTGATATATGATTTGGCACGTAGAGCTATGCTCCGTGATATATGTTTCTGATTGAGCCCAATGGGTCAGTATTTGTATATGTTATAGGCACTCAGTCACAACATTAATAACAAATGTGGAGTCTCGTATGCATCTGTATGTGTTTATATATGATCTGATTCGCATTGATAAAATGATGTGCCATGACAGTGTGAGTATTTGAAATATTCATGTTCTGTACGTATAATTGTGAAATATGTAATTTGTGTATTTGAATCCGGTAAAATCATCAATGGTGGTTCACTCATTGAGTTCGTAAAACTTATAAAAATTTCAACGTGGTTTTTCAGGTACGAGACAGGAGACTTAGTGTTTATTCTGGATTAGAAGAGCATTTTGGACTAAGTTATGGCTTAGAGGTCTGTCGGCTGATGTTAGAGAGTTATAACTTTTATTTTGTAGTTTTTGCTTGAACTTGTATGAGGTTTTGTAAATATTTGTTCAATGGAGACAGTGTAGACTTTGTGAATGAATGCAATGAATGGTTTTAAATTTGATGATTTCTGATTATGTTAGATGATGTCATGTGTAAGTTGGATTTGTTTTTTCTCTAACATGCCATTATTATAGGATATGTACTTGAATATTCTTGAATGTTTGGGTATATATCTTGTGGTAGTGGGATGTTGCACAAAGGAATACTCTATACACCTTAAATTAAGCAAAACTCAAATATCCTTCTAGTAAAGAATAGAAGGAAGATATGAAAAGAGATTTTTATATTTCAGCTACTAGTAGTTGGATTTATGCAACGGTTTGTACAAGACTTGATATTGCTCATGCCATTAATGTTATTAGTCATTTTCTTTCTAATCCAAAAGGAGAGCAGTGGAATGCATTGAAGTGAATTTTGAGACATCTTTATGTCTCTTCTAATCTAACTAATGATAACTCTCTAATAGGATCTCACATGTCATTACGTACATAGTTTAGAATTCCCTCGATTTTGTGCTTGTCCATCGTGAATGTCACTTTAGAATATTTATCAAGCACACAAAAGTAACAAAATCTAACTTATAGTGTTTGATACCTTATATTAGACTCGTCTTATGAATTTTTATCATTTATCACTTATTAAGATAACCTTACTTTATATGCCATAACGTAATATTATCTTCATCTAACTCCACTACAACCTCTCTATATATAACTATTCTCCCTATTAATTTGTAGATAATTTTTCACCAATCTTGACCTTTTCATCACAGCCAATGCACCCTTTATAACCTTAATGTTGTCTCCTTTAGTTTTATATCCAAAATGATTCATATGTAAAGTGTCCAAAGAAATCAAGTTCTTTCTCAAATTTGTATATGTAGAATAACCCAAAGTGTCCTGATAACACCATAAAATATCTTGATCCCAACCCTTCCTATTATGATAATTTTACAAGCTTTATCATCATCCAACTAGATAGTGTTATAGTTTTCTAGTATATTTGACACAAACTAATCCTTGTTTATTATCATGTTTTGTAAGCATCTTGTATCTAGCATAAGTCTTAAAGTTGACTAGTTGAAATATAGAGTATATCTTTATCGCTGCAATGTGATTCCTTACTCTACATTAGAGTAGTAAACCTTGACAAATTATCATAATTCCTTTCGTGATCCCGCCTCTTCTTATTTAGATAGTCCCTCTTGATATGTCAAGTTTGCTCCTACTTATAACACTAGACTTTCTTTCTACTCTTGGATTTATATTTATAACTTGTTTTCTAGATGAGCCATTCTTATTGTCCTTCCTCCTATAATCTTGGTTCCCTTTATAAACAAACCTTCACCTTGAAATCCTTTACTAGTATCAAGTCTTTGTTGGTTGTGAGTCAATAATGAAACAATAATGTACTCCAAACTAACAATCTCCTTACCCAATATGAGAATAATCATTAAATATTAATATGATATAGGTAAAGAACAAAGCATAATCATTTCTCTGTCTTTGTTAGTAATAGTCACCTCAAGTGTCAACAAGTCACTAACTGTTTGGTTGAACACATTGATTTGTTGTTTCAAATTTATTCCTTGTTACATCTTTAACATACATACTCTATGCTTTAGATACAACTTGTTTGTAAGGGGCTTTGAAATCTATCTGATCTCTAGCTTCTTCTATATCTCTATAGGTGATGCAATCTACATGACATCGTCTAACATATATACTCTATGCTTTAGATACAACTTGTTTGTAAGGGGCTTTGAAATGTATCTAATCTCTAGCTTCTTCTATATCTCTATAGGTGATGCAATCTACATGACATAGTATATGACATCGTCTATTAGACAAAGTCATATGGTTCTAGTTCTTTGCATATGTAATTCTTTTTAGTAGAGCTAATTCATATATTTTAACTTATTTATTTGTAATCCTTTTAACATGCCTTAGTGCTCCAGTAGATCCTTCACTTTTTAATGCTAAAATCTGAAAATTTCAGTTCTAATTGAGCTTTCCCATTTCAAGCTTTACAACTAAAGTCATTGTTGACTTAATTATGCTTTAATAACACTTATTGAGAAATAATGTCCAATAAGAATAGATTATTATAAAATAAAATAATAAGAACACAAAAAGTTTTTATGATGTTCAGCCAATTAGGTGTGCCCACACCCTAAGGAGTTAAGAGTGACTAATTCACTCTATTGATCAATGATGATTATACATCAAAACTAAGTTTTAACAATATATTTATATGTAAACTCTAGCAAGTATAATTTTACTTAAGTAATGTCTTTACAAACCCAACCTAAATTAAACATAACTATAATAAGTTATAAAAATTTTCTAGAGTTTGAAATCTAGCAAAAAAAATTGTTTCTAAATAATATTGTTTATCACAGACTTAGATCTTACTATTTCTCCTCGTACATAGACATGGACTCAGTCATGCTAAGTCCTAAATAGTGAATCCTTTTTTTCTTTTGCGCATGTAGTCATCGTCATGTTCCAGACCATAATTTCTTCATAAGACTTCAGTTACACGAACACGTCTAAACATAAAATAGTAGGGACTTGCCAGGACTGTTAAAAGCTCAATTACGTTTAAGCTGTGCACTCTATGTCATTTTGGAAAACTCCCAAAACATTATAACTTAAAACCAAAATGATATCTTTATAAGGTAGGGGGATCAGGCCATTTGGCCTAGATTTTGACCGATCCTAAAGTTAGATCAACTTAAACTTGACTTATTGACTTTGATTGAGCTTGGCACATTAACTTCAATCGGCCTAGACCAAACTAATCTTGGCAACTCTAAATATTTCTGTGTCTTTAATTTGTACCTTCACTTCTAATTTTTAGAAAGAAATATGTTTTCATGCACGCTTGTATCCTTGACCATGTTCATGCAAAATATTTGTAAAAGATGTTTATTTCCTTTCCAAAACTTTAAAATTGCATATCCATCTATGTAAGTAATATACATCAGTAGTCAATTTACCACTAAACGTTACCTCTTTAATGTCCATCAATGCGACCTTTCTTCGACCTATAAACTCAAAAATTGTTAGTTTATAATCAAATATGTGTATTGGCAATTTCCTATTTCCAAATGCTCGTTATTGACTTATATGTTACCATATCTTTGTCCTCTCTCGTGATATCTAAACTTTTGGTAAATAAATCTAGAGAAACATTGAAAAGTTTAGTGTCAATAGACAAGATACAAAGGAAAATTATTTATGCTTTAAGCTGAAGCATTGGCTTGTAGGCTCTCTAACACATTTGTTGGTTGGTTAAGTTAGACTTGTTAGCTCAAGGTTTATGTTTTACGATATTTTGATGATAACTTTATAATATTTCAAAATTCAAATTGGATTTATTTCCTTATATAGGCAATGATATATTTCTTAAAAGGAAATAAAATAATAGGATAATTGCTTCCTTTCTTACAAGAATCTTCTTTATGAACTTACCTAATAGTTCCATGAAATCTGAAAGGTTTTCACTAATTCGAATAATCAGCTCTAGAAGCCATGACAGAATGTTCCTCTTAACTTCTAAATATCGCAGATTTCAGCAGAAATGATATCATAGATTAAGCAACGGTTAGTTGAGTAAAATGTCTACTTAAGGAAGAGCCACTATATGTGCGAAATACACGAGACTTACAAATACCTTAGCAGCCTCAATATTCTTGAAAGTTATATCAAACTCTTTGTGCCTTAGAAAGTGAAATCACTCTATTGAGAGAGACTGTTAAATCATATATATTTCTTGTTGAGAGCATGTAGAGGTTTGTTAAACATTACCAGTGTGGAAGGTTAAAGAACCTTAAAAAATATGTACTTGTGAGCTTAGAGAGGGCCTTCAAATTTACTACTTGATTTTTATAGTGAAATACTCAAGTTGGATATTTAGGAACTAGACGTAGGCTTGAGTTGTAAACCGAATCAGTATAAACCGACTGTGTCATTTTCTTAACTTTTAAATTTTCACATTTTAGTGTTTTATTTTTTAACTTAAAAGAGGCTCCTTCGGTTTTAAAATGGGCTCCTTCTACTTTATATTGCAAGAGGCTCCTTCATTTTTGAAATAATTAACAGGCTCCTTTCGTTTTGAACGTTAATAGTTTCTTATCGATTAATAGGTTACTTTCTTTTTTAGCGCTAGTAGGCTCCTTTCCTTTTGAGTGCTAACAAGATTCTTTCAATTAATAGGATCCTTTTGTTTTCAACATTATCTGGATCTTTTTGAAAGTTGATAGGATCCTTTTATTTATAAATTTTTTTGAAAGCATATTATTCTTTTTAAAGTACCTTGTAATTTTTTCAGACACAATTCCCCCCCTCTTATGTGTGTTTGCTTTACCATTTGATATTAGAGCAAGGTTTCACATTTATTGTGTTTTACAGCACTTGATAGATCATGGCAAACAATTTGAGAAGCCTTGAAGGACAATCCATCTTAAAGCCTCCTTATTTTAATGGAAACAACTACTCTAATTGGAAAAAGAGAATGACTATTCATCTTTAATCTATAGACATCAAAATTTGGCAAGCTATCAAAGTTAGAGCCACACCTCCTACTACTAACACTGATAGAAGAAACACACAGCTAAATGACAAAGCAAGGCATTATCTGATATATGCACTATCTCTGGAAGAGTACAAAAAGATATCTTACTATTCTACGGCAAAGGAAATGTGGGATAAACTATAAGTCACCTTTGAAGGAACAAATGAGGTAAAAATATATAGAATAAGTCTTTTAGTGCATTAGTACGAAACTATTTATAAAAAATAGGGAGAAACAATAGGTGAATTCTTTGGACATTTCAACAACATGATCAGTGCATTGAAGAACTTAGGTAAGATATATCCCAATGACGAGCTTGTGACAAAGATTCTAAGATCACTACCAAAGGAATGGGTACATAAGGTGATAGCTCTAGAGACTGGAAAGGATCTTGACACTATCTCACTTGATTGGTTGAGAGGAAACTTAATGATCCATGAAGCCGAACTTAGTTGGGATGAAGGATCCTCATACAAAAGAGGAATGGCGCTAAAAGCAACTGATGAATCAAATGGAAATGAAAGTGACACTGAATTACAAATAGATGGAGATGACGAATTCAAATCATGATCAGAAAATATTCCCGCTTCTATAAAAAGAAGCTTATGAAGAAAAGAGAAGGAAACAAGAAAACTGGAAACAACAGGTTCCTATCAAAAGCGAGCAGTGGTAATAACAATATACAAAATAATCAAATCATATGATATCATTGCAAAAAACCTAGAAACATAAGACCAAAATTTCCTCTGCTTCAAAAAGACAAATCTTAAAATAAAAAACCCAAAAAGCAAGCTATGATTACAGCTTAGTCAGATGAGGACTTTGAAAACTTTGAAGAAGAAGAGCTTGAAGAAGTCAGCAATGTTTGCTTTATGGCCGAATCAAGAGATGATGAGGTATATTATTCTGACTCTAATATTGAAATTGATGAATTAAGAGATGCATATCATGAGCTGTATAATTAGTATAAAAAACTAGCAGTACAGTATTTCAAAAACTTTGAGAAGTCCAAAAGAATGATTTATCCTTGACAAATAAGATTGAATCACTAGAATTTGAGAATAAGAACTTATTGTCTAGAATTATGTCTCTTGAAAATGACAAGCATAAAGTTTTTGAAAAGGAATTCCTGGAACCAAAGGTAACTTAGTTAGAGAAAGCATTGCTTGAAAATGATTATGTTAAGGAAAAACATTTAGAAAAAAAAGTTGTTTCTTTGGAAAAAGATCTTGCCAATTTTGTTGATGGTAGAAATAATCTTGATGCATTACTTGGGAGTGGTAAAGGTGTTGTTGACAAGGATGGAATTAGATATAATGAAAAAAAAAATTAAGCCATACAAGAATTTCTTTGTTAAATCCAGTAACAGCTATAGCCAAAACAGCAGGAATTTGAAAAATGGAAAAAAATCGTAGAAACTATCATTCATCAAATTTATGCGATTATTATGGTAGACATGTTCATATTAGTCACTCATATTACTTTCAGAAAATGACGAAACTATCTTATATGTATGTTTGGAGACCAAAAGGTCAAACTACTAACTTGAAAGTACTTAGAGAAATTTGGGTACCTAAAATGAGATAATCTATTCTACAGATATGCTTCAAAACAATGACAAGAGAAAATCAATTGATAGCTGATCATGGTTGTTTGAGATACATGATAGGTGAAATATCACATTTCAACTATATTGAAAGGAAAGATGGAGGTAATTTTGTCTTTGCCAATAAAAACAAGGTAAAATTCACTAGAATTGGTAAAATTGGTGACTCTAACTCTGTTCCATTAATAATGTACTTTATGTTGATGGATTGAAGGATAACTTGTTGAGTGTAAGTCAAATTATATGATAAGGGTTATAGAGTTACTTTCTATACATCACATTGTGAAATTATTGATAATCTTAATGACAATATTGTATTTATTGGTTCTAGAAATTAGAACATATATTGCGCTCAATTGGAAGATATGTCTTCATAAAATGTCAAATGTTTAGTTTATATAGAAAAAGACTCTTTTATCTGGCACAAAAGATTTGGACATGCTAGCATGAGCATCCTATCAAAATTGTCCAAAAATGAGTTAGTGAGAGAACAAACTAACCTGAAGTTTGAGAATAATCAGGTCTGCAAAGCTTGTTTAAAAGGAAAACAAATCAGAAGTAGCTTCCATTCTAAAAACATCGTGTCTCCAAACCAGTCGCTTGAACTTGTACATATAGACTTATTTAGTCCTACCAAGACTCAAAGCTTTAGTGGTAAACATTACAGATTTGTTATAGTTGATGATTATTTTAGATTTATATAAGATTATTTTCTATCAAGAAAGGATGATATTTTTGAAGACTTTGAGAAGTTTTGCTAAAAAAATTCAAATTTAAAAAGGACACTACATTACATCTATTCAGAGTGATCATAGAGGAGAATTCGAGAACAAAAAATTTGAAGATTTCTATAACGAAAATGGGATATCTCACAATTTCTCATACCCAAAGACTCCTTAGTATAATGGAGTCGTTGAAAGAAAGAACATGATTTTCATTGATATGGCCAGAATAATGCTATAGGAAAGTGGTCTACCTTATGGTTTTTGGGCAAAAGTCGTGTCAAATGCTTATTATGTACTTAACATGTGCCTTTGCTTGTAGGCTCTCTAACGCATTAGTTTGTTGGTTAAGTTAGACTTGTTAGCTCAAGGTTTATGTTTAATGATTTTGTCAATAACTTTATAATATTTCAAAATTTAAATTGGATTTATTTCTTTGTATAGGCAACGATATATTTCAAAACGCTTACTTTCGAGCATTTGGTTACAAGTGCTTCATTCTAAATAATGGAAAAGACAATCTTGGAAAGTTTGGTGCGAGATTAGATGAAGCCATCTTTTTGGGCTGTAGTACCGCTAGTAAAGGATTTAACGTTTACAACAAAAGAACGAAAAAGATAGAAGAATGATTATATGTAGTATTTAATGAAGCACTACCCTCAATAATAGCAGATGATGAAGAGCATCCCTTGGATCCTAAAAATACATCGCAGGCTCAAGCAACACCTATAATACCTTCAAAAACAAGATCAAGAAGGTCCTTTTGAAGCTAGGACAGAGCATACTCCTTCCTCTCAGTAGGAGCCTATACAACGAAGAATATCAAGAGAATGGAGAGGTCTTGACACACATTAGTACATTATAGGAGACCCCTCTAAAAGTCTAAGAACTAGATCATCCTTCAAGAACAATTTATTGCCCCTATCTCACAATTAGAACCAAAGACCATTGAAGAGGCTCTTAATGATGAAAATTGGGTTTTAGCCATGAAAGACAAACTGAATCAGTTTGACAAAAACAAAGTTTGGAATTTAGTACCTAGTTTGCAAAACAAGTCAGTCACTAGAACCCGTTGGGTTTTTCTAAAAAAACTTAAGGAAAATGGTAAGGTGGTAAGAAACAAAGCTAGACTTGTAGCTCAAGGTTATAATCAATAGGAAGGTATTGTTTTGATGAAACTTTTACGCTTGTTGCTAAACTGGAATTGATTAGAATTTTACTTGCCTTTGCATGTTATAGAAACTTCAAAATTTTCCAAATGGATGTCAAAAGTGCCTTATTAAATGGATATATTAACGAAGAAGTGTTTAGCAACCACTAGGCTTTGAAGATGAAAACCAACTTGATTACGTGATGAAGTTGACTAAATCCTTGTATGGTCTAAAACAGGCTCCTCAAGTATGGTATGAGAGGTTAAGTAATTTTCTGCTTAAGAATAACTCCGAAAGAGGAAAGGTAGATAAAACCCTTTTATTAAGAAAAAGGGATAATGATTTACTCGTAGTGCAAATATATATTGATGACATAATATTTGGTGCTACTAATCAACCTTTCTATGAAGAATTCTCAGTGTTAATCCAGGGGGAGTTTGAAATGAGCATGATGAGACAACTATCTTTCTTTGTCGAATTACAAATTAGACAAATAGAAAAAGGGATCTTTATTAGCTAAGAAAAATACACAAAGGAACTCATCAAGATGCATCATTTTGAGAATGCCAAACTTATAGGTACTCCTATGTATACTGGAACTAAACTTGATAAGAATGAAGAAGGCAAGGCTACAGATAAGACAAAGTATAGAGGAATGATCGGGTCACTACTATATCTTACAAGCTCAAGACCAGATATTATGCTTAGTGTGTGCCTTTGCGTATGTTTTCAATCAGATCCAAAAGAAAATCACCTTCAAGTAGTCGAAAGGATGTTTCCATATCTTCAAGGAACTATAGACTTCAGACTATAGTATCCAAAAACTGATTCTTTTAACATAGTTAATTATTGTGATGCAGGTTACGCAGGTGATAAAGTCGATCGAAAAAGCACAAGTGGTCACTGTCAATTTCTTAGAGGATGTTTAGTTTATTGGTCTTGCAAGAAACAAAATTGCACAGCTCTTTCAACAACTGAAGCAGAATATATAGCAGCTACCAGCTGTTGTGCTCAAATCTTATGGATGAAGCATCAACTCTAGGATTTCTCTCTAAATTTTAATCATGTTACTATATTACGTGATAATATTAGTGCAATAAATCCTTTAAAAATCTTGTGCATCATTCTAGGACTAAGCATATAGAAATCAAGCATCATTTTCTTAGAGGTCATGTTTTAAAAGGAACCATTGATTTTTTGCATGTTAATTTTGAAAATCAAGTACCTGAAATCTTCACTAAGTCACTCTCTGAAGATAGATTTTGCGTGTTAAGAAAAGAGCTTAGTACGTGTAGAATATCTGATATTATTTCTCTATAAATTCTCTGTGCTACTTCTTCTTTGGCAGGCTCCTTCTAGTCCAATCCTTTGGTAGGCTCCTTGCTCCTCTTATTTTAGAAGGCTCCTCTCAGTTCGACAGAGTAGAATACACGTGCCCTAAAAATGAAGTCATTCATGGAGTCATTTAAACATTTCAAAACGTGCACACTATTCTAACAGCTCTTTTTACTTGTCTGATAGAAAATACACAGATGATCATACTTTCTCTTTTGGCGTGTACAACTGCCTATCCTTACATGAGATCAACGCTCAAGAATCATTTAATATACTAGAAATAGACTTCTTTCTTCTACTCATCGTTGTTTTTCTCAGAAGTGCCGCTCTTTTCCTCTTTGCACCCTAACTTTCTGCCTTCTCTCTATTTTTCCTCCAAAAAAAAACTCCCAAACCTCAATGGCATGAACAAAATTAAAGGGATATAAGAAAATCATGGCTTCAACTTCCAGCCTTGAACAAACTCTTGCTTCTGAGTCCTCTTCTCTGTCTCCAATAGTGTGTTCTTTGAACACTCCTACTGAACCCGTTTATGTTTCATCTAAGCCCCAAACTTCAGAAACACACATTTAGGAAACTCCAGATAAGAGGAAAAGATAGATTTTGGCTATGCTATCCCTAGAATCGGACTCGAACTCATCCTCTAAGAATAATAAACCTTTAGTCGAACAACAATTTGTCTTTAACTCTAGTGAAGAAGAAGAAGAAGAAGAAAAAGAAGAAGAAGAAGAAGAAGAAGAAGAAGAAGAAGAAAAAGAAGATAATGATGATGATGATAATGAAGAAGAAAAAGAAAAAGAAGAAAAAGAAGAAGAAGAAGAAGAAGAATCCTCGAGTGGGGAGCAAACAAGAAAAGTAAGATTTCATATACCCATTCTTACTCCAACCACTCCTACTCCTTCCACTACTACTCCTTCCACTACTCCTAAAACTGCTCTTAAGGATAATAAAGTGCCTAAAGTGCATTGAGTTGTAAACAATGACGGATTAGATGAAGAACAAACTCCATTAATAAAGAGACCATAGACCAGAACAAGTGTGGCAAAGCAAGCCGCATAAGAAGAAAATCCTGAGAATGAAAAAAAAGAGGAAGAAGTTTCACGAAAAAGAAAAAGGGAAGAAATCAGAAAAGGTAAAGCACCTTTAGTCAAAGAAAAGATTTAGGACCCAATTGTTAGGGATGAGTCAGTTTTTAAAGAAGCCATTTTTGAAGAAATCATAAGGCCAAAAAGAGAAAATCAAAGAAACTCATCGTACCCCAGAAGGGAGAATCCTCAGCACCATTGAAGTTATTTTAGTCGATGGAAGTTGAAACAAGGTACAAGATGCGCTACAAGAAGAGAAATATGGTAGCTAGACGCATCTTTCCTGTTAAGTCAAAATGACTTTACGATTAATAATTTTGATGACAAACAAAAAGCAGACGAATGAAAAGCAGACAGAAGCTAAGTAGAAAAACAGACAAAAGAAAAGCAAACGAAAGCTATTTTAAAAAAAGCAGACGAAAGCAAAAGCAGACGAAAGCTATTTAAAAAAGCAGACGGAAGCAAAAGCAGACGTAAGCAAAAGCAGAAGAAAGCTATTTAAAAAAGCAGACGGAAGCAAAAGTAGACTTAAGCAAAAGTAGACGGAAGCTATTTAAAAAGCAGATGGAAGCAAAAGCAGACGTAAGCAAAAGCAGATGAAAGCTATTTGAAAAGCAGACGGAAGCCAAGTAAAAAGAGAAGCAGACGAAAGCAAAAGCAGACGGAAGTAAAAGCAGACGGAAGCGAAAAACAAACGAAGGAAAAGCAGAAGGAAGCAAAAGCAGACAGAAACAAAAAAACAGACGAAAGAAAGCAGACGGAAGCATCAGTCTGAGTTAGTTACAGAACTCAACTGAATAACCGTTTCTTTAAAGAA
>JAOSBL010000211.1:29484253-29494320 GCA_027568915.1 Erythroxylum roraimae | reverse complement strand
TCATCAATTAGGAGTCAAATAGTTCATTAACACTTATACAAATGCAGCCAATTTATAAGATAAACTTGGCTCAATCACATATCATGAATTGTATGATCAGTATAAAATACTGACAGTGCAATATTTCAACAAGGTTGAGAAGTCCAAAAATAATGATGAGTCTTTGACGAGTAAGATTGAATCACTAAAATATGAAAATAAGAATTTGGTGCATAGAATTATGTCTCTTGAAAATGACAATAAGCAAAAAGCCTCTGAAAAGGAATTCTTGGTAAAGAAAAAGGTAAGTTAGTTAGAGAATGCATTGCTTGAAAATGATTTTGTTAAGGTAAAACAATTAGAAGAAAAAAGTTGCTTCTCTAGAAAACGATCTTACCAATTTTGTTAATGGTAGGAACAATCTTGATGCATTACTTGGGAATGGTAAAGGTGTTTTTGATAAGGTTGGAATAGGATATAATGAAAATAATAACATTAGGCCATATAAGAATTTCTTTGTTAGATCCAGCAGTAGTCATAGTCAAAACAACAGGAACTTGATAAATAGAAAAAATTACAGTAATTCTCATTCATCTATTTTATGCAATTACTGTGGTCGACATGGTTATATTAGCCATTCCTATAACTTTTAGAAAACGAAGAAATTATCTCAAATGTATGTTTAAAGACCGAAAGGTCAAACTACTAACCTGAAAGGACCTCAAAAAATTTGGGTACCTAAAATGAGATAATATATTATGCAGATATACTTCAGAATAGAGACAAGAGAAAATCAATAGGTAGTTGATAGTGGTTGTTTGAGATATATGACAGGTGAAATATCACATTTCAACTATATTAAAAGGAAAGACGGAGATAATGTTGTCTTTGTCGATAAAAACGAGGCAAAAGTCACTGAAATTGGTAAAATTGGTGACTCTAACTCTACTTTTATTGATAATATTATTTATATTAAGGATTGAAGCATAACTTGTTAAGTTTAAGTCAATTATGTGACAAGGGTTATAAAGTTACTTTCTATGCATCACATTGTGAAATTATTGATAATCTTAATGATAATATTGTTTTTATTGTTCCTAGAAATTAGAACATATAATGTTCTCAACTGGAAGATACGTCTTCACAAAATGTCAAATGTTTTGTTTCTATAGAAAAGGATTCTTATCTCTGGCATAGAAGATTTGGACATGCTAGTATGAACATCCTATCAAAATTGTCCAAAAATGAGTTAATGAGAGGACTTCATAACCTGAAGTTTGAGAATAATCAGGTATGTGAAGCTTGTTTAAAAGGAAAACAAATCAGAAGTAGCTTCCCACCTAAAAACATTATGTCTACTAACTAGCCATTTGAACTTGTACACATGGACTTATTTGGTCCTACTAGGACTCAATGCTTTGGTGGTAAACATTACGGCTTTGTTATAGTAGATGATTATTGTAGATTTATATGGGTTTATTTTCTATCAAATAAGGATGATACTTTTGAAGTATTTGAGAAGTTTTGTAGAAAAATATAAATTGAAAAAGGACACTGTATTACATCTATTCGAAGCAAGCATGGAGGAGAATTCAATAACAGAAAATTTCGAAGATTTCTGTAACGAAAATGGGATATCTTACAATTTTTCATGCCCAAGGACTCCTCAACATAATGGAGTTGTTGAGAGAAAGAACATGACTTTAGTTGATATGGCCAGAACAATGTTATACGAAAGTCATCTACCTCAAGATTACTGGGTAGAAGCCGTGTCAACTGAATGTTACATACTTAACAAGTACCTTATAAGACCTGAAAAAAAACCCCCTATGAGTTGTGGAGAGGAAGAAAATCTAATGTTGCTTACTTTCAAGCATTCGGTTGCAAGTGCTTTGTTCTATAAAATGGAAAAGATAAGCTTGGAAAGTTCAATGCGAGATTAGATAAGGCTATCTTTCTGGGCTACAGTACCGCTAGTAAATGATTCAGAAGAATCAATACATGTAGTATTTGATGAAGCATTACTCTCAACAATAGCAGCTGATTCACATGATGAAGAGCATTCCTTGGCTCTTAAAAATACATCGCATACTCAAGCAACACCTATAGTACCTTCGGAATTACAAGATCAAGAATGTCCTTTTGAATGATTTCTAATGAACTCGAAAGTTAGGATAGAGTAGGCTCCTTCCTCTTAGCAGGAGCCTATACAACGAAGAACACTAAGAGAATGGAGAGGTCTTGATACACATCAATACATTCTAGGAGACCCCTTTGAAAGTATAAGAACTAGATCATCCTTCAAGAACAAATTTGTTGCCCTCATCTCATAATTAGAACCAAAAACCATTGAACAGGCTCTTATTGATGAAAATTGAGTTTCAGCTATGAAAGATGAATTGAATAAGTTTGACAAAAACAAAGTTTGGAATCTAGTACCTCATCCACAAAACAAGTTAGTCATTAGAACTCATTGGGTATTTCGAAACAAACTTGACGAAAATGGTAAGGTGGTAAGAAATAAAGCTAGACTTATAGCTTAATGTTATAATCAATAGGAAGGTATTGATTTTGATGAAACTTATGCACCTATTGCTAGACTGGAATCGATAAGAATTTTACTTACCTTTGCATGTTATAGAAACTTCAAATCGTTCCAAATGGATGTCAAAAGTGCCTTCTTAAATGGATATATTAACAAATAAGTGTTTGTTAAGCAACTTCCAGGCCTTGAAGATGATAACCATCATGATTACGTGATGAAGTTGACTAAAGCTCTATAAGGTCTAAAGCGAGCTCCTCGAGCATGGTATGAAAGGTTAAGTAATTTTTCGCTTGAGAGTAACTTTGAAAGAGGAAAGGTAGATAAAACCTTATTTATTAAGAAAAAGGAGAACAATTTACTCAAACTGCAAATATATGTTGATGATATAATATTTGGTGCTACAAACCAATCTTTCTGCGAAGAATCCTCAGCATTAATGCAGGGTGACTTTGAAATGAGCATAATGGGAGAACTATCTTTCTTTCTTATATTACAAATCAGACAAACAAAAAAAGGAATCTGCATTAGCCAGGACAAATACACAAAGGAACTTATCAAGAAGTACCATTTTGAGAATGCCAAACCTCTGGGTACTCCTATGTATATTGGAACTAAACTTGATAAGGATGAAGAAGGCAAAGCTACGAATGAGATAAAGTACAGAGGAATGATTAGGTCACTACTATATCTTACAAGCTCAAGACCAGATATTATGCTTAGTGTGTGCCTTTGCATATCCTTTAAATTAGATCCAAAAGAAAGCCACCTTTAAGCAGTCAAGAGGATCTTTCGATATCTTCACAGAATTGTGGATTTCGGATTATGGTATCCAAAAATGATTCTTTTAACATAGTTAGGTATTGTGATGCAGATTATACAGGTTATAAAGTCGATCGAAAAAGCACAAGTGGTTACTGTCAATTTCTTGGAGGATGTCTAGTTTCTTGGTCCTGCAAGAAACAAAATTGCACAATGCTTTCAACAACTGAAGCAAAATATATAGTAACTACTATTTATTATGCTCAAATCTTATGGATGAAGCATCAACTCTAGGATTTCTCTTTGTACTTTAATCATGTTCCTATATTATATGATAATACTAGTGTCAATAAATCTTTCAAAAAATCTTATGCATCATTCTATGACTAAGCATATAGAAATCAAACATCATTTTCTTAGAGATCATATTTTAAAAGGAATCATTGATCTTTTGCATATTAATACTAAAAATCAAGTAGTTGATATCTTTACTAAGCCACTCTCTGAAGATAGATATTGTGTGTTAAGAAAAGAGTTTGGTATGTGCAAACTATCTAATATTATTTTTGTATAAATATCCTATTTTACTTCTTTTTGGCAGGCTCCTTCTAGTCCAATCCTTTAGTAGGCTCCACTCAGTTTTAAGACCTCCTCTTAGTTCAATAGGCTTTTTCTAGTTCAGAAGGACCTTATTATTTTAGAAGGCTCCTCTCAGTTCGACAGAATAGGGTACACGTGTCCTAAAAAGGAAGTTATTCATGTCGTCATTTCAACTTTTAAAAATGCACACACTAATCTGATAGCTCTCCGTAGGTATCTGACAGAAGATACGCAGACGATCACACTTCCTCTTTTAGTGTGTACGAGTGCCCATCCTTATATAAGATCAATCCTCAAGAATCGTTTAATATACCAGAAATAAACTTCTCTCTTCTGCTCATCATTGTCTTTCTCAGAAGCGTCGTTCTTTTCCTCTCTGCACCCTAACTTTTTGCTTTCTCTCTGTTTTTCTTCCAAAAACTCCTAAACCTCAATGGCACGAACGAAATCAAAGGGAAAGAAGAAAACCATGGCTTCAACTTCTAGCCATGAACTGTAACAACCACTCCTGCAAGACATGTGCTTGACATCCTGAGAGATATCCGAGACTGTATCCCACAAGGGTAGCATGCTAGAGCACTAAATTAGTCAAAACTCAGTACAAATTTTTTTTTGGAAACAACAACATACACACATTTTTTTGGAAATCCACAATCTGTTTGGGCCCACTTTATTTGTAAACTTTTACAATTATAACAATACAATCAATAGAATTTTCAATAGCCATTTGGGCCCTTTCACAAAAACAAAACACTTTAGTCATAATGTCTTTACATTACAACATAAATCATATACACATTTTACAAAACTTTCGGAATACATAAGTTGCGGAATATACAATTCAATACAAAAATAAAGAAATACAATGCAGATGCGAACTGATCCTGACCTCTATCCCTTACATGTATGCTGTAGGGATACTCCTGTCTACCTAACGGAGTATTCTTCTGATCTTGAAAAATATTTTCAAATTTTGGGTGAGTTTTGCGAACTCAATGAGTGACCATCATCGATGGCTCACCCAGTCACATAACACGTAATTCACATTCACATCATTTCACATTTCACATTCAATACAATTTAATCATTCATATTATACATATGCAGTGCACATGAGACCCACTTTTCATTTGTTACTTTGTTGTGACTGAGTGCTTAAACTATCTCCTATCCATTAGATATCGGGCTCATTACTAACTATCCCTTATTCGATGGGGATACAGGGCTCATTTTACATAGCGAGCCTTAGGCTCTTAATCACTTTTGAGCTCGAGGCTCTTTTTCACACTTTAAGCTCTAAGCTCTTTTTCGGTGGCTCCTCAGGTCACAACTGCCATTATGTTTCATTCATTCATGACATGGAATGCATCACTTACATTTGCATATTCTCATTCACTCATATTCACATATCATTAGACCTTAGTCCGGCATTCAACATTAAAGTTGAGAATCACACTTTCATTCATATGCAAATGCACATTCAAAACACATTTATCATCGGACCGTGGTCCGAAATTTAACAATCATATTATGTACACTTATTTCATCTCATTCACATACAAATAGCACTTCAATATCCAAATCAAACATCACAATCATCGGACCTTCATTGTCCGGAATCAACTATCAAGACACATTTATTTGATCATTCAGTAGTCAATTAATACAAAAATTCAAACAAAACAAACATTGAAATAAGACCATCTAGGTCTACTCACAGTACGCTCCAGATTAGCATTTGCTTCCATGATCTGTAAACGTCTGAATGCGAACTTCGTCCTGCACATCAAAAATTATGCAATACACACATTGCACACACACACATTAATAACTTTGCACAATTATAAGCATTCATTTATGCACACATGTGTATGTGGAATATGTACGATGCCTGTTCATGACAATCCTGGGTATATTATCAAATTTCATATCTTATGCTCATTTTCATTTCATCATTCAATCACTTATCATTTCTTTTCTCACATTACTTGCTCTTATTATCAATTTCTCATTCATTTAAACTAGATACACTTTACTCCTCTTCTTCGAATCACAACTTTAATCAAATGAACCACTTCATCTCCATTTTACATATGTATTTGGTACTTTAATACCAACAATTCACTCATTAATGTAATTCTAGCATTACAAGGCCAAGCAATTATTCAAATTCTCATTTCAGTCCTATATCACTTCCAAAAGTCCAAACCTTTGGGTTAATCTTCCGTGATCATTCTGATCAGTAAATGAAGTAATTTGGTAACACTTTCTCCAAGAAATGTGTTCCCCATTGTCTTAAGTTTCTAATGACACCACAATCATTCAACTTGGCTCAGTAATTTGAAAGTTACACTTCAACCATTTTCGGACTATTCTCATTCTAAAATAGTTTACTATGCACAAGTTCCATTTAAAAATTGAACATCTTAGAGACTGATTCAAAATTTGACCTTTTCATATTATTTATAGTCCTATTTCTTTAGTTTACTCCACATAAAAATCATCTCAATTGGAACCTTACAGATCCAGATATATTCAAAATTCCGAAGTAAGTTCAGTAAAATAACTAGTTCATACTATTCCAACAGATTCCCTCACATTCCTTCAATAAACAATTTTCCAATAAATTCAGAATGCTGCCAATTTTTTTTGTGGAGAGATAGAATAATGTGTTATGAATCTATTGGCTCAAGAATCAAGTCATTTGGAGGTCGGATAACAAGGTTATGGTTGAAAGAATCAAACAAGGTTCTGTCCTCAATCATATTAAACCTACTTCGGGAAAATTGGCCTAACTTTCTCTATATGCATCTGATCAAGGTCCTTCTTGTACAGTTTGAAAGAGGACTTATAGATTTGCAACTTTTATGAAGACTTTGAAGACATCTTCTATCATCTACAATGTCAAAATTGGACCAGACTATACAAGATGAACAGTACCCAGAAGAAGTTTATGAATAGTGCACAGAAGTTGTTTTACAATTGGCATAGCTTTCTCTAGAGATATCAGATCAAGGTCATTCTTTAAGGGTTTCAAATAGAACTTCACAATCTACAACTTTTATGAAGACCTTAAAGACAAATTCTATCATATAGAGGGTCAAAATTGGACTAGACGATACAAGATGAACAGTACCCAGAAGAAGTTTATGAACAGTGCATAGAAGATGTTTTACAGTTAGCATAACTTTCTCTAGAGATATCAGATCAAGGTCATTCATGAAGGGTTTGAAATAGGACTTCAATATCTACAACTTTCATGAGGACCTTGAAGACAAATTACGTCATATAGAGGGACAAAATTGGACCAGACGATACAAGATGAATAGTACCCAGAAGAAGTTTATGAACAGTGGACAGAAGATGTTTTATAATTATCATAACTTTCTCTAACGATATTGGATCAAGGTCATTCTTGAAGGGTTTGAAAGAGGACTTCAAGATATACAACTGTTATGAAGAACTTAAAGACAAATTCTATCATATAGAGGGTCAAAAGTGGACCAGACGACACAAGATGAACAGTACCCAGAAGAAGTTTATGAACAGTGCAAAGAAGATGTTTTATAATTGGCATAACTTTCTCTAACGATATTGGATCAAGGTCATTCTTGAAGGGTTTGAAAGAGGACTTCAAGATCTACAACTTTTATGAATAACTTAAGACAAATTCTATCATATAGAGGGTCAAAAATGGACCAGACGATACAAGATGAACAGTACCTAGAAGAAGTTTATAAACAGTGCATAGAAGATGTTTTACAATTGGCATAAATTTCTCTAGAGATATCAGATCAACTTCATTATTGAAGGGTTTGAAATAGGAATTCAAGATCTACAATTTTTATGAAGACCTTGAAGACAAATTCTGTCATATAAAGGGTCAAAATTGGACCAGACGTTATAAGATGAACAGTGACTAGAAGAAGTTTTAGTCTAAGACCTATTTCGAATAATTAGCATAACTTTTGAATCCGATGTCCAAAAATTTCATACTATATACCTTTGGAAAGCTAGAAAGATAAGCTACAACTTTCTAGAAGACAACTTTGTCTAATTTAGCCTAGATCAATCTAGTTTTTCTTCTGAAATCAGAACACAAAATTTACCCCTAAGGAAGACTTGAAAATTTGCATTATGCAAAACTTGGAATGTCCTGAGCATAGCCACTCAGCTACCAAATTGACTTCATTAAACTCTCAAATCTCAACTCAATAGGGTTTTCAATTGGAAATCCTATGAAGCACAATCACTAAAAATTTGGTTCTAGAATACTTAAGCCCATGTATTTTCTAACTTCATGGACTAAAACCCTTCCAAAAATCCAAAAGATTCAAAATGATCTTACCTTGATTCTTCACCAAATGAAGAGATCTTTGGCTTAATTAGTAGCTCTTCTCTTCCTCTTCCTTTTTTTTTCTTCTTGAACCACTTCAAAATCTCTCTTAAAACCAAGAAATGATGAAACCCTAACTATCTTTCCTTCTTCTCTCTCCTCTCCACTAAAACTATCTTCTTTCTCTCTTCTATTTTTGTTTTTCACTCTTCTCTCCTTCAAATCACGTTTTTCCCTTCTTAAAGTAACAAGACAACATTTATTCTTCCATTTCTACCCTTAATGAGTCCAAAAAGTCCATTTTACCCTTTCTCAAAGGCTTATGTTCTTTTAACCTTAAGTGATCTCCTAAAAATACTCTTGAACACTATAATTTAATTTTTCACATATATAATCCATAGTTCCAAATATAATCACATTTATAGATCAATTATACCTGGAATGATCCAAAAATGCATGTACAATTATTTTCATGTGCAAGATTTCACTATTCATGTGTATGTGAGTGACATATTGTGCATGAGCATGAAAATGTATTTCTAATCTCTCAGTATTCTTTCATATTTACTATCCTAACCTCCCCGCAAGTAATGAGATGTTACAACTCTCCCCTCCTTAAAAGAAATTTCGTCCTCGAAATTCTTATCTGATTGATCAGTAAGGCAGGGGTATTGTTTCTTCAATTACTACTTCGTTTCCCATTTAACTTCATCACTCAAATTATTTTCTTTTAATTGACCATATTCAATGTAAACAATCAATCCTCTAATTATTGCTTCAGATATCACACTGTCTTAACTGTTTCCTCAATATAATTTAGATTTTCACTTCGTAAGCCGACAATATATCTTTGTCAAATTATATCATTATTTCTTAGCATATTCACATATCATATATTATAAATCTAAGACACCTTTTATCAGTAACACTAACTCATAATAATTTTTGTACAGACCAATTCATAACAGCTTAGCTTATCCTTTCTCCGAATCTGAGCACACCTTACCTAGGTGGTACTCATAAAAACACTTCATCTTTCCTTTGATAATTCACTTCTCCTCAATGTTAATACATTCAACTTTTATGTCTATTTCACTATATTCCATAACCTCGATGTTGATTCATCAAATTCATTCATCTTTCATAAACCACTTAATTTCTATTACAGATTCATTCTACACGCTACAGTATCTTGAATTTATTTTAGCTTTTAACCATTTTTAAGCCCTCATGATTTCAATGTAAGGACAAATGACTCTTTTTATCGTATAACGCCTCATACAGTATTCTAATGATAGCACTATGATAACGATTGTTATGCCTCACTCAATTTGAACTATACATTGATCTCATGTTCCTATGAACTCCAAACATATAAGCTTTAAGCATGTCTCTAATAGTTAGGACTGTCAGTAATTCAAACGTTCAGTCACTTATTTCTACATCCTTAACAGCTAAATACTATTTCGGCGTATTCCTACTAGGATGTCTAGCTTAGGTTGTTACTTGCTTTCTCTAGTAATCTCTTTACTCAATCATCTTTATTGCGTACACATTCTTCTTATTTCGATCCCAAAATATCATTCTTCCTATTTAAACTCAAAACTTCATATTCATTTTCAATTTCCTTACTAAGATTCACAATTTCTGAATCCTCAATTTGGGCTTTGTTAATCTATTCCTGTGGAATTGATCTTAAATTTCAATAGCTAATAGTGCTTTGATTTGCCTAAAATTCAACTCGACATTTTATGCTTTTTATTGCACTAGTTTTGATAACCTCAATATCCAAATTTGTGATACACTGCTCTTGAATTTTCTGTCCAATGCATCAGATACACACTAGCT
>JAOSBL010000211.1:29454415-29466148 GCA_027568915.1 Erythroxylum roraimae | reverse complement strand
TTTCTTAACTCTCTCTACTACATTACTGTGATTTTAATTTCCTAGATAAACAAGTTTTCAAAGAATCTTTTACGATCGAAATTGTTAGTAAATCTGATTTGAACAAGTTTTGCATTCAAGAAGGATTTAACGAAAAAGATAACACAATTCAACCCCCCCTTCTTGTATATTGATTATCATTGTACTTACGTGTGATTCACTTCAATGGGGTCACAACATTTTTGGTTCGAATAAATTTTCGAATCAGTTTGTAAGAGTGGTCTGAAAATAGATTTTCTCCATAATAAACACAAGACTGAGGAAACAGATAGCCAAAATGAGTTAACCATTAATCTGTCAAGTTTTTTTTTTTCATATATGCATCCTACCAGGCTGATTGTTTATCCAGGAAAAGTATCTACTAGTCGAGCTGAGGTCCATTAGATCTACATTGGTGAGTAGATTAGTTAGCTCTTTTGCTGATCCTAGAGTGAACTTCTTACCACTTTCAATTTCTATCAAGTTTGGGGAACAATTGAAGTCCCTACCATAAAACAAGGATTTTGGATTCTCATTTGTAGCCTTTGCAAATCCATCCAGAGTTTATTCCTTTGAAAGCTAAAATTGGAAGCATAGATTAGAGACAAATCAAAGTTGTGAATCATACCTCTCAGTTAACATTTTAGCTAAATAAGTTAATCAATTTCTTCAATAGTTCGGACTTCAATCAAATCTGTGTTGTAAAGACAAATAATTATCCTATTGTAATGCAAAATATGGTTTAAGATAAGTTTCCAATTTGCACCTAAAAACTTAGAGCCAATGAGTAATTAAGGATCTTTTATTTTAGTTTTAAGAAGGCCAACTAAACAAGCCTTCTTCTCCTTCACAACCTCCTTTACCATTGCTCTTTTTAAAGAGTATTAATCCCTCTAGTGTTCCATACTAGGACTGCCATCTAAGGGAGATTCCCCTATATTTTTGTTGTTGTGCTTCCCTTTTTTTTTATATAGATTTTCTTTTAATGTTAGAAGTTTGAGTTTTGAACTCCTCAGATTCTCCACTGTTCACTGCTTGCATTTCAATTTCTTTGTTCACCATGTTTGATATTTCAGCAATGTTATGGTTTATTTCACCCTCAGTTTCTCCCAGCTTCATAATAAGTGCTTCAGCTTCTTTATTCAATGTGTTAAAAAACTTCAACTTCCAACTGATTCATATCAATTTTTTCCCATTTATATTATCAATTTCAACATAGTTGAGTGAATTGACCCGTACAACAAATTCAGCTAGATGCCCTCTGGTTGTATGATTTTCATTAAGGTTGGTTAAGTCTCCTTTATGCTACATTTTATTTAGTTCTATCCCCATTAATTTCTTCTTGCTACCCAGTTTTGAACACCTTGCCAATGGGTACCCACTTTCTTGGTGGAATTGCTTGGTTTCCAAGGGTAACTTATAGGGATTTCTATCTTCTTTAGCTCACCATTTTCCCCTAACCTCGTAACAGGCATGCTGTGAGAAAATATTGAGTTTTTATTGATTTCAATGCATAATTTTGCATAGCATATTCTTTCTATAGAAGTTATTTTGGAGTCCTTACAAATTGGTTTTTCCAAGGAGCTTGTAAGAAAACTAAGCCCCTCAATTGTCAAAAATTCCATAAGCAAGTTATGAAACATGAGAAATGTATCTATTATATGTCTTTCCAACTCAATGTCAGGCTTCCACTTTTGAATGAATAAAGGTTGCTCTTCAATGTGTGATGGTCCTTGTTCAATTATCTCATTTAAGTTGAATTCATCGAAAAATTTGAACAAGTTTGTTCCATCTTCTCTAAACATCACTTTGTCCAGGCCTTTCTTGCCCCATCTGGCTCTTGCCCAAGCATTTACTACTGGAAAAGATAGCCTCTTTCTCCATAAAAATCCAATTAAGGCAGTGGACCAAGCAAAAGCTCTAACCTTAAGTAATTGAATTGGTGGAGAAATGATGCCATCTTTAACTACATTCTGATAATACTTGAGTGCTCCTTTGTTGTACTATGTGTGCAATTTTGTTCTCCAAGTTCGAGAAGGTTGCGGTTCTTAAACATTTTCCAAAGGTTTTGTATTCTATTTGTGCCTCTTTTGAGTGACCCTTTCTCTAGATTTTGCCAGGAGTGATTCTCTAAAGAGGGTTAGGAACTCTTCAGTAGACAAAGAGGATTCACCCATCTCTTTCACCAAGTACAAGGCCTTTGAAGGGCCTTCCATCGAGGTTGAAACCTCAGTCTCAAAGATGCAATTGCCTAGTTAGAAGAAGAAACAAACCAAACGCGGGAGAAATTGTTTCAAAAATGGTAAGAAGCAGGAGTATAAAGGTAAAATCAGGTAAAGAGAAGTTAGAGAAAAATCAGGTAGAGAGAAGTTCTAGTTTGGTTCATATTGTTACATTATATGATATTGATCTTAATATGCACAAATTGCATGTTTGTTTCTTTGAATGAGTTTCAAATATGGTCCAATCTTAATATGCACAAATTGCATGCTCGTTTCTTTGAATGAGTTTCAAATATGGTCCAATGTTATATAGATTTTAGCAATAAAGTGTTAATCACCTAATGAAGTAAAATCTTGTTTTGTTTTATTTATTGTTGTCTTGATTGATGCACAATTATGATTTTAAGTAAAAAATCTCAGGTGAAGTATAAAAATTTAAGTCAAGTGTCAATATGAAGCAGATAGATTTGAATTAAAAAATTTTAAATTAAGAAGTATTATTTTAATTATGAATTAAGATTGATTTAATTATTTTATAATTAGAGATTGGATAATTAAGTATTTATTATAAAAATTTTAGTTCATTTGAAGTGTATCATCATGAATTTAGATTAATCTTTAAGAAATATTACGTAATTATGAATTGAGATTGTTTTAATTATTTTATAATTATTTAATTTAGCTGTGAGATTGGATGATTAATCATTTTAATTATTGAAAAAGATTCTTTTTAGTTATTTAAAATATATCATTGTGAATTTATACAAATTGTTTAATCATTAATCTAATAATAAGATAAACTTGTCATTGGATCCGATCTGCCATGGATCCTACTGGCTAATAATAAGACAACCTTGTCATTGGATCCGACATACCCCACATCCAGTATAAGAAGCCACACCATTTCAATGAAACCTGAAATGCAATCCAAACGTTGGATAACATGACATTCTTGCGACGGAGAGAGCTAGCAAAGCAAAACTAAAACAACCATATTTAGAAAATTTGGCAAATCAGACGCTGACACGCGTGGTTTCATTGGTCCACACATAACACTAGATGACGAGGTACTTATTAATAAATCTCCAGGGAGAGTGCTTGGTTTTCTCTTTCAGGTTCTCCTCACTCCCACTCTCCTGCAATTTCCTTACTTTCTACAGCACCAGTTTTGCTTTTCATCAGCATCCTAGTCCGTTAGAGCTATTTATGAAGTGGGGTTCACAAGGGACAGGCAATTATGCGCCGTGGCATTTTCTATTGTATCCGAACGTTGGGTTTTGTTTGAGACGACGATGGTCAAATTTTACACTAAACATATGTATTTCATCATTGTACGCGTAAAATACGAGGTGGTGACCGACAACAAATAACCAAAAACAAAAATTCAACCAAATTTCTATCTTTTCACATCTCATAACAATATGTAGACTAGAAATAGAGCCGTTTTCTCTCTGACTCCCTCCTTTTTGCTCCCTTCATTGCACCAAGATAGTGAGGCACAGTGTCACTCTGCTCTTTAGAGGCTCTAGTTTCTTCTTTTCTTCACTTTCGTATTCTCTACCTGATAATGTAAAACTCGGACAAAATTAAAAGCTAAGGAGAAAACTGGATTCTTTCTTTGGTACTCAAGCCCCAAAAAGGACCTTAAAAGAAATGGCTTTCTCTAGGTTCTTTGCTTTGTCTCTTCTCCAGATTTTCTTGCTCGTGAGCTTGTGTTGGGCTGTAGATCCAACGGTGACATATGAGTTTGAGGTGTCTTACATTACTGCCTCTCCTCTTGGCGAGCCTCAGCAGGTTAGTTCTTTGGATCTCTCTGTTATTTGCGTTTATCTTTGCATTGTCTTTTTGTTTCTGTTTCTGCCCATTAGATCTTTTCATTTCTTTATTTTAACTTCTGAAACGAAGGGTATGCTTGAAATTCTCTAAAGTTTCAACCTGTAACTTTAGATCTGCTAAACTTGCTTGCGCACTGACAATTTCAGCTCAAAGCAGTACACTTTAGTGTGTACGGTTAAAAATGGTTTTGGTAACTAACGGTGAGCTTTCAAGAGTTTTTGCTAAAGTGCTACCAAATTGCACTATTTTGCAGGTTATTGCTGTGAATGGCAAGTTTCCTGGTCCTGTTATAAATGTGACAACCAACAATAATGTCATCGTTAACATTCGAAACAAATTAGACGAAAACCTACTTATGCACTGGTAGGATTTTCTTTCTTGAATATATCCTATGAAGTGTGCAGATAAATGCACTTGCTTTTATACTTTGAACTGTATATATATACTTTGGTATATATAATGCAAGGGTCAGTAAATAACATTCATTGATTGAACCTTAGTCGGATGTCTTAGGTCTGGAATTCAACAAAGGAGAAGCTCGTGGCAAGATGGAGTGCTTGGTACTAATTGTCCAATTCCTTCAAAGTGGAATTGGACTTACAATTTTCAGGTTAAGGATCAGATAGGGAGTTTCTTTTACTTCCCTTCTCTCAATATGCAGAGAGCTTCCGGTGGATTTGGCGCCTTTATTATAAATAACCGGGATATTATTCCAGTCCCCTTTGATACCCCTAGTGGAGACATTGTGCTTTTGATTGGTGATTGGTACAAGAGGAATCATACGGTTTGTATCCTCAGATATTATACTTGAGTGTGTTGTATCTTGTTAGAAGCTAAACACTCACTTTGTTTAATACTTTTGTAATTGGGGTTGTTTAGGCTTTGAGGAAGACTCTTGATGCAGGAAAAGACCTAGGGATGCCAGATGGAGTCCTTATAAATGGCAAAGGACCTTATCAGT
Source organism: Erythroxylum roraimae (assembly GCA_027568915.1). Classification (NCBI taxonomy): domain Eukaryota; kingdom Viridiplantae; phylum Streptophyta; class Magnoliopsida; order Malpighiales; family Erythroxylaceae; genus Erythroxylum; species Erythroxylum roraimae. Next base: position 29,461,111 of record JAOSBL010000211.1, on the reverse strand, counting down.
ATAACACTACTCTTGTTCCTGATGGCATTGACTATGAAACTATTGAAGTTAATCCAGGTGATTATCTTACTTGCTAGTTGCTTGATATCCATCAATGTTTCTGTTCCACTTAGTGAATTGAAATGTCAATTTCTTCGTTCAGCAGGATAAAGTTGTATTATTATCCTAAAATCTTGTGTTTTGGTTGCTGGAATTCCTCAAGTTCTAGCTGCTTAACCAGGAGTATATAGGTTATGCTAGGCATTAGATACTTTTGTTCTAGGTTTTTAAAGGGTAATCCTGCTTGCTAGTTTCATTATTATCAGCATTACCTTGTGTACTAATATTTACTTCACAACGTATAAATTGCTATTCTCAATTATATATTGTATAGCTGTGTAAACCTTTATATTGCTGTTATTTTATTATGATTTTACATTCCTATAGCTAGAAGTCCCTCATCAAGTGACAATGTTGTTATATTTTTCCAGGAAAAACGTATCGCCTTCGTGTGCACAATGTTGGTACTTCAACCAGTCTGAATTTCAGGATTCAGGGCCATAATCTTCTTTTAGCTGAGTCAGAAGGATCGTATACTGTGCAGCAAAATTATACCAGCTTAGATATACATGTAGGACAGTCATATTCTTTTCTGGTTACAATGGATCAGAACGCAAGTACTGACTACTACATGGTAGCCAGTGCTAGGTTTGTGAATGAATCCCAATGGAAAAGAGTTACTGGAGTTGCCATATTGCACTATACTAATTCCAAGGGCAAGGCAAAAGGTCCACTTCCTGATCCACCAAATGATGAATTTGACAAAACCTTCTCAATGAATCAAGCAAGATCCATCAGGTTAGAATCAGTTGTTTTTCAATGCATTTTTACATTGTTCTTAAGCCTTTTCAGTTCCACCAAGCTTTCAGCAGTTAAAATAACTTAAAAAAAATTTAAAGACAAGAGCTCATCTTGTATTTAGAAGCTCAAAATTTTTGTCTTTGAAAACAATGAGGCAATCTTTTGTTTTGAGCTTCAATATTCGTTTTAAGACCACATCTCGGAACTCTAGGGCCAAGTTGACTCAAAATTTTCAAAACATACAGGTGGAATGTCTCTGCCAGTGGTGCACGTCCTAACCCACAAGGTTCATTCAGATATGGATCAATCAATGTGACTGATGTTTATGTTTTGAAAAACAAGCCACCTGTGATGATTAGCGGGAAAAGAAAGGCAACTCTTAGTGGTATATCCTTTGTCAATCCTTCCACTCCTATCAGGCTTGCTGACCAGCACAAAGTGAAGGGAGTATATAAGCTCGATTTCCCCAAAACACCCATTACGGGACCACCTAAAATGGAAACATCAGTTATAAATGGAACCTACAGAGGTTTTATGGAAATCATTCTGCAGAACAATGAAACAAAGATGCAGAGCTATCACCTGAGTGGATATGCAGTTTTTGTTGTTGGGTAGGAAATTATTCACGACTGTTTCTCTTCAACTTTTCTACATTATCCTTGTGAAAAAAAAAATCTACATCTTTGAGCACATACCTTAATCACTTTTATTTTGACTTGATGCAGAATGGATTATGGTGACTGGACTGAAAACAGCAGGGGCACGTATAATAAGTGGGATGGTGTTGCACGCTCAACAGTACAGGTACACTATTAATATGGTTCTACGGGCCCACATCCTTTGTTTACCTGAAAACTTTATAACAATCAAAGTTTCCATCATCATATTCCATATGCTGTCATTAATTGCCTGTGACACATGTCCTGGAGAATTTGTTGATGGAAACCTTCATTGTTATGAAGTTAGCTGTCATTAATTGCCTGTGACACATGGTCAACTGTATTACAGCTAAAAAGAAGTCCTTATAGTTCTTGATGTGCTTTTCTGTTTGTGTGGTATGTAACTGAAAATCTAAAGTTGATTCTTATACTCATTGCTTGCGCGTGGTCTACTATACATGTTAATCTGATTCTTATTTTACTTTTGATGCCAACAATTTGTGATCATTTACAAGTTATCTATGTAATTAAGCAATTTTGGACATCTCTTCTTATGTTTACGGTGCAAAAGAATATATAGTTCAAATCCTAGCTGGCCTTTGTATCATTATGCTGTAGCTTGGAATTCCAATTTGTTAAAATGATTAAGGGTTGCTAGACCTGGACAGGGTTGATCTGACTAGGAAACTCACGAACTGGACCACTAACTGGTTCTGATTGCGAATATGCTAAGAAATGAAATCTTTCCGTTTCCAAAAGTTGTATCTTGAAGTTAAATTAAATTTTAGAGGTGTAACTGGCGAAAAAGAAATGATGACACCTACATATCTGTCTGTGTATAGGTGTATCCTGGAGCTTGGACTGCAATTTTAGTATCACTTGACAACGTTGGAGCATGGAACCTCAGGAGTGAGAACCTCGACTCATGGTACCTTGGGCAAGAAACCTATATCAGAGTTGTGAATCCGGAAGAGAATAACAAAACTGAATTTCCTCCGCCAGATAATGTCCTCTATTGTGGTGCTCTCGGCAAACTACAAAAGTATATATAGATTTTTTCACTGTTACACTCTTCTACGCTGAGCTCATCTGTCCCAATGAAACACTGGAAATCTGATTATATATGTTTCCTTCCTTCTTTCAGGCCTCAGGATATCTCTTCAAATGCATTGCCAAGAGGGAATGTGCCAAAGCTCTTCTTCACATTGATGATGATGATCTGTGCTTTGGTGCCCGTTTTCAGTTGATTTTTCACATTGCTTGTTTGAGCCTGTCGTCTTGGTGTGGGTGCTTTAACTTGGTGTGCTCTTGTAATCCTGTTGATAGGAAATTTCCGGTGATTTTGACATGTATTTTAAACCTTCTGAGGTTCCACTTTGTTTATTGGATTATTATTCTTTTAAAGCCAGCAATTATTTATGTACCGCTGACAATTCATCAAGTTTCTAATAGAAGAAGTAACTGCCCAAGGCTATAGTTTCATGTATCCTTGTAATGCATACTTTCTTCGAAGCCAGTAAAATAAGTCCTTAAAAGTTCATTCTCAAATGAAACGTGGTAGGTCCCAAGTTTTTACTCTTCTCCCACTGGATATTGATAAATCGAGGGAACAAGATTCTCTGTCCAGTTTTTATGGTGTCTTATTGTGTCCAGTAAATTTCAGTCATTCATTTATGCGGGTCCCGTATGGGTCCCATATAAATAAACGTGGGCCTCGCATAAATGAATGGTTGAGATTCACTGGACACAATAAGACACCATAAAACTGGACAGAAGATCTGGACTCTAAATCGAGGAGGTGTGTGTCCTCGATACTTACCACCTAGGTCCCAAGTTTTTACTCTTCTCCCAATGGATATTGATAAATCGAGGAGGTGGGGCATACAAACCTTAAATTTTCATGTAAGACGGTGGCCCAAGTATAAGATAGATGAATGAAGATGAAAGCTCAACTTTATTATTCTTGTGCGCGTACATATATATACACAAAGGAGTGAGGTGAATGAGAGAGAGATAAGGTTTACAACAAAAAATATAAACAATTGTAACAGAAGAATATACTAGTACAGAACATTAAAGTACATAAATGATGAGATGTAGGCGGTTGTTACAGTGGACAGAATATTTCCTTATTATGCCCCCTCAAGATGGAGGTGGAACAACTCCAATTTTGTCGGATAGTGAACAATGACGAGGTCCACTAAGCGGCTTGGTGAGTAGATCCGCGAGTTACATGCTAGATGGGATATGAGAAACATGAAGAGCACCAAAAGCAACAAGTTCTCGTATAAAGTAGTAGTCAATAGAAAGATGTTTCATACGAGAATAAAAGACAGGGTTTCGGCACAGATAGGTAGCGCCAATGTTATCGAAGAGAATGTGAGAAGCAGTTGAGGTGGTGAAGCCAAGTTCCTTGATTATTTGCTGAAACCATAGAATTTCAGTAGCAGTGGAGGCGATGGTGCGATATTCAGCTTCAGTTGAGGACTTTGCTAGAGAACAGAAGCCAAGTTCTGAGAGGCCCAGGAGATTGGATTAGACCCAAGGTAAGCAACAAAAGCATTGGTGGACTGACGATCAGTGGAGTCACCCGCCCAGTCTGCATCACAGAAGGACGTGAGGGTGAGAGAAGAAATTGGTCTGAGCATAATGACATATTGAATTGTAGACTTTAGGTAACGTAGGATTCGCTTGAGGGCCTGAAGATGATCATGCGTGGGAGATTGCATTTGTTGAGCCAGACGATTAACAGAGAAGGTGATGTCTGGCCGTGTGAGAGCAAGATATTGGAGAATGCCAATTATGCTCCGATAGGTTAGCCCATCAGCTGGGGAAGAAGGAGAGACAAAGGTTGCAGACAGAGACATGGGAGTAGATGTAGGCTTGGCACCAATCATAGAGAATCTGTCCAAAAGATCGCGGATATAACCACATTGTGAAAGAACAAGGCCTTTTCGGCACGGAATAAGCTCCAATCCCAGAAAATATTGAGGGGTGCCAAAGTCCTTAAGAGAAAACGCTTTAGACAAGGTTGCCATAAACTTGTCAAGAAACAAGGGACAATTACCAGTTAATAGTAAATCATCAACATACACTAAAAAATAGGCTAGAGTCCCACCATGATTGTAGATAAATAAAGAAGGATCTGAAAGTGCGTTGATGAAACTAAAGGAGAGTAGAAAAGTGCGAAGAGAGTGGTACCATGCATGTGGGGCTTGTTTGAGCCCATAGAGAGGCTTGTTGAGTTCGCAAATATAGTGCGGGAAATCTAGATGCAGAAAACCAATAGGTTGACACATATACACCTCCTCAGATAGTGAGCCATGAAGGAAGGCATTGTTCACATCCATTTGCCGTAGATTCCAGCCAAGAGAGAGAGCAATGGTGAGGACCAATTTGATGGTCTGAGGTTTGATCATAGGGCTATAAGTCTCACGGTAGTCAATGCTGGGAAGTTGATGGAAGCCTTTGGCCACAAGACGTGGTTTGTAGAGTGCAATAGATCCATCAGGACGGCGCTTGATGCAAAAAACCCATTTGTTGCCAATGACGTTAAAGTGAGGTTGGGGAGGAACAAGATCCCAATTTCCATTAGAGAGAAGAGCGTTAAGCTCTTCAACCATGGCTTGCTTCCAGTAGGGTATCTTCGGAGCTTGTGAGGTAGAGGTTGATTCAATATCACTAGTTAGTGAATACCTTTCAGTAGAGAAGGCAGTCTTCGGCTTGAAAATGCCAGCCTTGGCTTTGGTGATCATTGAGTGAGTGCCAAGAAGATTAGGTGGCGGATGCTCCGGTTGAGTAGTGGCCAAAGTTGATGGAGAAGCCTGAGAAAAAGGAGACACTGCTGCGGGTAAGGGGACGGAAGGATGAGATGAGGTTGATGGTGATGAAGAGTGGTAGTGAGTCAGGGTGGGCTGACTAGGAGTAGTATCAGTAGAAGAAACAGTTGACGAAGGGATGATGACGTGAGGGGATGAGGTGAAAGTAGAAGATGGTGTAGTTGAAATGGGAGAATGCGCAGGTGAAGTGAGTGCAGAGTTGAAAAAGGGATAAGTGGTTTCGACAAAGGTAACGTGTCTGGAGGAGAACAACCTATGACGTTGGAGATCATTACACAAATATGCACTCTGTGAGGGAGAGTATCCTAAGAAGGAACAAGGTGAGGATCGAGGAGCAAGTTTGTGTGGGGAATAAGGTTTAAGCCATGGGAATCACAAACAGCCAAAGATGCGTAGTTTGTGGTAGTTGGGAGATTGATGAAATAAAACAGTGAAGGGTGAGTTCTGGTGTAAGGTGGGAGTAGGCATTCGATTAATCAAATAGGCAATAGTTTGAAGAGCAAAGGACCAAAAACGTAAGGGAACATGGGCATGGTGGAGAAGGCATCGGGCTGTCTCAACAAGGTGGCTGTGTTTACGTTTAGCAATGCCATTATGTTCAGGTGTGTGTGGAGGTGTAGTGAGGTGAGAAATTCCATGGGCAGACAAGAATGATCGCAGTTTGATAAATTCACTACCGTTATCAGTAAAGAGAGTTGTGATAGTTGAGTTAAATTGTTTTTCAACCAAGGCTTTAAACGTAGGAAAAACAGTGGAAACATCATATTTATGTTTAAGGGGATAAAGCCAAACATAGCCAGAGAAATGATCAATAAATATTACATAGAATTTGAAATTATCAATAGATGGAAAGGGTGTAGGGCCCCATACATCAGCATATATAAGTTGTAATGGACGTTCACTAGTAAGACTGGACTTATAAAAAGGTAACTTATGACTTTTGTTTTGAAGACAAGTAATGCATGAGAAGGAGGAGGTGTTGGAAGACGACATGTGATGAGCAGCGAGAACTTTATGAAGAGTGTGAGAGGCAAGATGCCCCAGACGTTAGTGCCAGCATGTAGGGGAGGGTAGAGAGGTGACAGCAAGAGCATGTGGTGGGGGTGAATAGAGCTTGTAAACATGGTTGTCATTGGGTCCTTGAAGCAGTGTCTTCCCTGTTCCCAGAGCTTTCATCTTGAAACAAGTGGGAAAAAATTCAACAAAAACTTGTGGTGACAGAGTTGAGAAACAGACAGTGAATTGTGATTAATTTGTGGAATATAATGAACCCTTGGCAAGGTGTCTTCCCTGTTCCCAGAGCTTTCATCTTGAAACAAGTGGGAAAAAATTCAACAAAAACTTGTGGTGACAGAGTT
>JAOSBL010000211.1:29433805-29446728 GCA_027568915.1 Erythroxylum roraimae | reverse complement strand
TGCCTTTGGTTCAATCTCCCAGAATCGACAACTTCAACTCCATATTGAACTTCAAGAATTGAAAAAGAATGATCTCTCTGTCTCTCAATACTTACAAAAGGCAAAGGCTCTTTCTGATGAGCTCAAAGCCGTGGGCAAGCCTCTTTCTCCTGCAGAATTTAATGCGATTATTTATCGCAACATTGGATCTGATTTTCATAGCATCATTACTGCTCTTAATCTCCGCACTGAACCTGTTTCCTTTTATGAGCTACATGGGCAATTGGTTGCTCATGAAATTCTCTTAAAAAGCTCCATTGAAGCACAAGCAAACATGGTTCTTAAGAGTTCAGATCCTATTCTTACAACACCACCAGCATCCTCTTCTCGTTCTCGTGGTTTCTCCTCCAATTCAGTTGGTTTCCGTAATAATAATGGCAACAATCAACGCCCTCGTGGCCCTTGTCAAATCTGTGGAAAAGGTAACCATACTGCTATCAATTGCCATCGTCGGTACAGTCCAAAAAATCAAATCTACCAAGGCAATCAGCCTTGGCAAGGTTATTCTTCTCATAATTTTATTCGGTCCTCCACTCCCATAGCACATTTTCCTGCTGCAAACCGCCTTATGAACTGGTTTCTTGATACGGCCGCAAATTATCACATAACACCAGATGTTCAATCTCTAAGTGGCGTGACTGATTATAATGGCAATGATCTCCTCCATGTAGGTAATGGCCAAGGGTTACAAATCACTCACACTAGTACTGCTTCTCTCCCTTCTTCGAATGGTTCTTTGAAACTAAATAATGGTCTTTGTGTCCCTTCCATTATTAAAAACTTACTTTCTATTCAAAAGTTCTTGTCTGATAATTCATGTTTTTTTTTTAATTTTGGCCTAATTTTTTCTTAATCAAGGACCAGCGAACCCGAAAGGTACTGATGCAAGGACCTAGTGAGTCGGGCATGTACAATTTGTCTCCTACAAAACAAGCCTTAACAGCTAAATTACCGACCCTTGATGAGCGGCATGTGCGGCTTGGACATCCGAACTCTCAAAAGCTGAAGTCTTTATCAAAAAATAATTTAATTTCTAGTTCTAGCAGTAATTATCGGAATTTCATTCACTAACAGCCCCCTAAGCGAACGGCATACTTGACCGATATGACGCCATACCAATATCCTTGAGTTTGGTATAATGCGTTGAGTAATTTTATTTGACAATATGGCTTTATCCAATCTAAATTTAACAACTCTCTTTTCATATATGCTCATAATAGTATCACTACTTATTTTTTTGGTTTATGTAGATGATTTAATCCCTACAGGAAATAATTCTTCTTTTATAAAATATTTTGTTGCAACACGGGCTCATAAGTTCTCTTTAAAGGATCTTGGTAACTTAAAAAAAATTTAAGAGTGGAGGTTGTTTCAACCAAAGATGGTATCCTTTCATCTCAGCAACATATATTCGAGATTTGCTTGAGAAACCAAATATGGATCGTGCTAAAATTGCTACTAGACCAATGTCCACTTCTACCTCATTGAAACTCTATAACGGTTTAGCTGCAATTAATGCCATTATATATAGGCAGCATATTGGTGGTCTCCAATATATTTCTATAACATGTTCTGACATTGCCTTTCTTGTGAATAAATTATCGCAATTTACACATCGCCTGATTGTTTCTCACCTTGCTGCTCTTAAAAAGGTCTTTTGTTACCTTAAAGTTTCTCTTTATCATGGTTTGTCTTTATGATGCCAGGTGTCTCCTCGTCTATATATAGGCATTCTCTAACGTCAATTAGGTAGAGAATTGTGATGTTCACACTTCACCCACCTCTTATAGTCTTATATCATCTATTTGGGTGAAAATCTAATTTTCTGGTGTTATCAAAAACAAAAGGTGTTACTTACGACTCTATCAAAGCTTATTATTATGATGTTACAACCACTATTTCTAAGCTTGCTTGGGTTCAATCCTTTCTATCTGAGTTGGGCATTTCATTACCTTCCACACCAACAATCCATTGTGATAATATAGATGCTACCTATGTTTGTGCAAATCTGGTGTTTCACTTCAAAATGGAACACATAACCATGGATTGTCATTTTGTTCCTGATAAAGCAGCTAAAGGATAAGTTGTAGTTTCACATTTTTTATCTCAAGATCAAATGACAAATTTATTAGCCAAGCCCCTACTTGGTCCTCGATTTTCTACTCTTCGGTTCAAGATAGGTGTTCTTGATGGCACACTTATCTCGCGAGGGCATATTAGGGGTGATCATATAGCAACTCTAGCTCCTAAATCAAAGCCTATCAGAACAAATCACTCTCCATCTATCTGATGCTGAAATCACTCTTCAACAAATCAAGACGTAATCTTAAGGTCGTGGAATTCAACTGTACAAATTGCTATAGTTTAGAACATTAATGCGTTTCCATATTTGTTACCAAGTTATGTATATTTACCTAAATTTTTAACCTTATCAAACTGAAGTAGTGAATTACAATTCATGCATTATAACAATTTATTTTATACTCTCTACCTTACCTATCATCGGCGGTTTGTTACATTGCTTCTGACTAACTGCATGTAATGCGTCTAGTTGTACGTAAGTGAGTGGTTTGATTTAGAAATTCAAACATTAAGGTTTCTTCTTAGATGAGCCTAGATTGGCATTGCAATCATCTTTGACATATCCAAGGAATAAGAAATCTTTTGTTCTAGAAAAATATCTGTGGGTGGTAATATTATCCAAATTCTACCTAGGGAAATAATAAAACGCAGAGACTAAGTTTTTATAGAGTTGATGCATTATTTGTTTGTACACAAATACCAGAGGGAATAATCATTTGCGTAAAGACAGTGATATATCATGATTAAGGGGCTGTAAAAGAAAAGTATTCAGAAAAATTCCACTTTACGTACATGCAAAGTAGATAACCACTTACTCGATAACATCATCAACAATGATGTAAAAAATGAAAACACGATCATCTTTGTGAGATTTTCTTATTTTTAGTTTTTTTGGGTTATTAGGGCCGCCAATAAATATCTCAAAGCACGAGTTCTCTTATTCCCATTCAATATGGTGTTACTTAAACATAAAATGTTGGGATTTGTCAATCCTCCAATTTTTTGTTAATGTGATGCATATTACGTCTTATTATCGTGAGATATAAGATGATGATAATCCAAAAGAAGCACAGATCATGAATGAAACTTTTGATCAGAAAGCATCAGCTACAGTGCTTGAGAAAGGTTTGAACATAGAGACTGGAACTACTTAAGGTCTTCCAACCAAAATGTACTTGACATTTCTGAAAGTTACATGCTAAACCTAAATCAGCATAAGCTTTTTGCTTCACATTAATGGAAATTAAGAGTAGAGGATGGGAAAAGTTATAATTAAACTCGCCAGTCATCTTAAACTTTGGTTCTTTTCTCTCATAACTAAGAAGTAGTGAAGCTAGCTGAAACAAAGATTATAAAGAGATGAGAGTGGTGAGATTAAATAGAAGAAGAAACTAAAAGCTCCAAAATCTCAGTAAGTGGGAACTCCAACATTAGCTGAAGCTAGATGCCCATCTTTCATTAGAAGATCTTCTCCTACACAAAAACTCAACCAGAAAGTATGTTGTAATTAAAAGACTTGATGTCTATATAAGCATGAAACTAACATGCCTTTCAACCATTGGATAGTGAAAAAGAGAATATCTAGAGGAGAGGTGTGCATAGATTACCTGCTGGCGCACGTTAGTCTATTCAGACTGATCAGGCATAAGACCAAAGTGAATGTGTGGGAAGTGAGCCCACTGACATAGTAAAGACAAAATAGGTTCAGAGGAAAAGAAACCCCACAAAAGAAATTGAATGAAAACCCTAACCGGACATCATGAAAGAGCAACTCTAATATGGTAACTTAACTAGAAACCCTAAACAAGTTTCTTGGATCTTACATTCTTAGCAGCCGCACTAAAGGCTTCTCTGTGGCTTATATCAGGATTACCAGCTTTGATGCGTTGGATCTCGTTCCTGCAGCAGTCACAATTTTACTTCAAAATTAGCAAAGCTAAGTGTATAAATACAGAGAAGCCCCATTAATTTACAACCCTTACACACGCTGAGAGATTGACAAACAGTAAGAGAGAAGGTGTGAATGCTTCGAAATCATTACTCACTTGATGAAGCGATTGTACGCTGAGGGGACTCTCTGTCTCTTCTCCGGAGCTGGACACGGACAAGCAGACACGAGACACAGACATATTAATATCACTTCCGCTAACTTTTAGTCGCATTAATATTTCTGCTTTCTTTTCTTTTCTGCTTCTCTACTCTCATTTCTTTCCCTCTATGATAACTAGCTCAATAAACATTCTTCACTAACAAACAGTATTTCCCGGAGTACACAAAAAATCATTCATCATTTGCATTTTCGGGAGGGGAATGTGCTTTCTCCTCTCTCTATATCTATACGTTTTTACTGTGAGGAAAAATGCCAAAACTATCAACAATGTTCTATTGTTTATATTGTTGGCTTCATATGCTAAAGATAGAAAAGAAGTACACGAAATTAAGAAATGATGTCCCGAAGAGCAAAAGAAAAATACAATGCCTGAAATGATGTACGTTGCTTTATCTAAGCATAATAAAATCCTTTAAGCTTGTCTGAAATGCATGGTTTCTCAAAGTTAGTAGGTCAATGTGTTACTCAGCAGCTGCTCATGATATTAATTCTAGTCAGTAGATGCAGTTATTAGGGTTATGTTGACGGACGACATGTTAAAAGTGAATAGACATGAAAAGTTATTGCTAAATTAGGCCTTCCTAGAGGTGATTGAAATGGCAGACACAAGGGTCTTTCTGCTTTATAATTAACTTCAAAGGAGACCAAGAGATCTTCAAGAATCCAGACCAGTGCACTTAAGCCGAAAAACAAATTAATTCATGCTTCTTTTTCCACTCTCTTTTCCTGATTTTCCAATAAAATACTGAATCTTGACCATAAAAAGGTTGGGAACAGTCTCTAGATCCGAAAATTAACACAATTTATTCATAAGAGAATACGGAGGGAACAATGAAAAGGGTAAAAGAAAATGAATTTAAAGACTGCAAACAACTTAGGCTGGTTTGTCAAAGTAAGATGTATTTATAGGTTCTGGTTTAAATTTTTTTTACCACAATTCTAATATGAGGAATACTAATTCTCTCCTATTTCAAGAAGACAAAAAGGATATAATTCATATGATCATACAAAAGGAAAATGAAAAAAAGACGGATGCGATTCGAGAGAAAAAGAACAAAAGTAAAATGTCGATAGTCTCACGTCTGTTGATGACAGGTTGCCTTGGAAGCTCATTAGCCACTCTTCGAGCTTGATCACCCAAATCACTAGCAGTAGTTTGATTGATCAAGAAGTTTGGCGATGGGTTCGGGATATCATCCTGCGACATATTCATCCATAGAGGAAACATAGCACATTGATCTAAAATCAGTATATAGCGAGTTACGTCTGATAAGACAAGGTTAATGTGCCATCTATATACCAGAAGGCTATGAGAAGATGAAAAGAAGAGTTGACCCAAGTTAAACTGATTAGCTGATGGTAAAATCAGTCCACGCATATTCACAGGCAGGAGGCTGGTGCAGTGACCACATCTAACCGTGACAGTCTTGAACAAACTGGTGCAAGGAACGCTAACCTACCATAGATCAAAGGAAACCCAGAAAAGCATATTAAGGGAAATAATCATAAAATGATCAAGGAATAAGAAAGAGACCTAACTGATTAAGCTAAAGGCAAAAGGGCAACTGAAAATGGAGGCAAATCGAGATTGGTGATGGTAATACCGCAAGGACAGTGTCGCAAATGTTGCAATGGACATAGCAGAGCTGCTCGGTGGGCGGAAGGTGATCCAAAGACGACGTAGAAGAGGCGGACATGGTTGTTTGATTCCCTTTTCAACTCTTTTAAATTGATGATGATTGAGCTCTCTGTTGGTTGATTGATTGATAGATTGATTGATAGATTGACAGCTTAACAACCCACACACCTTGGATCTGCTTTTTTTTTTTTCTCCCCCCCTTTGATTATGAAGAGTTGTGAGAGAAAGTTGATGAATTTGGTCTGCTAGATATAAGAGGGCAGGAAGGGAGGAAACCCTTCTCTTTCCTCTGGTTATTGGTCTATGGATGTATTTACATGTGATTTTGTACGATACCACATATATGTCCATTATCCATGCATGCATATACATGTCACATGCATGCAACTCCATAGATAGGGCAATGCATGTTTGATTGATGATTATAAGATAATTACATGTGGTTGGCTTTTCAAGGCCTCTGTGTGTATGTTTGTGTGTGTAAGAGAGAGACAGTGTGAGAGAGGCGGCAGATGTGGGGGAAAGGAGCTGGACAAGGACGTGTGCATGGGGTGATATAGCTTTCACTTACTCATCTGTTGTTTTCATTAGTTAAGAGGGTGCGTTGGATAGTGTCCTTTTGCGGTGAGATTCAAACTCCCAAAGCCTTCTATTGGCCTCAATTTCCGAACCTAAACCTAAAACACCCTCCTTGTATCTCCCGGACAATAAGCCTCAAGCCTCAACTCTACTGTGTGCGTCAATAAGCTAGCCTCCGTCTCCCAAGGGCTACAGCTGCAATCAAGCCATTATTTGCTAATCACACATCACCCCAGATCTGCTCATTTCTCAAGCTCATGTTACCCCATATCATGGCATGATCATCACCTTTAATATGCTGAATTTGGTTTGTGATTAGCATGATTTGAAATTTGATAAAGAGATTCTTCTTTTTTGTTTGTGGTGATTTGACCACTCATTCTCTTTTGTCTTACACCAAGACAGATATTTAAGTCCGTAAAACAATCTCAGTGTCTCAGTCTCACAGAGCCTGAGCTTGCCTATGTCACTTCCTTTGCTAAATTTCTTTTCCCTTTTCTTGGCTTGTGTTGGCTAAATTAGTTTAGAACCTATCAGCACGGTTTCTTACTTTACGTTTTATTTTCAATTTTGGCAAAGCAACCCTAGCTTAGGTCGAAAAGGACAGCCGGTGATTTGGTTGTATATTAATTCTTTTTAAGGAACACTCGCCATTCACACTCATTTAAGTCTCAAGGAGTCGCTTGTCTCAAAAAGTGTACTAAATGTTAACGTTAATGTTACGCAGTATCTAAAGGGAATGGCCACGTATAACTTACGTGCGACGTATTCAATGCAGTTGTGACCAATAAAAAGTGCACAAAGTTTTTGTTTGCCTTTTTACATACAACCGCATGACCTATTCAAAATTTGAACCATACCCATCTAAGCTGTTGGAAGGCAAAAGAAGACTAAGAATCTGAGACATATGCTTGAATGACTCCTACCAAAAACTCAAGTTGAAAAGTGATCAACGGGTTCATTTCTTGGACAACCAAAGCAAAGAACATTGTTAAATATAGAAGGAAAAGAAGCTGTCAAGCTAAAACTTGTGTCTAAAGTCAAGTTAATGTTGTTTATTGATGTTCTCGTATAAATAATGTCAAATCAATAAATTTATGCAATTTAAGGAAAGCTAAAACTTCAACTAGAACTCATTAGTATAGAGAACTATGTTCAGGCCCGGCCTTGAAGGATACGTACTCGGGGCTCATTCTTAATTTGTTCTTATTTTGTCTCATTTTATTTTTTACGAGTGCCCACTTTTGTCCACCCTTGACATTTATAAAGAACAAAAAGAAGTAAAATAGAGACCCTTTTTTATTTTGTTCAAAGCTAATAAAATATTAGGAACGATCCTGACTGCTTGATTGTAATTCACATATACAATATTTGATATTTTCCAACTAAAGATAAGAAAGAGAGGGTTAAAATAAAATATCATGAATATGAACATAAATAGTTTTTTCTTCATAATTAAATATAAGAATAAAAATGATTATCCGCATTTGCAAATGTGAAAGAAAATAACAAGAAGCCCTAAAAAATGTTTGAAGTTCCTTGAAATGATTCAATGCTAGGGAAGGCCAAAGTGGCTATAAAACAAGGCACGGGGCTCCAATTATACGTTGAAAATTAAATTTTAAGATAAAATCATTTGATTAGAGCATATGAGGAAGTTAACCAGGATTAGCTTACTATAAATAGAAAAGGATTTTTGCATGTTCATTCTATACTGTGATACAAACATTATGCTGTCCTTTTTGTGTTTTGATAATAACTTGAGGGATGGTAATTAAAGTTGATTAATTAATTAAGGCAAAAGTAACCAGTAGCGGGCAGGCTAGTACTCCATAGACAAGGTCCAGAATCGTGCCAGCCGGAGCCACCACCTGCTAGCTATCAGTACAGCCTGATCTTTCTCGAATAATGTTACTAATACACCGCCAAATTTAGTACTGAACTTAGTTTTGGTGCAATACGAATGGTATCGACAAATATTGAATATTATTTTGAATAACTTTTTAAATTTATAAATTTTATAAAATTACAAAATAATGTCTTAATATATTATGTTATACATTTTTTTATTTTACTTCAACCATATCTTAAAAAATTATAATAATATAAATTTGATATGACAAATACTGCTTTATTTTTATTAAATATTATTTTTACATATTTCTTGTAAACTAAAAAAAATTTAATTTCAAATATTATTTTTACATATTTCAAAATTTATTATAATATTTTTACATGTATAAAAAATTATATATATTTAGTCATGTAATCTATAATTATTTTGTATAAGTTTAATAAAAAATTATTTAATAAATTCTTATTTATATTTTATTATTTATAAAATAAATTATAGACATTTTTATCATATTCCTTTTTTATGTATAGGTAATTATTATTTTACATAGGAGAAATTTAAGTTTAGTCAAAAATTTTAAAAATTTATAATTCTGGCCGATATTTTGGTTGCTGGTCAATACTAATCGAAAGAGCAAATACTTGATAGATACCAGCATCTAGTACGGTACCTTTTTTGCTATTATAGTTGGTACTGGTTGGCATGGCATTCTAAACAATATTCTTGACAAGCCACAGGCGAAGATCGAGATTTAAGAATCGTGCCAACTCGAACCATCCATCCACTAACCCTCACCAAAGTAATTTATACTCTTAAGACGTTAGCTCACCAGATCTCTGTACTTATACGGTAGGTAGTTCTAATTATGGAAAATCTAGATCATAACGTGACATTTTTCTAGAAATACCAACTGTTGATAAAAAATAAGAATTAATAAAAAATTAAGGAGATTTAGCCATCTGAGTGTGTATATGTTTTTGACAATTGACAACTTCTAATTTTACTATATTGATCAATAACTCACTGGAAGATGACATACTTTCTATGTATATATAGATTAAATCTCATTTTAATTAGTACAATTCAATTGCTTATTTACCAATTGTAATTTAACTTAACCATGAATCTAATAAGTCATAGAATCCTTCTAAAACATGAAATTCATCAAAAATATATTTTAAATTAAGGTCATCTATTACGAACCATGATTTGTGTTCTATGTCATGGATCATAGTTCTTTTTTCAAAATATGAATAAGCTCCTACACACTCGTGCCTGAGTTCGTAAATCATTCTCATTCTCTACAAACTTAGATACAATTTATGATAGTACCATATCCTAAATTGTGTCTTTTACAAAAACACCTCTGCCACACTAATATGATCATATCTTCAGCTTGTTCCTTCACCTTTGGTTTCCAGTCAAAATACACCTTAGGCCATGCATGTGTCCTAAGTTATGTTCATCCAAAGATTTCTAAGAAAAAACTTATGTTCTTTCTATAATATGTTTAGATTGTACCCAACTATATAAGTCATATATAATAATTTTTACCTTGATGAATATATAATAATCTCAACCTTGATGAATATATTTTATATAGGTTAGATTGTAGTCTAACATCTTGAGATATTAATTAAGCCTAAGCGATGTTTGAACTTTTTCATGGTAACCGAATTTTTTAACATATCAACTACATTATCTTAAATGTAAACCTTTTCCAAAAAGATCTGACTAAATGCAATCAATTTTCTGATCTTATGAAACCTCTTATCCTTTACTATAGTACTCATTTATTCTCCTGTGTGACCATAATCTCTTAAAAGGTAATTGGATCTATATCACTAATGGTAAGGATATATATGACCGAGTTTTCTCAATCATATCTACTTAGTGGCTTGATGGTTCATCTCACTCTATCTTTGGTCATACAATATTGATATTTTATTAGCCCCTTTTAGAATATAATTTTTATTGTTCTAATTATATCATACTACCTTAATACTATTCTTTACTGGTTTTAGCACGTTCTTTCCTTATTTTTTGCCTTAATATATGTTAATTTCTAAACATTCTTAAAGGTTACATAATATTTTTACACCCTTTTTCCTTATAAAAGTCCATCATCTATCATACACCAAGATGATTCAATTACATGTATCATACTATAGTAGTATCTTTCATTGACCCTACAAATGCTCTGTAGATTTTTTTTCTCTAATTTTATCCTTTTTATTATAGTTATTGCACTCTTTATTTCCTTAATATTTTATTTTTCAGTTTTATATCTAAAAGTATTTTCATGTAAGGTTCTAAAAAAGATTAATTCTTCCTGAAATCTAGTACATATCCAACACCGCTCAATATCTTAATCACTCCATCAAACATATTTATCTTTTCTTATCCTATTTAAATTGCAAGCTTTATCATCCCCAACCAAATAGTCCCAAAGATGCCTGAATTATATGAAATAAGTATTAATTTTGACCTATCCTATTCTAATTGCAAACTCTATCATCCCTAACCAGACAATCCCAAAGTTGCATGAAGTATATGAAACAAATCAATCCTTATTTGGTGTCATGTGATATGTGAGCATCATATATCTACAATCTATAAGTTCTATAATTGACTGGTTTAAATGTAAAGCATATCCTTATTATTGTAATCTGAGTCCTCGCTCTACACTATATTACAAACCTTGACAAATCATTAATTTTTCTTCTATCTTTTTGCTCCTTTTTGTTTGAAGCCTCGCTTGATATATCCAATTTGCTAGCACTTTTAGCATCAAAGTGTCTTTTCATTCTTGAGTTTTAACCAATAACTTCATTTAGACAAGTAATCTTTCACCTACTATCTTCTACGTTCCTAGTTTTTCTTTTCACATATGGGCTTTAAACTTGAGAGCTTTCACCAATATTGAATCACCGTTGGTTATTAGCCAATAATGCCCCAATGTGAGCATGGTCCCCATAAAGAGGTTTAAAATAATTGCTTTTTTATAATTCACAATAGTCATCTTGGGTCCCAATAAGATACTGTCTATTTGGTGAAAGGCATAGATACATTATTTTAGATTTGTTCCCTCCGATACTTAAGTCTATATAGTCTTTATTTCATATGCAATTTATTTGGAAGAAACTTCAACATGCATTGATTCTTTAGCTTCTTTCATATCTTTGTAGGGAATGCATTCTCTATGATGTGATATATGATCTTATTAGGGATGACAACTGGGCTATCCCCGGCCTAGCCAACCTTGAAGTCAATAGACTAAAACCAAGTTGACCGGACCTCGAGTGGAGTCTTGGGCCCAAACTTTCTAAAAGTCCAGTTCAGTTTAAGGTACCATTATAGGCAAAATGACATCATTTTGTATTTCAATTTTAAAAGAATTTGGCTGGGCTGAGCTCGGGTTACCTCAAGCCCAGGCCCTAGCAACCCAAGCTCGGGCTTGGGACTAGGGCCCACTCCAGCCCATTGCCTTTCCTAGATCTTGTCTGCTAGATACAGTTCCGCTAGACATTGTTGAATGATTCTAATTGAGTGTGTCTACATTCTTAGAAGTTAAGAGCAACTAAGTTCACTATGTTGATCAATAGCTTACTTAAATATTATAGATTTCATCTATATATAAACTGGCTTTATAATTATAAACTCTAAGTAATACTATTCTATAGTTTAAAATCTACCAAAAAAGTGTTTCCATATAATGTTATTTGTCGTGGATACAACTTAGCTATAATTATATTTGAAGTTCTGAATCTCATTATCTCTCTCCAAAACATGACACAAGCTCTAGCGCATTCATGTTTTAGATCGTGAATACTTCTTTTTTCTACATACTTGAACATTGTTGTGTCTTATATTATACCTTCTACAAGAACACCTTTGCCATACTAATATACTTGCATCTTCAACTCGTGTCTTCACCTCCTAGTTTTATTAAATAATACGCCTTGAACTATGTTCACATCTTAAATTGTGTACATTTAATAACTTTTATGAAAATGCCCGCATTTTTTTCCAAAAAAATCAACATTACTTCTATGTATATGTAAGCCATACATAACACTAACCATAAAATTTCAAGAATTAGCTACCTTTAAGGCTTTAAAACTAAAACAATTATCTGAATAGTAGTTAAGTGATGTGATTCATGTCCAAAAGGCAGCAACTTGGATTGCACTACAGACACTTAAATTATCATGCTTTTCACATTAAGAGTTATTCATGTGGTTCTTGTCGTAGAATTTGACATTAGGGGCCCAACAGTACACAATGATTTTCTTTCATCAGGATTATAACAGGAGGTTCTACTTTCTGTTACCACTTTTTACTAGCACGATAGGCCTGCTCACTATAGATTTAAAAAAGAGGTTCAATCTATATAGGCATGGGTAGTAAACATGGATGATGTTGGTATGAGATGGAGACGATGACTACGAATGACTGAAGTTTATTGAGGTGGTATGTAGCGCCCCACTTCCGCCGACCCGTGCCCGACACCGATCTGTGGTGTCCGAGCCCGAGCCTGCGCAAGTGGCGTGCTAGAGCAATCAGTTCACTTCAGTCGCTCGGCACAAACAGCCGAGCGTGGCACTTAACAGTCGAGC
>JAOSBL010000211.1:29410948-29426943 GCA_027568915.1 Erythroxylum roraimae | reverse complement strand
TTTAGACCAAATTTCTCTCCTATTCCCCTCCATTCTCTCCCTTTCTCTTTGCTTAATTTTATCCAAACAATGGAAACCAAGAGAAATACAATTCCCTTCCTTTCTTTTCCCTTGCTTTCCTTCCATCCAAACAAAGGCTTAGTACTACATAGAAAATAATTCTTAATAGTCGATTGCCACTTTAATTTTTTTGTTTAAATATTGTTATTAGTTAATGTAAAACTTAAAATTACATTTGAACCAACTTGGCCTTCACAACTGATTAATTTGGGTTGTGGCATAACCTCCCCCGATCCCCGGTGTTCCATATTCGTGCCACTTAAAGAAAAAAGAGGCCCTTGAGCTGGTGATACATGATATATTCCTGATGGTTTAGCATTTTATCTTGAGCTAAGGTAACCCCACCCTCCGAGAACTAAACCTCTATATGTTTGGTGCATGGAGATTGTAAAAGATTTGTTGTTCTCTTTGAACCACACAATATATGACATGCATGCGGCCCACAGAATTGGATGGGTTTCAGGGGACACGCATATCTTTTCCACCTTTAATCCATCAGCCTGATCTGATCGCTTTGTTTCAAGTTAGATAAAGACAAGGAACACTACTTAAGTCATCAGTAAAGGGACATTTAGACCTGCTTTTTCCCTTCTGTTGCTGAATTATTGTATTATCTATCAACCTGCTGTAGTGGCATTGTAATAAACTGAATACTTATTTACAGACATGGATGCCCCAGAAACGATACGAAACCCCTTCCCACCCCTACCACACGAAATGCCACTCTTCTTTGTTCCCTTGTTGCTTGAAATCTGTCCTTTTGAGTATGTACTGTATCTTCAAGTCTTACACTTGGGTTCTTCTCAGCAAATAGTATGGGAAAACACATGCTGTATACTAAAATGGAGAGTTTAAAGCAAAGAAAAGAGAAATGAACTCTTCCCAAATGACTTATAGTAGTTAGTTGATTCTGGTATCAGATAACACGTTAACCACTGGAAATGGTAATGGTAATTAGTCGAATAGACCATAATGAGAATCAATACCAAACTGGTGAAGCATAACTAAGTGGTTGAAGAAGGCCTGAATTGGCTTGCTCCATCCATGTCATAATTAAAGGCCTAGAACCAAAGCACGAGAGCAAGACCATCAAAGCTCAATAGCCCCTAGTCCAACAACACTTTTATTGGGACGATGCCCACAAACCAAGCCCATCTTCTGAAGAAATACAGCAACACGCGGTGATGGAAAAAACAAGTGGTTGAAGCAGAGAAGCCCATCTCACAATGCCAACAAAAAACTCTCTCTTATCCATTTCCCTGCCAACCTCACACTCCCCCCTGTTCTCTCCTCTTAGTCGCTCGAAAACTGCTATCTTGTAATGGCTTTAACATCTATCTCCCCCCTAAGCATTAAAGCCTTTAAAGTCTCCACTTCTTTGTCTTCAATGTCTCCATACCATTTTTCCTCCCTCTCCAGGCCTTCTTCTATAGTTTGTCAATTTCACTCGGAAAGACAAAACCTTTCTCTTGGTAACTAAAAATTTGCTACTTTTCTTTTACAGTGTTTGATACATGTACTTCATTTTGCTTCCAACTAACTGAATTTTCCTTGAAAAGGTAGACTGTTGTAGAAACAGAGATGAGGTGGGCAATTCAACATCCGTGAACTGGAGGACAGTGGTTTCTACTGCATTGGCAGCTGCAGTTGTTACTTTTGGCTCTGGTTTTCCTGCTACTGCGGACCTTAACAAGTTCGAAGCAGAAACTCGGGGTGAGTTTGGTATTGGTTCAGCAGCTCAGTTTGGTTCTGCGGATCTCAGGTGTGTTTTACCCATAACAACACTTGTGTTGTCTTAAGTAAATTTGTACTGCGAACGACTAAAGTAGCTCCTTTTATTGCTATTTATTAATTATGCAGGAAGGCAGTTCATGTGAATGAGAATTTCAGGTAATCATTTTCTATTAATTCTGATTGAGAATCTAACTGGAAACACCTAATACTATATATATAACACAGAAATGGAGAGCATAGCTAACGTTAACTTCACCAAGTATACGATATTTCACTCACAAAATAAAAGATCTTTAGAATGCTTTTAACTAAAACAAAAGTAAGTGAATTGATTCTTGAAGGTTTTTAAATAACTGAGAATCAAAACTGAAGGAAAGGTAATTAATTTTGAGAGAAGAATGACATAGTTAGCAGCAATGGAATTCGATAATTTTATTCATCAATCAGCCATTACATTTATAATGCTTGGAATAACAGAAAACTAGAGATTCTAGGAGTTTAAAAAATCAAAAAATCTAAACAACTTAACAATTTCTAAACTGACTAACAACTTCCTAAGAAACAGGAACAAGTAGATCTGAATATTTGCAGATCTAAAAGCAAATATTCAACATTCCTCCTTGCTTTTAAGAGCTGCAAACCCCAATTTTCTGCCTTAAAGACTCGAACTTGGTTACTGGTTAGTGGTTTTGTGAACAAGTTTGTCAACTGATCTTCAGATTTGCAGTAAACTAAAGTCATTTCTCCATTTTGCTGCACCTTCCTTAAGAAGTAGAGCTTGACATTGAAATGTTTAGTCTTCCCATGAAACACTGGGTTGTTTGAGATTGCAATTGCTGCCTGGTTGTTAACAAAAATCTCTATTTTCTGCTGCTACTCCATATGTAAATCACACAAAAGCTTCTTCAACCATAAAACTTGATTTACTGCTTCTGTAGCTGCTATAAATTCAGCTCCTGTAGTGGACTGTGCTACAATTTCCTGCTTCTTTGAGCACCATGAAAAAACTCCTGAACCTAAGCTGAAACAATATCCTGAAGTACTCTTCATATCATCAATGGAGCCAGCCCAGTCATTATCAGAAAATCCACACAAATTGAAGTTTTGACACTTCTCATATTTGACTCCATAATCGATAGTGCCTTTGATATACCTTAGTATTCTTTTTGCTGCTTTCAAATGCATTTCACTAGCACAATGCATAAATCAAGATAAGAGACTTACAACAAATAAAAAGTTTTTTCTTGTTGCAGTGAGATACATTAGGCACCCAATCAAGCTTCTATAATGACCTTCATTAACTTTATTAGCACCATCTTCCTTACACAACCTCTCTTTTTGATTGATTGGTGTGCTGATTTCTTTGCACTCCTCCATCTGAAATTTTTTTAGTATTTCTTTTTCATACTTCTTTTGGTAGATGAACACTTCATTGTTGCTTTGCTTAACTTCAACTCCAAAAAAATAGGTCATAAGACCAAGATCTGTCATCTCAAAAACCTGCATCATTTCTTGTTTGAACTCCTCAACGATCTTGGTATTTTTTCCAGTCACCAACAAATCGTCAACATAAAGGGATACTAAAAGAAAATCATTCCCCATATGTTTCACATAAAGAGTGGACTCATAAACTTTTTTCTAAGCCTAGGCTTAAGAGATGTTCATCTATTCTACCATACCAAGCTCTTGACGCTTGTTTTAGCCCATAGAGAGCCTTTTTCAGTAAATATACTTTATCTTCTTCACGTTGCTTCACAAATCCCTTTGGCTGCTCCACATATATCTCTTCCTGCAATACACCGTTTACAAAAGTTGATTTGACATCTAATTGAAATACTTTCCAGCCTCTTTGTGCAGCAATTACTAGCACCAATCTGATTGTGTCCAACCTAGCAATAAGAGCGAAGGTGTCAGAATAATCAACACCAAAAATTTGTTCATACCCTTTAACTACGAGCCTAGCCTTGTATTTGTTGATGGAGCCGTCTGCATTATGCTTCATCCTAAACACCCATTTTACTCCAATGATTTTTTTGTCTTCAGGCCTGTTAACCAGCTTCCATGTCTTATTTTTCTGAATCATTGAAATCTCGTCCTCCATTGCTTTCCTCCATTTCTGGTCTTTGAATGCTTCTTCATGGCTGGCAGGTTCACATATTGCTACATTGCCCCTTTGATAAATGTCAGAGAGTAGTCTCCTACCTCTAGCTGGAGGATCATCTTCTAATTCGTTCTTCCATTGTTCTGTTCCTTTAGGAAGGTTTCTTTGCAAGAGCTCAGCTGCTCCTTGTAGGCTTTTCCAGTCCCATTGTTGTTCTTCATTAAAGTGTAAATCTCTAGTGATTGTCATTTTCTCTATTTGTGGATGATACACCTTATAAGCTTTTAAGGCTGAACTGTAACCAACAAAGATGCCTAGAGTTGCCTTCTCGTCAAGCTTGTCATGCTTAACTTGTGGAACATGAACGAAACACACACAACCAAACACTTTAAGATAGCTGAGTGAAGGTTTATGCCCATACCAAGCCTCGAATGGAGTTTTATTTTGTAATGCCTTAGTTGGAAGTCGATTTTGCAAAAAAACTGTTGTGTTGGCTGCTTCTGCCTAAAACTTTTTAGGCAACTCCTTTTCATACAACATACATCTAGCTATCTCCATTATTGATCTATTTTTTCTCTCACTAACTCCATTTTGTTCTCGAGTGTAAGGAGCAGTGAGCTGATGTTGAATGCTAGCTTCTTCGCAATATGAGTTAAATTGCACTGAGGTATACTCCCTTCTGTTGTCAAACCTTAGAGTTTGAATCCTGCAGCCACTTTGATTTTCCACCATATTCTTGAATTTCCAAAATACTTCAGGCACTTCAAACTTAAATTTCAAGAAACAAATCCAACACATTCTTGTAAAATCATCTATGAAGAGAACATAATATAGGCTACCTCGCAAACATGGCGTTCTTTGAGGTCCTGCAACATCGGTGCGAATAAGTTGCAGCTTTCGAGAAGCTCTCCAAGTGGATTTTGGGAATGACATCCTACTTTGTTTTCCAAATTGACAAGCACTACAATTTGGCAAATAATTAGCAAGCTCCAGTAATCCTCTTGTTATATACTCCTTCTGCATGTTCAACAATCTTTGAAGATGACAATGGCCAAGCCTTTTGTGCCAAATTTCTGTGGTGCTAACCTCATTGTGATAGGCTGCCTGCTCCTCCATTGGATCACACGAGAAGCTTTTTCCTCTCATTTTAACACGACAAACCTCCTGACCAGCACTATAATAGATAAAACAATGTTGATCCTCGAAGGAAACTTTGAATCCTTTTTCTATCAGTTGACCCACATTGAGCAAACTCTGATCAATTTAAGGTACATAAAGGACATCTAAAATCATTTTTGTACCTGAGCTTGTGATGATCGTGACTGTCCCTTTTCCCTTGCCCTGAATGTAGCCACCATTCCTGATTTTTACCTTTGGGATTTCTGTAGGCTGCAAATATTTGAAGAGAGTTCTATCGTAGGTCATATGGTTTGTACAACCACTGTCAATCAGCCGGCATTCCATAGAATTGGTTGAAAAATATGTCGCCCCAAACATCTAGTCTTCTTCATCTTGGTCTGCGACTTGAGCATCTGCTATGTGGTTTTGAGATTTGCTTTTGCAAATTTCTGGTTCATGTCCAAGCTGGTTGCACTTACTGCATCTTGCGTCTAGCCTCCTCCAACACTTGAATGGTGGATGACCCATTTTGCTGCAGTGCTGCCAAGGTGGATAGCTTTTCTTTGAGTTTTTCCCCCTTGCTTTGGATCTGGTTATTTGCACTGCTTTCGCTACTTGATGCCTGATTTTTCTTGTAAAATTTCTTCTTGTTCTTCCCAACTTCCTGGTGCTTGGCTGGCAATGCTCCTTCAACTACACGATCTTGTCTCATAAGCCTCTGTTGCTCTTGGGCCTGCAAAGCATTTAGCAACTCTGCCAAAGTGATCTTTGATAGATCTTTTGTGTTCTCCAAGGTAGTTATAGACGATTCATATCTCTCAGGCACCGTTACAAGAATTTTTTCAACAATTCTGGAATCAGAAAGTTCAGTGCCAAGTAACCTTACCTTGTTGACAATGCCTAGCAGTCTGTTTGAGTATTCCTTAACCGTCTCAGACTCTTTCATTCTTTGCAACTCAAATTCCCTTATTAAATTTAGCACCTGCATGCCTCGTATCCTTTCATCTCCTGCATATTCTTCCTTCAGATAGTCCCAAACTTGTTTTTCTGTTTGGAGAGTCATGATTCTCGTAAAGATGGTTGTTGAAACACCAGCAAATAGGCATGCTTTTGCCTTTGACTTTCTGGTTTTTCTGTCTTTATGATTTTTGATCTGGGCCACGGTGGGATTGACTGGCAGCGGATCAACATCATAATCCTCTTCCACGGCTTCCCAGAGATTTAAAGCCTCCAGATATGTCTCCATTCTTACAGCCCAAAGCTGATAGTTTTCTCCATCAAAGATAGGAGGAGCAATTAGTGAGAAACTAGCTTCAGCTTCCATTTCACATATCCTGTAAGAAAAGGCTATGATACCAGATTGAAGTTTTTTAGATAACTGAGAATCAAAACTGAAGGAAAGGTAATTAATTTTAAGAGAAGAATGAAATAGTTAGCAGCAGTGGAATTCGATAATTTTATTCATCAATCAGCTATTACATTTATAATGCTTGGAATAACAGAAAACTAGAGATTCTAGGAGTTTAAACAATCACAAAATCTGAACAACTTAACAATTTCTAAATTGACTAACAACTTCCTAAGAAACAGGAACAAGTAGATCTGAATATTTGCAGATCTAAAAGCAAATATTCAACAATTCTCTTTTGTCTTACAGACCTATGTAACAGATTGTAGAGATAAGAATATGTAACCGCTAGAATATTTCAAGACGTAAGTATCAAGAAAGTAATGCCTTTCCTCCTTTCGTTACAGCATATGATTACAGATAGATTTTAGTTTCCTGTCGTCTTTAAATGATTTTCTTGCTATTCACTGATTGAATTGTAATCTGAAATCATGCATGAAGAAAGCAGAAATTGTGAAGTAAATGTAAGGGATCTAATGGAAGTAAATTACGAGAATAATCTATTCTGAATTGTGCCTTATATCCATTTAGTTTTTCATTGTGTTTAAAAGTTTCAAATGCATTTTTGTGTGTGCTTAATTAATCTCATGGCTGATACAGAAGAGCCAATTTCACAGCTGCTGATATGAGAGAATCAGATTTTAGTGGTTCAACTTTC
Organism: Erythroxylum roraimae; assembly: GCA_027568915.1. Taxonomy (NCBI): domain Eukaryota; kingdom Viridiplantae; phylum Streptophyta; class Magnoliopsida; order Malpighiales; family Erythroxylaceae; genus Erythroxylum; species Erythroxylum roraimae. Next base: position 29,419,863 of record JAOSBL010000211.1, on the reverse strand, counting down.
AATGGTGCCTACTTGGAGAAAGCTGTGGCATACAAGGCAAATTTTTCAGGTATGAACTAGTTGTCATTGCACATCTTGTTGACATAGTAATAACAAAAAATCAGTGGGTGACATCTTCCTATTGTATTATGCACTTTTCCTCCTGTACTTACATCTAAGCACTACAAGCAAAATTCTGCATGAAATCTAGTTAACCTTCCAATTTGATACTTGATAACTTTTCGGATTTATCTCATGAGATGGATGCCCTTTTCTTTTGTATCCATGGACAACTTGGAGCCGCCATCAATGCCCGTACTATCATCCTATGAGAAGGCAACTCAAACTTAGGAAGGTTCTCCTCTTGTGATTGGTATATGCTTAAACATTGGCCTGAGAACATCTTCCCTGTGCTTTTTCCATGTGATCTTTCTGTTATTTTCCCTTGTCCATATCAAAGTCCAGGCATTTAGTCTTTGGTTGAATGGCTTTATGGTCATGAATACTTGTAAAGGTTGTCCTTGTTGTCCAAGGACAGTTTGGGGCAGCCATCAGAGCCTGCACTTTATCCAAAGAAAGGGGAATTCTGACTTAGCAGGGGCCTCTTTGTGTGTGACAGGCATACGTTCGGACATTGACCTGGTGACATCTCCCTAATACTTTTTCCCATGCCATCTTTTCTCTCTTTCTCCTTGTCCTCATCAAACTGCACGCACTCCAGTCATTGGCTGAATTAGGTCGCAAATATTTGTTGAGGTCCTTTGGCACCTTTCACTCAGAATTCCACCTCCCTTCTTTTCCACTGATGTACTTGCAAATTCAGATATCTGTTGGAAGTGTCTCCAGTCCCAAAGGAACTTCTTTATTAACTAGCTCAGGGTCAACCCACAACTTTAAGGGAAGTTTTGAATGGCTGAGATTCTTCTCCTAGGTTGATTAGTCACAGCCTTCATGGCTTTCTTTGGAACATTGGTAGCTTCATGGACTGATATCTTTGATGGATAGAGCAATCCTGCATTATCCTTTGGCAAACTTATTAGTGTTGAAGTGGCATTTGCTATTGATTTCAGCTCAACCTTCTTCTCAAAGGAAGTCATCTCCTTTACATCAGAATCATGTTATAAAGACTGGCACCTCTAGATCAGTCAGTTTCTTAAGCAATTCACCAGAAGTTTCTGTGTGAGGACCACAATTTTCGGAAAATCACGGATAGCAAGCTTTCTCTTCTTTATGCACTCCAAAATATCAAGAGAGGCACCGTTCATATTTAGTAGCATCTTCTGAATCTCCAAGATAGGGTCGTATTTACCTTTCTCTGAATCCATGAAATATTCAGCACATTTACTTGATATATTCTATGATTAGAAAATAATATGAGCAACCTTTTGCCACTTAGTTCTTCCATAGTTTTTGCCTACTTATAAAGTTATAGTTTCCCAGGACTGAATTAAGGCAATAGTGTTGGAGAATGGTTCAAAGATGTTTAAAATGTGGTCCTATTTTTTATGAGTTATCTAAGTTTGTTTAGATTGTTTCCTTTATCTTAGGTATTTAAACTTTTAAACTTTTCATTTGTTTTGTTAATCTTTACTGAGATATTAGCTAAGTTTGTTATTTCATTGCTTATATATTTAGGCCTTCAATGTCAATGTAAACTGTACCCATCAATAAATTGCCTCTTGCATTACCTCTTTTCTACTCTTTTTTTCTGGTTAATTTCTGGTTTTAAAACCCAACATGATATCAGAGCTCCTTATGATCTTAAGGGACCTGTGAGTGTTCGACAAACAGTAACGGCATGACATCCAATAATACATCAACTTTTTTATCTCCAATTTTTAATGGTGAGAACTATCAAGTTTGAGCAATCAAAATGAAAGCTCACTTAAGAGGTATTGGCTTGTGCCAGTGGGTTGAAGGTGAAAGGCAAATATCACCTTAAGAAAATAACCCAACACTCAATCAAATTAGGGCTCACACTAGGAAGTAACCCAACACTCAACAAATTAGGGCTCATGAAGTTGAAGAAACCAAAATGCCAAGAGCCTTATCTCAAATTCATGTTGCTGTCTATAAATCAATTTTCCCAAGAATTATGGGTTGTGAAACAACCAAGAAAGCTTGGGACACACTAAAAGAACTCTATCATGGTATCGATAAAATAAGGCAGATGTGGGTGTTAAATCTCAAAAGAGGATGAAAGAAAAGGAGACTCTACAAGAGTTTTCTGACAAGCTAATGATGGTGATAAATAAAATTAGATTGATAAAACAAGAGCTACCTGATAGCAAGATCATAGAAAAAGTGCTTGTAAGCTTGTCCGAAAGATTTGCGGCAAAAATTTCATCTCTAGAGGATTCAAGAGATATCAATCAAATGACCTTGACTGAATTAATCAATGCCTTACATGCTCGATAGCAAAGAAGGATGTTGAGAAAAGAAGGAACTCAGTAGGTAGTTGAGGGGGCTTACTTTAAAAAGAAAAGCTCAATCTCAATTTGGTATTTTCAAGAAGCCTGGTCATGATGAAGACAATTGTTGGTTCAAAGGAAAGCCTTAGTGTTTCAAGTGCAAGAAGTTCGGGCATATATAAAAGAATTGCAAAAATAAGACTAAAGAAAATGTCAATTTGACACATGTTGCTGAAGAAGACTTTTTTTTTAAATATTGGTGAGAAGAGCACCAAGAAGAAGCTTTTTGGAGAGGAAGTGCTCCAACCATTGAAGGGTGATGGGAAGTACATCATCAGGTTCAAGAAGTCTTACAACTTTGAATCAAGAGGGAATGTTGGAGAATGATTTAAAGTTGTTTAAAATGTGTTCCTATTTTTTATGAGCTATCGAAGTTTGTTTTGATTGTTTCCTTTATCTTAGGTATTTAAACTTTTAAACTTTTCATTTGTTTTGTTAATCTTTACTGAGATATTAGCTAAGTTTGTTATTTCATTTTCTAAATATTTAGACCTTCAACGTCAATGTAAACTGTATCCATCAATAAATTACCTCTTTTCTACTCTATTTTTTTTAGTTAATTTCTGGTTCTAAAACCCAACAAATAGTTTCTCATCTGTTAATAGCTTAGGCACCAAACCCAAGTGGTATATGGAGCAACACAAATTTAATGTCATGTTGTAATGTTTGATCTAACAATGGTGTGAATTATGTTTTTGATGCAAAATTTTATAGATGGGGTTATCTAGGTTGCAACAATAAATTCTGTAGTGTCAATGAAACAACTGGAATATTAACTGATTGTATAGACAACTGATCAGGTTTTGTTGGGTTACATCACTAATAAAACATTAGCAACAGTTAAGATTGCAAGAGGTTAGTCAATAAAATTCAAGAAGCAACAACTAGCTTGGCAGTCATTAAAATAAGTGGAACCTGTGGAAAAAAAAGTGGAAAATTCAAGGATTGACCTTGTTCTCTTTCAAGAATAGAGTGCTTAAATTGTTCGGTTTCTTTATACTAGGAATTTATGAAACCCTAGTAAAAATTCTCTTTCTTTTTGCTTATGGTGAAAAAAGGTTATGTGCTTATCCAGTAATAGGCTAAATATCCTCTTGATCTTTGTATTTCTTCAAAATATCAGTCTTTTGTTCTAAAGAGCGGACCGCCACAGGTAGGTTTCAAATTGTATTATTTTGGGATCGGTATTGTGATTTATCTGGGCCCTGTAGCAGTAGAAGGAATCCGAAATTGTATTCTTTTGGGATTAGAATCTGATTTGTGAGTAAATCAATGACAACATGAGAAACTAAACATAAATTCTTGGTTAACTAAATGTTTAAGCTTTTGTTTGGTTTGTTCTCTATGTTATCATCACGGATGTAATGCATAATTATAGTAAGGTGCGAGAAAATGAATACTTTTTTTTCTTTTGGCAATTAACAGGTGCGGATTTGAGTGACACATTGATGGATCGCATGGTATGACTGAACTGTTTTTTATGCATATGTGGTTTAAGGCAGTTGGAAAACTAAAATTTCATCTTATATCTGGTGTTTTTAGATTGGTTGAGATGACTTGTTTTAATTTACGATAACATATATTCTTTTAACAAAAGCGCGCACAGATCTATGATGACAAAATGCTGAAATACATTTGCAGGTCCTGAATGAGGCTAACCTCACCAATGCTGTTCTTGTTAGATCAGTACTTACTCGAAGTGATCTTGGAGGTGCTGTTATAGAAGGAGCTGATTTCAGTGATGCGGTTTTGGACCTTCCCCAGAAACAGGTTCTTTTATATAATATATCCATTAAGGTTTCACCTCAATGATCTGATGAGAAGTGTTTCTCGCATTCAATTCCTATGATACTACTCAAGAGTCATTATTTGGTTCTTGTAAGTGTGATATGTTACTAGCTAGTTCGATTTAATTTAAGCGTTCCCTAGCATCAGCCAGAAACTGGGAGAATTAGACTTTGAACTTTAGAATAATAACTACTGTTCTTATTCAACAAGTTGGGCTGTATTCTCCTGACCTATGGCTTGGAAGTGGAAAGGAACTAGACCAACTAATTGGAGTGTTAACGTTCACTCAATGGGAGCTACTATTAAGCTTCATTGGCTGCCTTTCGTACTTAAGGCAATACTATGCTCATTCTACCATATAAAACAACTTATATGCATGATGGACCTAGGCACAGCAGAAGAGGATATTTAATTTTAAGAGAGCTGAGATTGATAAGGCAAATTGGAGTAACTTTGACTTATGATCTGGAGAGCCAATAAAGAAATTAAATTTAAATTTGAGCTTGTCTCCCTGTTTGCTTTCTAGCTCTGTTATGTTGCTCTGTCATTGTAATTCAGCTTTTTAGCTGGATCAATTTCGTATTTAAATCCCTGATCATCAAACAAAAGTAAATATTTTCATCTATGATGTTGGCCATGATGAGCGAAGTCAAGACATGCTGGCAAGAATAATTATATGTATGGCTTGGGAGTTGAAAAATGCCTCCTTGAGTTGAATATCCTCGTGAAAAACATGTAGGATGATCCTTGTTGTGGGTGCCTGGAGACTTGAGCACTATGCAAGCTTGTTAATCAGAATTGAAGTTCATCAATATGTGATTCTCTCTAATAATTGACTTTGTGAGAAATAATTGTTGACAAGAACTCCCACTATGAGACTACATTAAAGTGGTTCAATTTTGGGTTGTTCTGGGTAGTCCATGGTTTTTTTAGGAACATGGAAATTGGTCTAGACTTGTAACTGTTATGGAAAGATGGGAACGGTAACTCGAATTTGTCATGAGCAAGGTTATGGTTCTGCTGAAGTTATATGGTTTTCAGTGTAGCACTATTTTTGCGATTGGCATGTATTGGTTGTTCAACTGTTATGAAACTCTGTTTCTAACGCAACAATGAAATATCTGGAGAACTTTTAATGGGACATTTTCCCAACGCAGAAATTGTTGTGTTTTCGTAAAAAATACTGTATCTGCTGTTACGAGCTTATTATGCAGCTTCAATAATGCGGACAGAATGTATACTTTAGAAAGTATCTGGCCTTGAAGTTGCCTTTCTGTGCACTACTTGGTTCTGGCCTTGAAAGTAACCCTCCAAATTTGCTGTTGAATACTAAAAACTTGAACTGAGCAACTCTGGAGTTGCTAGATCACGAAGTTGTCCATTACTCACGATTACAATTCCGCATAAGCGTATCTTTGTTGATCATTCTGGATTGCTGGCTGTTAATCTTTCAAATTCAACAGTTAAGGTTGCTTAGAATGGTTCAAGGTACTTGCACTATTTGGTATTTTCTGTTATATAAACGACAAATTGGGATCTTGAATATGCCTCCAAATGTTCTCTATCTTTATGGAAACAAGTTGGTTTTTTTCCTTGGTCTATGATATTGACTTTAAGGTTGTATTCAGGCTCTCTGCAAGTACGCAAATGGCACAAATCCTATGACTGGAGTGAGCACTAGAGTAAGCTTAGGTTGTGGAAATAAGAGGAGAAACGCTTACGGTAGTCCATCTTCTCCTCTGTTGAGTGCCCCACCTCAGAAACTGCTTGATCGTGACGGCTTCTGCGATGAAGGAACTGGTCTTTGTGATGCTAAATAGTTGTACGGAGATGATAGAAACATCAAATACCCATGTACATGGCTGCACAGAATATTGAATCAACAGCTTTTTGGTTTCTTATGAATCACCAAAGTTTAAAGAAGTAGCAAGCATATCATTTACTTCCCTACTTTTTCTGCTATTAGTGGTCTCAGAAATTTCTAATCCCCTGATAATTATTAAGATGGATTTACATTATTGACGAAATCCTTGTTTTAGCAATTTTACATTGCTCCTATCGGCAAATTTGGTATCATCATGCGCCTTGTCTGTTATAAGCTAAAGTTTAAATGAACAAATCTTTTATACATCATAATAAAATCAACTTAAATTTATCATAAGATCACTATTACCAATGTTTTAAAAACTAAATTGATTCGATCGATTTAATAGTGAAAACTTTAAATTGATCAACTCTTCGAGTCGATTTTCAATATTTTGGTTTGATTTAGTTTAATAATTTTTGTTGTTAAAAACTGTTCAATTTTTTTTATAAACTAAAGTAAATCAATTAATTTTAGCTTAACAATTTATTTTTCAGTTAGACTTTAAAATTTTCAATTAATAAGGATAATATTTTTTAATTATTTTTTAATTTAATCAGTTTTATGATAATGTAATATCGGTTGAATTTTTTAAACCTTAAATTTTTTGTCTTACCGATTTAACTTTTGATCTATTTTTGAAAACATTGACTATTACTAATCTTATTCTTAGTAAAAGGCTTAATTTTTTATTCCATGTTTATTTTTTGTAAAATTATCTCAATTGAATTGAATTATATACTCAAATAATATACCATTTCTTCTGAAAAGTTTTGAGTTTGGTGATATTCATATTTATCTAGTGGCATACACTGGCTACTTGGGACTGGTACTTAGTATCTCAGTGTGCTTGCACTTGGTTCAAGAACTAGAAGTTGAGCATCTCTTAAAGTTTTAATAGTAAAAGATGGAACAATGGCAATACATCAACGAAGGATATGGGTTTGGATTGATGGAAATTCATCAAGCACAGTGTACTAGAAAAGGGATAACATTCATAATATCATCGTCATCACCCAGTTCGAAATTTCGCAACGAAGCAAGGTCTGAAGAGGTCTAATAGTACGCAACCTTACTCTTATATGGTAGATTATGTAGGAATAAGGCTACGTACTATTATCTTAAAATTTTGAACTGAGTCAGAAAATATATTATTTTAGTTATATATGTAATTAATTAAAATTAGACTAATTTCTTAAGATAAATATGATTTATTTCAGTTTGTTCATGGAATAACTTCCTTAGCCTATATATTCTATTGTGTTCGTTATGAAATCACGGCGGAATTCCATCTCACGCTTAGTATAGGAATAGGCATTGGCTGGTTGAGAAGTCAAATGATTGCAGAAAAAGTGCTCTCCACCAGTTCTATATCTGAACTCTCAAGTCAAGCATCGACCAAACCATTAGTTAAATATATCAATCAAGTTGGCTTGTTGTTCACTTTTCACTTTTTCTAATGCGGTCTAAGAAGTGCACCCCATCAAGCAACAAGTTCAGAATCTTTCATGCTTGTCTCCTTTGTAACTGTCCCTGAGGCATTGCCATCCAGGGAATGTGCCCTCCTAGCCTGTCAATACTTATCCTTCTGTCTTCCTTCAACCTCAAACCCTTTTTAACTCCACGGTCATTGCAAAACTTGCCGAAAGTTTCATTCTGAATCGCATTCAACTCTTATAATGATCATACCATTTTTATAGGCAACTTGAACTAATTCAACTTAGAATTTCCAGACAAAACAACCTCTGTACCTTCCTTAGTATTATATACTAAGTATGAAATACATTGATCATAACACGAATCCTCGTAAATGCCGAAGTTAAATATTTTTCTCATTTAAGATATTTTCTTGGCGGAAGCTTACGGTTAAAATTGACGGGATTTATCACGATGCATGATAGAAATATGAAATAAATGAAACTAATGTTGTATCAAATTTCAATTGATATTGATCCATATTTTAAGTAAATATACAAAAATATAGATATTTATTCACACATAGTTAGAACATAGTATTCAGATATATTATATCCAGAGACAGATAGTATAAGGAAAAAAACATTTAGTATAAACTTGATGTAAAAATAATAAGATACGTGTCTAAAAGTTTACTTTCGTTAGCCATTTTCTCTGACGAACCTGATTGTATTAGAAGTAAAAATTGATCTAGCGCGTATGCAGTTTACCTAAGAGTTCTGATAAATCCTTATTTTTAATATTGATCAAATGTAATAATTATAAATTTAATAAAAATGATGACCATATTCCAACCCTAAGTTCATGTGAATGAGATCCAACTACACATTAGTGTACTAGTCTTAACCCTACGTAACCCAGCCTAGGCATTAGTGACGTAATTCTGTCTCTAACTCAACTAGATTGTACTGGCTCTGATTACATTGCCTAAGGTTATGTTTGATTGGATGATTATTAATAAAAGATGATGAAATGTAATATTATTTCTTCATTTAAGAATAGAATTTATAATTGAATAGAATAAAACAGGATGGAAGGGGAGTATATTATATCTCATTTTATTCTAAACAGTAAAAATAAGTTACCTCCTATTTGGAGAATTTAGGATAGAATGTAAAATGATAAACATTATTTCATTATATTACATTATAAATCTTTCCATTCCTTTAAATAATAAATTTTTAATATTACATTTATTTATATTCTATTCTATTATACTCCCTCCGATTCATAATAAGTGTCGTTTTAGATACATTTTATTTATTCAAAATAAGTGTCATTCTTGACTTTATATGCATGTTTATAATTTTACTTCCAAAATTAACCTTTAATTTCTC
>JAOSBL010000211.1:29389037-29399535 GCA_027568915.1 Erythroxylum roraimae | reverse complement strand
TATCATGGTAGAATAGTACCTTATATATACCGTGGATTACCACTAGGTTTAGGTCTTTACGTAGATCATCGTGTTTGTGTGGGAGACTAACTCCTGTGAATGGGCCGTGGATGCATGGATTGAATGTCTTGAGCCTGGGCCTGGCACAGCCGACCCAACCAATATTCATATCAAAATTTCTTTTTCTATAAATATAGGTTAGGAAAGAAGAACTCCCTACTTAATAATTTTCATATTTTATTGTTGACACTTAAAACATATGCTTTTCTAACTAAAATGAATTCGTGTCACAATCTGATCATATGAATTAAGATGTCAATTACAAAATTACTAAACATATAAATCTATTCATAAGTAAAATGTAAAACAGCGGAAGAAAAGGGACAAAAAGGGGCATTGTATATTGTGTTGGTGGTGCAATCAATTAGATAGATTACATCTTAAGGGGGTGACGGTAAAGCACTCGAACCCTCACCGCCAGATTCTACATCCAAAGGGTAGTGTGTTTGTCCACTTCCGCGTGGTGTACACGATCAGACTAATTATGATCCTTTTCACAGCCTAATATTAATTAGTATTCTAGATGTTTGACAATTACAGAGGTCATGACACCCAATTGATTTTACTTTAAGGGTCTTCATCTTATAGTACTGTTGATTGCATTCTTGTTATGAGCCCTGTTTTTAGTCTCTCAAGGGTAGCATTGTTTTCTTGGCATATAAATAGATGCCAAGAAAGATAGTATGATATAGACATAAAGGTGTTAAATTCTGAGGTTAATTTAGATTTTCATCTTAATACATATGAAAGGTTTATATTCCAAGTAAAGCGGAAGAGAGAAATGTATTTCACTCTGTAATTCTATTGAACTCAACATAAATAACTATTCAACACTTGTAAAAAGATGAATTACCATAAGTATTTCAAATTAGTAAAAAAAAATTACAATTTAATCATGTGAAACTTTGTTTTTAACAAATTAGTGGATTCCTTTGATTATAGACTTCATGTTTAGGAGGGGATTTAGCTCACTTAATAACATATTCAAGCTTAGTCATTGGCGTTTGATAATTCATAAATCTGCCAAAATAAGTTTAAACTTCAATCTTATTTATGGAGTTGTGATAAGAACCTCTAAAGTCTAATGAAAAAGAAGTTCTACATAATATGAAAAACGAAGCATAAATATCACATCATCAAAAGCTAATGTGTACCTTTATCACTTCAATCTACCTTAACGGCCACATTAATCAAAATGGCATTTATTTGTCTACTTATTGAAATTTATCCTTCTTTTCTTTTTTTTTTGGGTTGAATATCGTATGGAGATTTCCATATTGAATGGTGGGATCAATGATAAGATATTTATTTTATTAAAATGCGTCAAGAAGGGGTTATTGCATCCATCACATTTATAATACATAGGAAACCTCAAGCATAAGCATTTTATTATCTTAAGTCACTCTATTTTAGAGCTGGTTCTCGGATCGGAAAGCTCCTTAAACAGACAAACAAAATGAACAAAGACCCCCAAAGAGGGAACTGAGTACTTATTCCTTGAAAAGTGCAAATATTAAATTCTGAGCAAAAGTTACTATTTTTTAAGGTTTGGTGGCGTTCCAAAAAAGTAACTAATCTCCGATAGGCCTCACCAGTCACCAGTCACCAGTCACCAGCAACAACTGCCCACGACATCTGGTTGGTTGGACTGTGGATTACAAAAACACAGGTGTTTATTTAATCATTTTTTGTTCCTAGAAAGCTGTTTCTACAATGGACCCCACCAACCGACTCAATTCATCTAGATAGTGACACTTCTCCAAATTTGCTCAGCTCAGCCAACAAGCCGAACCACAGTAGCTGATTAGAACAAGCAAAGAATGATGGTTTCCAAAATTTCAGGTGGGACCCACTAAAATCCAATGATGTTAAACGCTTATCATTAAGCTCACAACATCGTCGGGCCCCACCTCTAAAATTTCTCTGTGCAGTGGACCCCACTTTCCCTGAAGCCAACTTGCTTCCTCCTGTAAGGACACTTGTAAACTTTTTGGATTTTTATAATTAAAGATTTTTTTTTTGTAATCTAAATATGGACACTCAAGGTGGGGTGCTTATGCGTACCGATAAGTTAAGCTATAACTTCAAATTACTGTTTCCGGATAATCGGCCAGTGTTGGACTTGAGGACTAAGCTACGGTAGGCTGTGACATTAATGTAACTGTTTATTACTGTAAGTTAGCATTTTGAAAAGTGGGTGGCCAGATAAGCATTCTCGCAAGAAGTAAAGAAGTGAAGCAAAAGTCTCACACGTGATCCAAGTGTCATCTTTTGGTCCCCACCCTAGGCTTGTGTGGCACCTTTCACTAGAATATTTACATTTTACGTTGGAAGATTATTGTAATTATTGTTAATATATCATAAGACTTTGTCAATTTTGAAATTTTGCTTCCTATATTTATGTTATCGAATGGTAGTGATCCAATTTTAGGTTCACTATTTTATATGGCAAGAAATTTCAAATGTGTATATTCCAGGGTTTTAAAAAGTATATTTTAAGTATATTTTTATTTTTCATATTTTCTATTTACTTCCGTACATTTTTATATAGTATATCGTATTATTATGTTCTTCATATTGTGTATGAAAATTATTTATACTAGTATTCATTTTTAAAAGTTTCAAACCTAATCATCAATTAAGACCACCTTTCGTCCTTTTTGGAGTATGTATGTCCATATGTTATGTGTTAATGTTATGATATTTCGATGTTTTTATTTTCAAATAAACAAAAAACCATAAATGATCCCTTCAATACAATTAACCATATATCTTAAAATATTGGATTGGGAAGAAGAGTAAAAAAAAAATGCTTCTTGTTAACAATGTTTATATAATGGACATCCATAACGAATGTTTTACAAATCAAACCGGAAGATAAATTGGTAAAATAAGAAGTTTAAAAAGTTCAATTGGTATTAAAATGTTATAAAATTAGCTAAAATTTGAATAAAATTAAAGAATTTAAAATATGATCGAAAGAGATTGTCCTTATTTATCGAAGAATTTAAAGTTTAACTGAGAAAAGATATTATTAAATGGAACTTAATTGATTTTTTTAGTTTATACAAACTTATTAATTAAAAAATTGATTGATTAATTAATAAATTGATCTCCGTATAATAATAAAAGATATTACAATAAATCATTGTCCATAAGTACTAACCATGACTTCTTATTTTTGTATTGTTGGCTTCTATATTTGTTAAATTTGCTGCATTGGGTTTTTCTTTTTTATAATATATTTCTCATAGAGGTTTAGTCTATTATATCACTAATAGTTTTCTATCATCTCTAAAAACACAGTCGTACATTTTTATTATGAATATACATGAGTGAACCTGTGATCTCATCAATCGCAGGTTTATGATCAAGGGCATGTAAGTTAAGCATGATGGAGTGAGTCGTCTACAGAATAGAGATCGTGTGGTGAGCTGAAACGCAACAAACGGTGGGGTAATGCATTAATCATTGCTGAAATGTACCCCAATATTATTTTGTTTCCCCACGTTCCACCCATGGATGTGGAGGGCAGCTCAGGGGAAAAAAAATTCTGAAGTAAAATAAAGGTTGCACTATCCACTGTTCATGCTCAAGTGTGTTCCTAAAGACCTATGTATATACATTTTACAATCTGCAGGCATTAAAGGTGACCTTAGTGAATTACAGTTGGTTATGTATTAAAAGGTCAACTGATTGATGCTTGGGTAATAAAATTTTTTCAAAATATATATTAATTATCACAGTATATGTTACCTCAAATTAATTTTAAAACTACAACAAATTAAAATTAAGAATCGTTTACTTTCAATTTCAATTTCAATTTTATTGTAATTTGTAATTTGTAATTTAACTTTTTAAAAAACAAAAATTCGTTTGATTGTTAATATCTAATAATTACCTATTAAATAAAACTTAAAGATAAATTATTTTATAAATATAAAAATTAAATTTATTTTATTATCTCATATAATATTTATTGATAAATTATTAGTAAAAATATTATATTTTAAATATAAATAATCCAATAACTAAAATTTTTGCAAATTAATATTTATTTTAATATATGCTTTTAATCATCAAAGTAAATTTTATTTAAGTTTTATATATTTTGAAGATATTTTAAATTTTAAATGATATTATTAATAATTATTAAATTAAAATTTTTAATTTTTAATTTTTAAATTAATTACAATTTTTAATTAAATTATTTGGCAATTCTTTAAATAATTAAATATAAAATATCGAATTAAATTATTTATAATTTTTAATAATAATATTAAAAAATTATATTGTGAAAAATAGAAACAAAAAACTACTTTTTGTGATTTTTATAAATTATAAAATCTGGAAGAATGTATAATAAATAAATTTTTACTAAATTTGAAAATAAAATAAAAAGATAAAGAAAAATAAATAGGTCTTAATTACCATCACCATTTTATATTTAAACTTATATTATTTCTCATGTAAATTAACAACACTATTGAAGTGACCAATCCAATTAGTGCTACGAATCGGTTGTTTGGGAAATTGCAGGCGCAGGGTTTTGGAGCTCCATAGAAGGACAGTACAACTGGACCAATATTCTCGTTTGTATGTGTCTATCAATAAAATTTCTGTTTAATTTACAAATAATATTTTTATCTTGTTTCTGATTCAACATTTTCGGCCATAGTACATGCAGTATACAATATTGTGTTTTGAGAAAGCTACTCACCATCTAGCTAGTTGATTCTGTAGTACGTTGCTTTTGCCTTTCATTGTTCTTCTTGGGATAAATTACAGATGCAGACTTTGTTTCATTCTATACAAATTTTTAGTAGAACTTGTTCGTATGGGTATTTCCTAGAATGTATATGCACCTACATTGGCATGGAGTGAAACTTGGGCGATATCAGGCCAAGTAGGTGACAAAAATTACCCAACATATAGGGGTAAATCTTCTACTGGTCCATTTCAACTGCCTTGACGACATTAAAATTGAGGAGGGGTTTTTACTACAGTAATCTGCAATAGTGAAACCAAATTTTTCGTTAATGACTTGATGCTTCTTACTTTCCTAAACTGTACCTGCCAGTCAATGAAGTGAACTTGAAACAAAAAACTGGCATTATTTGGAAGCCTGAACCAAAAAGAAAGAAATGGAGGAAATGGAGTTGGGGGTTTCTATTTACATAGATAAAGCACATGCGCAGTGCCACCCGGCAGACAAGGCTTCGTCAAATGAAGACATTATAAATGCCAGTCGCCTTCTCTAAGGCCATCATTACTTCTTCACTAGAGTACTTATACTTTTGAGCACGTGAGCATTCTTGTTGGTTGATCTCCCAAAGCAAAAGCTCCAATTTTCCTAAACTTTACGTTAGAACCTAATTTGCGTCACGGTTTGAAAGTATGGGTTGAAATCTGAAACTTTCACGGTGTCCATTGCTCGATTTCTTTCTTGTCTTCTTCTTGTCTGGGTTGGTTGGTTGGTCTTCTCTTCAAGCATGTATGGTCATTGGTCAAAGCCACCGGTATAACTTGGGGATTTGATAAGAAAAAAAAACATGCATAGAGTCAGGGACAGAAGAAGCTTTTAAATGGTTTCGTTTCAGTAAAGATAGGGAGGTTAGAGTATGAATTAAGTAGTCGGTTATAATATGTTTTCTTTTTCCTTTTTTTATTAACGCATTTTCCACAATCTTCTAAATATAGAAGCTGCCATAGCAAAACAAGGGAGGAGGAGGAGCCAATAGCCTATCCCGTATGAGATTATTTGGTGAAGGCAATTACCACTAAGGGAATAGCATGTACCCTGGCAGTGAGAAGCCTAAGGGTTATAGTCATTTGTAAGCTATTCGAAGCAGAAGACCGCCAAAGTTACCATCCAAACATGATGACTCAATGAAAATCGATCCACTGGCTATTTAGGCAAGCCAGTATATGATCATCACCTTAACTATATTAACTACCGAAACGCTTTACAAGTTATATGAAATTATAAAACAACACAAGCGTTATTATGGTTCAATATAAACAAGTGGCAGGACATCTCCCACCACAGAGGGTCGCATTCATCAAATTAGAAGGGGCACTTCCCTTTCTCAATACTTGCATTATTAGAAAGAGCATTTGCAATCGGAGATGAACGTCTCCTCCCTCGTGCATAGAAAACACTAATGAGTCGTAAAAATACTTGATGCACACCAAACGAGTTTACTGTCATCATATTGCATGCAGCAGATAAGTGATAATATTATATACTTGTTATATTGATGATCTGCTATTGTTGTATTTGACTAAAACAAGTTTACATATTTCATTGATCAAACTGATTTATATATATAAAGAAAAACATAATGAAAATTCACAAAATCAGGGATCATAACAAATTAACAACTAAGATAACAAAAGAGAATTGCATAAACTAATGCAAACATACTTTAATTGTTCCTAAAAAATAGGTGTTGTAGACTGTGCTTTCAACTAGAGTCTTACTATCTGCTACGTTTCTTGACTCTTTCAAGTTTTATTCTGAACGCAATTGATATCTGTTAAGTCAACTCAATTACCTTAATATATGGGGAGCTGTAACTATTTCTCTAACAGCACATCTAAACCATATTTTGAACATTCCTAGCTTGTTCTTTCTTTATTAGATCAAGTGATAAGCTATTTTCCTTTATTTTAAAATAAAAAATTCTAGCCTTTTTTAATCTTTAATCACACATTTCATGAACTCAAAATGCAGTTTAAAAGCTTTCTCAACTAATTGACCAACATTATCAATTTTTGGAATATATATATATATATATATCGTGGAAAAAGTTATGTTTTATTAAACTCTTCGAAAAACTCTATATTATTGGTCATTTGATTTATGTAACTATTATCTACTAGCCACGTTTCACCTTGGCTGCTGCTTGCACAAAACGAAGCCACAAACAATTGTTTCTCCTCTTTTTAAACCTATTGCTTCCCTTTATTTCTTTAAATCATGTCCAAGAGACCTATTTAGCTGCACTTATTTCACTTTACATCAGGTTTGTTTTAAAACTGAAACTAAGTATAGTGTTGACAAAGGGAATGATTAACTCCTTTGTCTTTGCTTGCTCTACTGCTGCCTACATCACTGATGTTTACTCTAGAAGTTCTAATATTGATAGCATCTACACCTATATTGCCTTGGTTTTTCCTCCACTTTTTCCTTTTTTCTTTACTAAAATCACGAGTTTAAAGTTTGGTTTGCATGGAAGCTTTAAAAGTGCCATTTTCTTTAATTTACCTTCTTTATTCATAAGCTTCCATAATATTAAGAAGCTTTGCCAATATAATTTCTAAAAGGTCTTTAAATTTCTCTAACACATAAATCTTGACTTTAAATCTTTTAGGTAGAATGGAAAATAGCTCCTTGACTACTTTACTATTAGGCATAACATCTCTAAAAAGCATAAGCTTGTTGATAACCTCTAGTAATCTATTTGCATACTCTTTGGAAGTCTTAGAAGTCGTTCTTCTTTTTTAACTTAACTTCTTCCTTGAGATTCAAGATTTAAGATTCACATATTTCTTATTCTTACATTATTATAAAATTCAGATATAAGATATTTCTATATTTGAAAAGATGTTTCCAAAATTATGATCTTGAGAAATAAAATTTTAAACATAGCAGAAAAGGGCAAATTTTAGCTTTAAACTTTTTTAAGGATCTCTTTTAATGATCCTTGATTTATCATATTCTATGACTTTCAGATAATGATAGGATTTCTAACTCCTCTACTATTAGTTCTGAAAGAACCCAAGACTACAAAGAAGCAGTCATCTTAACAACCCTTAACTGATAATTTGCACTAGTGAATGTTAGAGTTATAATTGGTGTGAAACCTTTTGAAGCCATTCACTTTAGTAATATGGTTATTTATTGTTAATGAAAAATACTCATGTAAAACTCTAGTAATATGAGTTAGAAAATAATTGTATTTTATTCGAAACACTAATAGTTAGCATTCAATTTGCAATACAGATCCCTTAAGAAGAGGGCTTTGATACTAGTTATTGTATTTGAATTAATAACTAAGATAACAAGACTTGCATAAACTAATGCAACAATAAGTTGAAACTATTATTAGAAAATATGTTTTCAGTTGTAGACCATATCTTCAATTAGAGTCCTTTTATCATCATCATTTCTTAACTCCTTCAAGTTTTATTTTGAATACAATTAACATCTATCAAGTCAACTTAATTGGCTTAACATCTAAACTTGATCAGGGCATCTATAACTATTTTTTAGCAACATCTAAGGAATATTTCAAACTAGTAATATAAATACATACTTATACACATACACACATATACATATGTATATATATTTATATGTGAATCATGAATGTTGACAACTTCAGGTTTGATTTATCTGCTTTAGGCCTGATATGGGTATCTTTAACTCCTTTGTTGAATTACCATTTAGATTCTAAAATTTAAGTCAAAAGGGGGGATAATTGACAAAGGTAAAAGTTTAAGCTTTCTATAAGATATAAGGTAGAATTGTTACTTACATGTTCTTTTAGTTAAAAAATGTCATTTATAAACTTTTGAAAAAATATATGAATCTAAAGTTTAGACTTTAATCTCCCATTACGTATGTAGATAATCCTCATTTTCATACCTTTATTGTGCTACTTTTTTAACAAATTAAATCTAGAGTCCAAAGTTCAGGATTTGATCACTTAAAATTATACAAATGTATCAATTATCAAATTTTGTAATAAGAAGGTAAAAATGACCAATTTTTTCTGAACCATTCTATTACATCAAGTAAAGTTCTAACTCAAAGTTATAATGATTTTAAAATAAATTACTATTAATGTTTTTAGTTTTGGTAATATTAGTGAGTCAATTTATTAAAAATTCATGCAAAAGGTAATAACAACAAGTTCAATGAAGGATAAAGTGATCAAAGAATAAAAATGAGCAAAATGGAACACCAATTGCAATTTAAAAGAGTTTCAAGGAAATTAAATTAAAAAACCAAGAACAAGAAATAATGAAGTCAAAACATGTGTAACAAACATTTTAATCTTGTCTTAGTTATTTAAATGAATTAGAAACTCAATTATTACATGATTATTTATATATAAGACATAATAATCAAATCCTTTCACATTCAAGATGAATTTTGTTTTAGACCTTAAATAAAATCCCTTGATGTAACATCCCGTTTTCATACTAAGGGTTAGAACCCTAGATTTCTGTAATTGAGAAATATTATTGAGAGATTAGAAAAATGCATTTAATACTCATGCATAGTGTTAACATACGCACACATGAATATGATTATTGCACACATTATAATGAATTGTTCGTGCACTCATTTGACATTTTTTGGATATAAATGATTGTTTTAATGGGATTATAATATGAATTATGGATTATGTGTCTTAAAAATTGAGTTGGTGTGTATAAGTAGAATTTTTGGTGAAATATGAGAATTTTTTAGAATTAAGGGTATTTTTGGACTAGAAAAAATGTCAAGTGGAGAGAAAATTGATGAATAGTAACAGAAATAGGTGTCAAATGACAGTAGAAATTATTGATAAGAAATATTAAGATTACATAGAAATTTGGGAGATAATTGGATTAGAATTTGGGAACAAATGGATTGATTATTAAATGACTTTGGGTACCATGATTAGAAGATATTTACTTGGTTATTTATACTAAGCAATTAAACCTACTACACCCGTATGAAAGACCATCTTTCATCTTAGTCTTTCATTTTCCCTACAACTTGCTTTCTTCTTCTCTTCTTTTCGCACTCACGATATTCTCCCGACCCAACCATCAATGATAAGCTTTGCTAACACCCTTCATCTAGCCACTTCAAATAATTACTTGTCTTCACTTTGGTGATGAAAGCCCAACCTTTTCCTCCTTAAAATGAGATGATCGTATGATGTGGGAGGCTAGGGTTTCATGTTGATTTTTGAAGAAGCTTTGAGCTAATCAAATAAGTGTATTATTACTGATCTTCATGGCTTTATTAATGAAGCATATATGATGATAGTGCATGCTTGGCCAACCTTAGCCAAAAGTCTTCAAGCATGCTTTGGCATGGATTTTTCCTGCGCGAAGATCACGGAGAGTTTGAAAATTTGACAGAATTGAGCTTGGACGGATGCTCTAAAATGTTGCTATAAATAGAGGAAATGCTGAGGCTTCAGACAGTGCACCGAAAACACAAAACCAGCATTCCTTCTTTCTTCTTTCATTTCTCTTTTAGAGAAATTTATTAAATCTCTTTGTACGTTTTGTAAATTTCTACATATTAGTAAAATTGCTCACCCTCCAGCCGTGGACGTAGGTCACATTGACCAAACCACGTAAATCTTTGTATTCTGTCCCATTTTGTTTTGCCTATATTTATTTTCGTTACTATTTTTCGGGCTATTAA
>JAOSBL010000211.1:29339604-29352344 GCA_027568915.1 Erythroxylum roraimae | reverse complement strand
GGGTTCAACCACAAGATGTTGAACCCCATTCCTGGAGCCCAACCAAGATGTTGGACCTCGTTCCTAGAGCCCAACTATCCAGAGTCAAAAAAAGTGAACGGGTTTCCTTGTAGGGTTATTTTCAATGAAATCTCTTTAACCCTCATCGATACATCATCATTTTTATAACATCTCAATACAAGATAAGCTTGTTGTCATTAGTGAAATAGATAAGTGATAATGATCCAAATGTAAGAAAAACAAAGTAATCATCTAGTCTTGCAAGAAATAGTAACAACTACTTTTTCACATTTTGATTTTCATTATACTACTTTTCATACCCATCTTCTGATTTTATAGGTGGCTTATGTTATTACGAAAATAGGAATTTCTCGATTTCAGTAACATGCATCTGCATGACTATGACCAAACATCATAATTTGATTTAGTAATAATAATTCTTGCATTAAAAGAACCTTAGTATTAAACAATAATAGGACTTGATTTTGATCCAGATGGTTGAATATTTTTTACTCATTTTCCCAAAACTATTTGCAGTTTCCAGAGAAATGTGAATTATGGCAGGATTAGCCTCGGGATTAACCGTGAAAACACTCTACGCTTAACAGTACTTGGCTTTCCCTTCTACGGCTATAGTTAGGAACTTGTAGAATAAAATAGCTTCTTCACATCAACTGTTAGGTCGACTTTAAGCAGCCATGGATCTGTAAGTTATGAACGAATCAATGATTTCCTTGCACTGATTAACGAGACAACAATTCTCCACCCCTGTTGGTCTCTATATGCTTTGTATACTGAATGAGGATAGTGTGAGTTAATAATTTGAATGATGCTCTTAAGAGCTTCTACAATATAGAGAAGCATGGGAACCTTTTGTCAAGACACGCTGGAGAGGCCCAAGGATATTGATTCCAGGGTCCGGAAAAAATTGAAAAGGTTGGCTCTGATACCAACTTACAGTTCTTAAGAGGAAATAAATTACAATTCATAAGAGATAATATTTTATTCTGTCATATTTTGTATGCAAAAGAAAATGGGCTTTGGTATAACCTCTTTATATCTAATCAACAAAATGCTTTTATCCCTAAGTACAATTTTTTCTATGGCTAGCTATCAAAAGGAAACTTGAAACAAAAAATAAGCTTCAGTTCTTGCAACTTGCTTCCACTTGTTATGTCCTATGCAATTATCATCTGGAAAGTAAAATCTACCGTTTCTTTGACTGCACATATTCTCAAATTATGTGGGTTTCTCTCTTGTAATTCTGTAACATTAATGATTGGAGTCTGTTGGATTGATAGGCCATGATCACCTAGGCAATCTTCCCTCTTGATAGTGTTGAAATTCTCTTGTTCAATTTTTCATTTGAGTGGTTGGAGACCACTCTTACAACCAAAAGTTACACATATTGGCTGTTGTTCTCCTCTTGAGATAGAGTTGTGGGGTGTTTACTCGGGTTTTCTTTTATCCTGGAACTTAAGATATCGCTGAGTAGAGTTAAACTCAGACTCTCTAATTATCATCAATATTCTATCGTACTCGATAAGGAAGAGTTTGACAAATTGTTCTTTGGCTCAGGATATTAAGTTACTAATGACTAGAGAGTAGGTGGTGAAGCCGTGCCATATCTCTCGAGAAGGAAATTAATCTACTGACTGGTTGGCTAAATCTATAAGTCTACATCAGATTGGTTTCATGTACCTTCAGAAGCCCTCTCAGGTTATCTAACCCTATTGTGTAAGGATATAACTGACATTTTTAACAAGAGGCATAGTGTGTAGCTGTTTAACTTTTGTGTTTCGTCTTCCTTGTATTCAAAAAAACAAAAGTCAATTAAAAGCCCTTCGCACCAATTCCTTGATTATCTTCAATTAATCGACTAGAGTAGTACTATTGAATGGGTCATGTTCGATATTTACAAGAAAATAGTGGTATGTGTGTATTTGTATATATGTATATTTGCACATGTGTGATATATAACTACTTTTTTAATTTAATGATGAATCATGTCTCATTTCTGGTAAATTGTGATTAGCTTCTTGACTTTAAAATGTACAATTCGATAGCACATTATTAAAATAAAAAATAATTGTAAATTCAAACACGATAAGGTTTTTTGTATGATTAGTGATACAAATTACTGGTCTTTTGAAGTTTAATTTGATTGTTGGAAACTGAATGTCAGATAGAATTCTACCAGTTACTTTTATAGATCTAAAAAAAATTATAGAAAGTCCTTATCTCAAACACAAATACGGAAAACCCACAAATCAAGCGATGAGCTGAGGCCACAAAGTCCCTCGTATCAGACCTTAAAAGGACCATACTATCAATATTAAGAGTTAGGTTGGCCAGGCTTTACGATTCCAGAAGTAGTGGTTCACTGGTTTCGTGGTCCACTGCTGAGTACGAATGCTATAGCTGTTAAGCAAAAGGAGAAAAAGGTTTTTGTACCTAACCTAAGATATACCTAGCGTAGCCGTTTCACCATTTAACACTTCTTAATTTCAGTATTGAAATCAAGTCAACTGTTGGAACCTGAAATAGTAGTTTATTCTTTTATTTCCCATAATTATATATTTATATCGTATGTAGTGCATACGTTTCACAACTGGGTTTGTAATTGTTGACTTAATATCTGAGTTGTGAAAAAATAGATGTATACGTTTTCATTTTTCTTATTGAATATATGATTTCCAGCCGCCATGTAATTCTTTAAGCCATCTGCATTGGTTACTTAGTCACTGTGAAACTCATGTTCGATAATTATACTATTATTACCTAAGTCGTCTTAACAATAAAAAGCGTAGATGTTGAATTACTACCAATGAACAATAAGCTTATCGGGCCTCTTCGCTTTTTCTTGTTTTTTTTTTCCTAGTTCGCGATCTCTATCCGATTGAATTCTTCTAATATGATACAAGTCTAACCGTAGTTATCCGAATCAAGTAGACACACCGCACATCAAATCCGATATGAATTCAGCTTTTCTTTGTTTTTTCAAAACAACCTTTTTTCTTCAAACAAAGCCGTCAGTTCTTTTTAATTTGAAAGTTGTCATTGGTTTAAGTTACTTTATGATTCATTGACTTTCTATCTGACAGTAGCCTACTCGAATTCGATAAGCATCTAGCAAGTTGGCCATTTAGATTTTAATTAGAAAAGGATAAAGAAACACGGATATGATTTTTTAATTTTAAAAAAATCGTAAGACAAGTACTGGATTATATTATCTGGACGTCCTTGTCAAATTCCGTTACAATGCAAGTACCAAGCTTTGACCCACAGTTTCTGAAGAAAACACGTGCAGTGCAACTGCTTGGAAACTTGGAGTTGTAGACATGTCCAAGCACGCTGGGTCTAGTTAGACTAATTTACTACACTAGAGCCAGAGGTAGAGGCGTAGAGCGTCTATTCAGCTGACAAGGTCCCTATTCATCCATCCGCCGGCCCTCCTACATTTTCTCAGCCCTGCTACCCCGTTGCCAAAGCCCCAAATTTTCTTTAATCATATCAAACATGAAGCAGTTTTGATATTCTTAAGATGATGCCTTGTTACTTTAAGCCCTCAACATTTGTGAAATCTATTGTCTTTTTGTCTTCCTCTAGAAATCTGCTACCGGGTGCCGACCATATCCGAGCCCACACACATTCACTGTCCTATTGTCCGTACCCGCACGTATACACTTTTTACATGTATATATAGCCGCCTAGAGAGAAAAACTAACGCAACTGAGAAGCACATTTCTGCCAAAACCATCAACTCTGGTCAACCTTCGCCACCACCACCTTATCCCCAGTTGTAGAACTAGCTCTTAGAGCTTGAACACTAGAACCCATTTCTTAAAATTCGATTTCATCGATATTCATTTGCTAAATATTTTGCTTTTTGTCGTAAATCATTATGAAAAGGCTCAGAGGCTTCAGGCTTCGTCGAACAAAGCTTGCGAGAGTGTTCCATTGGATGATCCAACCCGGAAGAAAGTCCGTTTGTTTTCTCAATCCCATCTCCGGGGTCTTCGCCTTATCTCGGTGGCTACTACGTGGAGCCAAAACGCTTTGCCTTTCCGGGTCGGGTCCTACATACATCCGATTGGGTCGGAAAGAATCAGCGGTGGCACCTAAGGGACACTTGGCGGTTTACGTGGCGGATTGTAACGGCGGAACGCGGCGGGTATTGGTTCCCGTGATCTACTTTAATCATCCGTTGTTCGGAGAATTGTTGAAGGAGTCGGAGCAGGTGCATGGGTATAATCATCCGGGTGGGATCACGATACCGTGTGATTATTCTAAGTTGGAGAAGGTCAAGATGAGGATTGCCGCACGGGATAATTGCCACCTGAGTATAGTGAGAAGCCATATTTGTTTGCGGTGACAATAATGGCCTTCCTTCTTTTTTTTTCGCCTTTTGTGTACAAACCCAAAATTCAAATGATTTTGTGGTTAAGAAACAAAGGAAGTAATTGCTATTATCATAGTAGGTGTATATTTTATAAACTATTTCCTTATCATTATTGCAAAATTAGCATGTGAAATATGAATAGCCCTTTATTCCTTCCTCTGTTGTAGACATAGAGTGATAAACATAAATTGTCTCATCTTGGAAGATCCCAACTCCCAAGTATGGAATTGGATCACGATCTTAGTGTAGCAAAGCAATTGTACGAATACACATTAATCTACTTACCTGATAACAGTAATCCAAGATCATAAATAAGCCCTGAAAAGATGGTTAAATTTCCAACTTCCATTTCTGCTATAATTGTATGCAGATTGAGACAAATAGCAAACTAATAGAAGGATACGCTTATTGGTGGTTTCAGACCGGACGGTTGTTGCCATTCCTAGTCATGACAAGATGATGCTTTATTCTCGTTTCCAATTTTTAGGCATGTAAGTCCTTTTGGATAAGCTTACAATTAATAGAAGCAGACGTTACTTCTAAGTTGTCAGTTTGACGTGGCAATTGTTACAAAGGTCTTATTAAGCATTTAACTTATTCGCAAGTTTAGCCTACTACTTTGAACGACAATCTTATTTAAATTTGTTTAATCAAGACTCAGTCTTCTTCACGTGATCTTCGATCAACAACTTTGTTCTTGAACGCCTCACAACTCTCGCAGTATTTAACTCTCACACTCGCAAGAAAATAATGAAAGCAATAATAATAGCAACAATAGAAGCAAATAAGAGATATAGCAATAATGCTAAATCTTTATTACTTTCTTCAAAGTATACAAATGAATACTCTCTCAATTTTTTGTGTGAGGCGCAAGGTTCAAATGAGATATATATAGGCATCAGAGCTTTGGAATAAGTTAAAATTCTAACAGAACTCTACTACCCACGATCACATCTTATTTTATCAAATTACATTGTTATCCTGTAAGATTACATCCCTATTTAAATAAGACTCTATCCGATAAGATCTATCTACATCTCAACTATTAAGATAAAAGAGTACATATGATCTATCCTTATTCACGAAGATATCCACTATCTTCAGATGATCTTCCTGTGTGGTCTTTATCCTTTAGCACTGATGCTTATCCTTCGTGATCTTATCCACCACATCATTTAAGATTTCCATGATCTCTATCCGTTGATGATGAGCCATCTAAGCTAAAGCCACACTGGTTCGATCCAATACTTACCTAGGTCAAGTCCATTAGACATGGTTCATCCATTTAAGCACCCACTAATTTCTTAGTTTATCAAGAACTTAGCCTTAGTTATATCAGCTCATACATCGTCCGAAACTCTACCAAAACTCGCACCATGCTTAATCTAAAGTGCTAAGTCACTTTGGAGTTTTCACATGCCACCACCATACTTTTGATCCAACTAGCCTTTCACCCAAAGTCTGTCTCCAGCTAGCTGTGAAGTGCCTTCATATGCTAAAGGACTAACAACAGTCCTGGTATGTGACATTTACTATTTGTTGACTTTTATTTTTCTCTGTTATCTCTTCGGGATAACTAATTTTAAAATATTTTTAATATAATATTTAAACTTTTAAATTTTATAATTGAGTGATTAACCTTTAAAATTTTAATTTCAAGGCATTATTTCCATTAATAATTTTTGAATTTTACTAACAGAATTTTTGTTGTTTAAGATATATTGGTGTCCATCTAAAAAATTTCTCTAAGCTCCAGTCTCACCATGACAACTATTTTTCTATATGGATATTTACATATCATGAAAAAAAAATTCTATTAGTCAAATCAGCAAATTATTAAGGGAATTAATATTTTGAACTTAAATGTTAAAGTTTTAGAAAATTCTCTTGTGCTTTTTATCTCAAAAGAGTTTTTTTTAACTTTAATGCTAAAGATGAAACTTTGAAATATAATACACTTAATTTCTAATCAAGTCCATAAAAATTAAAATCATATTAATGATCAAACCTTGACTCAATAAATATATGAAATTATGAACTAAAAGTATAAAAAAAATATTGACTTGTCATTATACAGAACTAGATTATAAAACAATTTAAACAAATAACTTAATGAGTTTAAGTTCTTAAAAATTAAAAAAAAACTCTCATAATTTTATAATTAAAAAACTAATTATTCTCTCTATATAATGGCCTATTTATAGGTTATATAAAAGAGAATATCTTAGAATAATATTTTAAAAAGAGAATATTCTATAATAATATTCCAAAAATGAAATAAATATATAAAATAAGAAAACGAGAAACAATATCTTTAAATAATATTCCAGAAGGAGAATATTCTATAATAATATTTCAAACAAAATAAGAAACTTTAAGGTAGAAATCGCACATGTGGTTATATGCGTCGTTTGGGTCTTTATTGCTTCAAATGGGATTGAATTAAACTAACTAATGCTTGTCCTTTAATTTGACTTAATTTAACATATGTAGTGACTTTTCTCACAACACTATTAAATTCATCTTGAAGCATTTTCTTCCTTATTTGTATAATTTGTATGCTTGACAACTCAAAGAATCAAAGGTAACTTGATTCCTAACATTCTCTTCTTCTTAAAAAAAACATTCTACCTCAAATCATATACATTAGAAATATTAAAAGTAGTGGTCACATTATACTCATATTAAATATCTACTTTATAAGCATCATCATTGATCTATTTAACAACTTAAAATATGTCACCTCTTCATGGTAATAACTTAGATCTTCAATGAGTTAGGAACTTCTCATTTCTCATTTGCACCCACACTCAATAACCTAGTTCAAAAGTAATTTTCTTTCTTCCTTTATTAGATTTAGATGTATATTCTTCATTTTTTGCTCTCAATTTGTTGTTAAATATTTTCATGTAGTTGCTTCACCATTCAACCTTTTTTCCACCATCTAAGCTACTCTTCTCGTAAATAAGAAAATGAACCAATTTCAATGGAGTTAGTGGATTAAAAACAATCTTCTCAATTTCTCAAATTCTTTTAAATGATAGCAAGCAAAAGAAGTAATCAAAGTCCTATTTACTGCCTTAGTTTGGTGGTCCATATAAGGATGATAAGTAGTTGAAAATAATACTTTAGTTGCCAAATATTCCCATAAAACCTTTAAAAAGAAAATAAGGAACTTAAAATCTAATGCTACCAGGAACACTATAAAGGTGTAGTATCTCCTTAAAGAACAAATCAATTATGCTTAGTTCCATCATCACTCTTACTACTTGTAATAAAACATATCATCTTAAAAAAATCTATCCACATATGGATAGAATCTTAAACCCTTTTAACTTAGGTAAACCTAAGATAAATTTCATAAAAATATCAACTCAAAGTTTACTAGGGATTAATAAAGGAGTATACAATTAATGTTGTATAATTTGTTTATAAATAATGCAATTAGCACAAATTCTTTCAACATCATGATGCATATGAGACCAACAAAATTGTTTAAGCAAAATATCAAAAGTTATTTTAATGCCAAAATGACTCATCAATCCTCCTCCATGTGCTTCAAATACTAACAACTCTCTCAAAGAACTCACAATTTATTTGTCTTAAACAAAAATCCATTATGCCTAACGAAATCTTCGTAAGTAATTTTCTTACAAGTCCTATAAATAAATGCAAATTATTATCATTCTCATATAATTCTTTAATAAACTCAATGCCTAATAGTTTTGCATTCAAGATAGAAATCATGGCATACCATTGGAAAAATACATATGCTATAATGATTTTGTTTGAAAAAATTAATAAAGTAAGACTTATTATTTATTAAAGTATTTTTAGGATGATATTAAAGTAAGTATTATTATTATTTATCCATAAATTTTTTATTTATCGTTTATTAGTCACCAAATTGGTTAAACTATAATGATGACATGCATAAATGATTTAAAGATCAATTATAGTTACATATATATGTCTGTATATTTTAATGAAAAACCTATGAGTAAAGTGATAGATTGTTATTTACTATTTCATAGTCTTTTGATTCACCAAAAGGTGAGTTAAATTATCATATGAGAAGAAAACATAATATGAATAAATAACTATTTTCTTCAAATATATTTGTACATCCAAAGATGGCATATATGTTTGATTAAGAATATATATTTACTTATAATTGATTATCATTGGCATTCAAATTATGCTAATGTATTATAATATCCACCTAAAGTGGGACTATAGTATACTAAAACGTTTTTCATTTTTATTCCATAAATGAAATTGTACATAATATGAACATTTATAACATTTATAACTATTTTCTCTTTCATTCATAAGCTTTATTTGTTACTATTTTCAATGGTTTGTGTTGGACCCCGAACTTTTCTATTAAATAAGAAATTGTTGGCAGTTACTTATGTGTAAAGTAAAGGAGAATTCTTAAATTTGAAATGAAATAGAAAAGATAGTTTAGATACAAGATGGGTTATATATGAAAAGGTTGGTAGTTAAAAGCTGAAAAATGTAATTGAAACAGTCCGTAATGTTTGGTGTATAACTTTCAGATTTCTGAACTAAATTGAACAATTTTGGTATTATTAGAAAATTAAGACAATGAGGAACATTTTTTTAGAAGGAAGTATTATCAAATTCCTTCAATTTTCCCATGATCATTAGTTAAGATAGTAAGATTGTATAAGGGTGTTTTTGGTAGTTCACTTAAGCATTTAAGTTACAAGGCATATAAGGAAGGGTAGAAGGTTCATTGCACACTCATTAAGGGTATTATAGGAAAAAGGACGAGTTGTCTTGCTTTTTAAGAAGTGGAAAACGTGGATTAAAAGGGAGAAGAAGAGAAGAAACGAAAATTTAGAGAGAAAGTAAGGAGAGGGCTCGGTTTTGAGAGAAAGAAAGAAGGAAAAGCTAGGGTTTCATCATTTCTTGGTTTTCAAGAGGGATTTTCAAGTTGTTCAAGAAGGGAAAAAGAAGAGGATTAGAGCTCTCATTCAAGCCAAGAAACTCTTCATTTGGTGAAGATTGAAGGTAAGTTTGTGTTTAATCTTTTGGATTTTAGAAGGGGTGTTGGTTCAAAGAGCTTAGGAAATACATGTGTTTAAGTATTCTAGGATCAATTTCATGCATAGGTTTCTTTGGGTTTTCTAATTTGAATTTCTTTTGATTTGGGTTTTTGTCAATGTTGAAGAAAATCAAGAGAGGTAAGAGTAGAGGCTTTTTTAACAAGGTTTTCAAGCAAAGAAATTAAGGTGGGTTTCATTTTTATAATTGAGTTAATGAGCCATAAATGTTCTTCAAATAAATGAAATTTAATGATTTTTCAACTACCCTATAAATGTGTATTTATTGTTCTCTAAATGCTTGAGAATGTGCTATATGTTGTTGTTTGTGAATTTTGGGAATGAGTTCTAATTGCTTCATAATTGTTGTAATTATTTCTTTTGAATGAGTTGAGAAATGGCTTTTATGCTTAGTATAGGAATGTGGTTGGTGAATTGTGAAATGTTGATGGGAATGCATATAAAATATGTCATGTGCATGAAAAACAAGTTTTAGAAATGTGCTATTTGGGCAATTAGTTTTCAAGTCATGAATTACATGTTATATGGGTTTGTGGTGGTCCTCTAAGTTAAGTCAAATGCACCTTGACAAAAGGCTTCTTCCCCCTACCCGCTAGTGGCATAGAGCTCCTTTCAAGACTCTCCTAAGTTCACAGCTATACAAGACTGCTATCTGGAAATGTGTAGTATGTTTTGTTTTTGGATCCATCTAAATCATTTCTGATGTGCTTATGTGTTTATGATTTGTGACAAGTTTGATGAATTCATGATTTATGATGTTTATGAATTGCTTGATAAGTTGTGAATTTGGGAAATATGTGTTACATGGATTTCAATGTGAATTTTACAATGGGAATAAATATTTTAACGGTTTTAAATTTGTTGCCTACGAGCTTTTAAGCTCAATCCTACTTTCCGTCCCATCCTCAGGTGAAGAGAATGAGATCGAGTGAAAGTGAGTTAAGGCATCTCTCCGAATTTGCATGTTTTGTTTTGTTTTGGAGTAATTTATGTTAAACAAGTTTGTAGTAGTATTTTGAGGAATTACCATTCAAGTATCTTGTGTATTTTGGGGGATTTTGCGAAATGATGTGTTGTGGCATGAGATGCTATCAAAGCTTTGTAAACATTTACTTTATGATGTTAATGAGATATAAATTGTGTATGGATGACGTTGAGTTGGAATTAGGTATGCTTGATGTTATTAACTTGAAATGATGGATCTTGAACATGAACTATTGTTATGTATATAAGTGAGATATTATGGAAAAGAAAGAGAGGATTTTTGTAAATGATGAGAATTATAAGTGATGAGTCAAATGAGTGAAGATTAAAGAGTTTAATGAAATAATATTGGTAGTTGAATGGTTATGCTCATGACACTCCAATTTTGTATAGTGAAAATTTTCAAGTTTTCATAGGTGTAGAAATTGTGTTCTGAACTCAAAGGAAAAACTGTATCGATTTAGATTGAATTAGACAAAGTTGTCTACATGAGAGTTGTAGCTTGTCTTTATAGCTTTCCAATGATATAAAGTATGCAATTTTTGGATATCAGAGATGAGAGATATAATCATTTGAGTAGGTGATGTTGCATAGGATGTGTATCCCGAATAACTAGAGTATATGAAGTGATATCGCGCTACGAGAGTTGAATTTGGGATGATTATGGGTAAAACGGATGCTAGGATGGAGGTAAGATCCATTGGAAAGGTTTTTGGAGAGGGAAAAATTTAGCAGAAAGTTACACGGTCTGCCCATATATATTCACACAGACTGTGTATTCCTGATGCTGAGAAAATAACCAGACTCGAAAGTTACACGGTCTACCCGTGTAAATTCACACAAGACGTGTGTTCCTAACACGGAAGTATAATCAGACCCGAAAGTTACACGGTCTGACCATGTAGATTCATATGGTCTGTGTCTTATCGAAATGATAGAATTTCACTTTAGAGTCTTCATAAAAGTTGTAGACCTAGAAGTCTTCTTTCAAATGATCTAAGAATGAACTCAATCCGACATCCCTAGTGGAAGTTATGTCAATTGTCCCAAGATAGGTTCAATATGATTGAAAACAAGAGCATGGTTGATTCTTTTGGCCATAACTTCATAACCCGACCTCCAAATTAAGTGATTCTCAAAGCCATAGATTCTTAACGCATGTCTCTATCTCTCCATAAAAATTGGTGGAAAGAAAATGAGGGTGCGGTTGGGAGAGCATGATTGGGCCATGAACATACTTTGGTTTCTTAAGCATATCTTCATCTATAGAACTCCGATTAAGATGGTTCTTGCTCCAAAATAAACTAGAGACTAAGAGCTACAATTTTGAAGAAGTCAATTATGATTATTGTGATTTTGTTATGTGGGCTCACCCTTTTTGGTTTGAGATGTTATGAGAATGATGATGAACCGATGATGGTTTATGAGGGTTAAATGAATTAACCCCACAGGGTAATATACACACGTTTCATGATTCTGAAAAGTGTTGAAAATTCGAAAATAAGGAGTAATGAAGAAGATCATGTTTTATGATTCAGCAAGAGTTGGGTTCCGAAATCGAGACCCAACATATTTGGTATCAGAGCAAGTGTTGAACTCTGGAAACAAGTGAGGTCCGACAGTTTGAATTTCTCTTAGTGAAATGAACAAGTTAATTTTCATTTAGGTGTTTTGGAACTTTCCTTGGCATTAGAGGATCAACCTTTTACTCTTACATATATGAATAGTGATGGAGAGAAGTCATACCATAAGGCATGGAAAAGTTCTAATAGATTGAGTCTAATGTTTATGTGACTATCACCAACAACATTAAAGAAACTATTCTAAAAAATGAAAATGCAAAAGAATACTTAAATTTTGTGGAAGAAATTTTCATTTTGTACACAATCCACTTGTTGGTACCTTTATGGAAAAACTCATGATTATAAAGTATATTGGGAATGATAATAAATGACTCGTTTATGGTATAATTCATTTTTAACTCATTGCCTCAAGAGTATACACCTTTTCAAATTAACTACAATACTATAACAATCTGTTTGGTTTAATGGCTAGAATAGATAAGGAATATAATAGTTATTCTTAGGAATAGAAAAGATGAGGAATATAATAGAATAGATATTACTTTGTTTTGCTAAAGAATTTCTATGCCAATGTTTGGTTTGAAAATATAAACTTGAAATGACAAAGGAATAACTAACAAAAAGACCAAAATATCCTTATTATTATTATTATTATTATTATTATTATTATTATTATTA
>JAOSBL010000211.1:29329257-29339504 GCA_027568915.1 Erythroxylum roraimae | reverse complement strand
AATTTCTTGAAGTTCTTCTCGAGATACTTCATTTTGCCTCACATTGCTTGGTCTTGCACTACTAGGTTGTTCACTGGGTATGAGCATGAAATACACTTTCTAATTTCACTATAATCTCATATATCTACTATTCTAGCCTTAACATGGGTAACGGGATGTTACAACTCTCCCCTCTTAAAAGAAATTTCGTCCTCGAAATTCTTACCTGACTGTTCGAATAGGTGGGGGTATTGTCACCTTATATGCTCCTCCATTTCCTAAGTTGCTTATTTAGTCGAGTGATTCCTCCAAAGGACTTTCACCAATGGAATTTCTCAGCTGCTCAACTGCTTGATCTGCGATTCCACTATCTTGATCGGCTCTTCATCATAACTTAGATTACTAGCAACCTCAATCTCTTGAGCCGGTAACACATGTGTCGAATCTGATCGGTATCTTCAGAGCATACTCACGTGAAATATATTGTGTAACTGAGACATCTCATTTGGTAAAGCTAACTTGTATACCAAAGGTCCTATCCTCTTAATAATCTCATAGGGATCAATGCACCTAGGGCTCAACTTGCCCTTTTTTGCCGAATCTCAATACTCCTCTCCAAGGTGACACTCTCAGAAACATTCTGTCTCCTACAGTGTATTTCATATCCCTATGGTGTTGATCCACATAGCTCTTCTGTCTATCTTAAGCTGCTTTAATTCAGCTTCAGATCAATTTTACCTTGTCCACAGTATCTTGTATTAATTCTGAGCCTTAAACCATTCTCAAGCCCTCTTCATCCCAATATAGTGGCAATCGATATTTTCTGTCATACAGTGCCATCCCAATACTACTGTGATAGTGGTTGTTGTATGCAAACTCAATCAAAGCTATATACTGATCCTAAGCTCCTTAGAACTCCAATACACATACCCTGAGCATATCCTCAACATTCTTGATTGTCCTCTCACTCCATCCATCTGTTTGAGGATGAAATGCAGTACTGAAGTTTAACTTCGTGCCCATAGTTGACTGCAAACTCTTCCAAAATTTTGAAGTGAATTTGGGATCCTTGTCCAATAAAATGGACACCGGAACGCTATGTAGTCTAACTACCACATTCACATATCTCCGGGCTAACTGGTTAAGTGAGTTATTTTCTCTCACTAATAAGAAATGGGCCAACTTAGTTAATCGGCCCACCACAACCTATATAACATTGTTCTGCCTTGGAGTCCTTGACAAATCCCATAATGAAATCCATGGTAATTCGTTCCCATTTTCACTCCGGAATAGGAAACAAATGTAATTTTCCAACTGGAGCCTGATGCTCAGCCTTAACCTGCTGGCATGTTATACAATTAGCGACAAACTCTACTACTTGCTTCTTCATTCTGGGCCATCAAAAATGCTGCTTAAGCGTATTATACATCTTGGTGGTACTAGGATGCATAGCACAAGTGGTCATATAAGCTTCCTCGAGGATTTCCTTTCTCATATTATCCACATTAGGCACACATAGCCTCTGCTTCAACCACAGTATCTCATCCCTCAGTTTAAACTTAGAATCTAGATTCATCCTAGCTTTCTCAATCAGCTTCACCATATCAAGATCTCTGTTCTATACTTTTCTTATTCTATCATGCAATACCAGCCTCAACTTCAATGTAGCAATTAAAGCCTCATCCTACTCCAAATTCAAAGCTCTCAAATGAATTAAGTTTGGTAACCTCGA
Organism: Erythroxylum roraimae; assembly: GCA_027568915.1. Classification (NCBI taxonomy): domain Eukaryota; kingdom Viridiplantae; phylum Streptophyta; class Magnoliopsida; order Malpighiales; family Erythroxylaceae; genus Erythroxylum; species Erythroxylum roraimae. The sequence continues at coordinate 29,337,793 of JAOSBL010000211.1, read as the reverse complement.
TAACCGAATTTGAGCTACACTGCTATTCGACTTTCTACTCAAAGCATCAACCACCACATTAGCTTTCCCCGGATGATACTCAATCATACAATCATAGTCTTTCAACAATTCTATCCATCTCCTCTGTCTCATGTTCAATTCCTTCTGACTCAACAGATACCTCAAACTTTTATGATCAGTATAAATCTGGAATGTCTCTCCATATAGATAGTGTCGCCATATCTTTAGAGCAAAGACAACTGCAGCAAGCTCTAAATCATGTACCGGATAGTTAATCTTGTAAGATCTCAGTTGTCTCGATGCATAGGCTATCACCTTGCCATACTGCATTAACACACATCCTAATCCTTGATGCGAAGCATCAATATATACCACATATCCACCGGTTTCTGATAGAATAGTTAACACCGGTGTCGTAGTCAACCGATACTTCAGCTCCTCAAAGCTCTTCTGACAATCATCATTCCATCTAAACTCTACATTCTTCCTCAGAAGTTTAGTCAGAGGGGTTGAGATTAAAGAAAACCCCTCGACAAACCTCCGGTAATATTCAGCCAATCCTAGGAAGCTTCGAATTTTTGATACATTTCTCGGAGCTTCCCAATTCATTACTACCTTTGTCTTCTTAGAATCCACTTGTATGCCTTGTCCAGTCACTATATGCCCCAGAAATACTACTTGATCTAGTCAAAATTCACACTTACTGAATTTGACATACAACTGTTTTTCCCTCATGATATGTAAAATCACTCTCAGATTCTTGGCATGCTGTTTTTTATTCTTCGAATATACCAAAATATCATCGATAAACACTATCACAAAGCGATCTAGGTAGGGTTGAAACACCTTATTCATCAAAGCCATAAATGTTATTGGGGCATTAGTTAACCCAAACGGTATTACTAAAAACTCAAAGTGCTCATACCTACTCCTGAATGCACTTTTCGGTGCATCAACCTCTGATAGTACCCAGACCTCAAGTCCAACTTGGTGAATACTTGAGCTCCTTGCAACTGATCAAGAAAATCATCAATTCTAGGCAATGGGTACTTGTTCTTCATAGTTAATCGATTCATATGTATATAATCGATGCATAATCTCAGAGTTTCATCTTTCTTCTTCACAAACAAGACTGGAGCTTCCCATGAAAAACCACTAGGTCTAATAAAAACCTTTTCTAACAACTCCTGTAAATGAGCCTTTAATTCCTTTAGTTCCATAGGTGCTATCCTATATGGGGAAATATATATAGGAGCAACACTTGAAACTAGATTAATTGTGAACTTTGTATCCCAATCTGGAGGTAAGCCAGGCAACTATGCGAAAAACACATCTAGGAATTCCCTAATAACAAGAATGTCATGTACATTCTGCTCAGCTCGAGTATCTATAACGTGGTCCACGTATGCCTCGCATCTACCTTGCATCAAACTCAAGGCACTCATAAATAAGATCAACTTGGCTGACACTGCTTAACTAATACCTCTGAAAATCACTTTCGGCTAATTAGGAGATTCTAATACCACCTCTTTAGTATAGCAGTTCATGATAGCCCTATGAACAGTGAGCCAATCTATGCCTAAGATAATATCTATCTCTCTCAATTGTAATATAATCAAGTCTGCCACCAATTTTGCCTGTTCAATTTGAATCAAGCACCTCTTGCAGACTTCTCCTATAACTGTGGTACTACCTATCGGTGTACTCACCTCTAATCTATACTTTAACTGTTCTCTATCACAATGCAACCTAGATGCCAGATGCGGTGCAACAAAAGAATGCGTAGATCCAGGATCTAGCAATGCAAATGCTTTATAATCGAAAATAAGTAACGTACCTGCAACGACATCCGGAGAATCATGAGCCTCCTATCTGGCCATAGCATACATTCTGGCTTGGGACTACGGTCGGCTACTCCGTACCTTCGTCCTGACAGAAGGACTCCTAAAGCTCACTCTGCCTTTACCACGGCTTCTCTGTCCAAACCCACTACCTCGGCTCTGCTGGATCATAGCTTCACTTATAGATCCCCCTCTCATACCAGACTGAGCTCTAATAGCAGTAGGGCAATCTCTAATCTGGTGTTCAAAAGAGCTGCATCTAAGGCAAGCTCCAGATAATCTCCAGCACTCACCATCGTGCTTCTTCCCACAGTGCTCACAAGGGGGTAATTGACTCTGTACTGTACCTCTTCCACTGCCTGACTGTATGAAGCTACCTGCCTAAACCCCGACTATCTTGATCCAGCCGGTGGTCTGAAAGCTCAATTCTGACTCTTGCTGAATCTTCTACTAGAACCACTCTGAATTTCACTAGGCCTCTTCATTTTAGACCTTTGCCCAGAGTCTGCTTGTCCCTCTGTCAATAGCTGCTCTATCCTGATCGAAGCAGCTCTCAACTCGATAAAACTGTTCAGGTTAGTGATCGCTAACCTTGTTCTAATCTCCATGTTCAGCCCATCTTCAAATCTCCTACATTTGTCTTCTTCGATAGGAATCAATGCAGTAGCATATCCCATCGGTTCATTAAACCAGATCTCATATTCTGCCATTGACATTCTGCCTTTTTCAGATCTAGAAACTCTTTCATTTTTTTGTCCAAGTAGATCTTAGGCATGTAGTTCTCCTTGAAGACCCTCAGAAAGTTTCCCACTTCAGGTTGCAAGGCCTGGTGGTGCTGTCTAGAACAGTCTTTCACCATTGATAAGCTGGGCCTTGTAGTAAGGACATTGCATAGCCAAATTTCTCGTCCAGATTACAGTTCATCTGCATGGTTTTGCTAAAACCAAAAACTTTACCATAAGTGTTTTTTTTAATAAAAGGAATTGTATTAATAATAGCAAAAGCTATAAAACATGAATAAATGATTAACTGAATCAGCCAACAAATTCAGGACCCTCTAATAGTTACAAAGTTAGAGTACATCAATTGATTATAGCATCTTATAGTGTTTCAATCCTTGGCTAAGTGTCACTTAACTCTCTTGTATTCCATATTAGAATGGTCATTTAAGGGAAATACTTCTTCTTTTTGGTTTTCCTCCTAGTTGATCATCTTCCAGATTTAGAGGAACTCTCATGAAATCTTTCTACTATCTCAACAAGTCTGTCATTCTCTGGTTGTAGCAACAGCAGGTTGCTTGTTGAATCATTATCTAGTAAATCAAGTTCATCTTTTATCGCTTTGTCTACTGATTATGCACCTGCTTCATCAGGAGCTTCTGATCTATCATTATTTTTAGCTAGTTCATCTTGCCCTCTTGTATTCCTATTGCTTGCATTTAAATTGAATTTTTCTAATTGATTATATTCTCACAAAATATTATGCCCAGCAGCTATCTCAATAATGGTCTGGTTTTAATCAAAATTGTTGCTTTGACGTTCAGTGGATATTAAATGATTTTCTTTAACAAGTTCACCTAAGTCTCGTGCTTGATTCTGTGCTTCAACTTTAGAGTCATCAATAGTAGAGCTCGCAATCAATTCATCATGTCATCTAGTTTTGAAAATTTTACCTAGAAGCTTACAACATTTTTTGGTTAAACTAGGCTTTCACGGATATGAAATAGGTGCTTCAACCCTCTTGAACTCATCATCTTCTCCCAACTTTAGAATAGGTAATTTATCTACTAGATCAACATTTTTGCTTACCTAAATATAAATTTTAGCAAAGCAAATCCTCTTCATAATTATCGTTTAGGTGTCCATGTACAGTGGTTTACCTAATGAGCTTACCAAATAATTGAGACTTTCTAACGTTCAAAATTCAGGAAGAATACGGTGAAAATTAACTCATATGGGAAATACATAAATGCTCTCACTGTCGCAATCTAAGTCAGGCTTCCATTTCTATATAAACATAGGTTGACTTCTTATGTGCCAAGGTCTAATCTCCAAAATTTCATCCTAGTTTTGCCGACAAAATTATCATCCTCCGTGAGCATTGTTCTCTCAAGGCCCTTCTCTCCCTACCTTGCATTAGCCCCAGCTCTCAACTGCAAAAATGTTGGTTTGCCCTTCCCCCAAGCACTCACTACTAACAATGCTGGTTTATGGTTTGATCCATTCCGGAATGGATTCTGAAGAATGCTGATTTATGGCTTGATCCATTCCGGAATGGATCTTAAGCTATATCTTAGGGCTAGCTATCCTGATTTATGGTTAGATCCACCAAGGGAATGGATTCTTAAGCTTCATATTTCTCCACGTTCTGTTTAATTAAGTGCTTTTTCGTGAAGAAAACTCCCACACATGGAAACAGCTCCAACTTCAGGGCATTAGGTATACAACAAACCGGTGTCGAACCATCCTCGGAACCGGATAAGAAACAATGGAAACAGTAAAGGACCTCCATCATTGCATACCTTCAAACCTAATATTAGATCCCTATTTACAAGCAAGGAAAGGAAAGTCCAGGGGTAATTTTCAATATTCCATACGTAACTCCAAACATATCAGTTACGTTGACAACTTTTCTATCACATTTTTATCATATTTTAAGCACTATAGCCTACGTTTGAAGGGTGCCAAATTCCACTGTAACCATTGCACGCAGCAACACAAGCTTCTTCCATTAAGGCTTGTGCGACTCCATTATTGCAGACATTGGCAAATGCACGCATATGTTTCATTCCATACTGAGTCAGCGATCCACAGTGTGTCTCAAACAATCGAACCTGAACAAATGTACAAAGTTGGGGTTTATCGATGCAAAGGGTAAGAGGAAATAAATGCAAAACGGGACTTTATCATGTTATTACCATAGATTTTAAGCAATTCCAATCATCTACCAGGGGTGAACCAGGTTCTCTAACATGTTTAAGGATGTTACCACCTTTTTTGGGTCCAAATAATAGCGTTCCAATCAAATCTAAGCTACTGTCCAAATGAGCTCTGTGCTTTGTTGTATGAGTGATCTGCTTCAAGATTTGTGTCTTCTTATCTGAACCATCATTCAACCTTTTGTACTGCAAGGCACAATAGAAAATGCAACTTGTTTTACTTCCATATCGAGCACAAGCACAATTAAGAACACTTGCATGGTAGCAAGTGTGTCATAATGAGAGTTCCAAACTATGTTTAGGTTTTGGAGTTTCAGAGCTCACCATTTCCCAAAGGAAGAGGAGCTCTGCATCTCTCTGGTTGATGACGTCCATTCTTTTTCTGATAAGGCCGTTGTTGTGCGGGGGGAAGTTGACACTGGCAGGATCAAAGCCTTGGTACAGGTACAGCTTCTCAGCTGTAATGTTTGGATTCCCATATTGCATCACATGAGATCCAATGTTGTAAGTGTTGCCATTTGAAGTTCTCGCCTTTACCTGCTCAACCGAATAAAATCTCTTTTTGTCAAATAAGACCACTTGTTTTGAAGTAATTTCCATAAGATAGCACAAAATCAAGCTACCGTCTTATATTGCTGCTCCACTGTTTCTCTCTTGAGATTGTGAGTTTCGCTGCACAATTAATAAAGAAAAGTTACTTGATAAGCCGTATACAACAGAACAGATCAGAAATCTAAAGAGGTTTTAGTTACTTCACAAGTCTTTGCATGCACATCAGTCCTACCATAAGGCATTTATATTTTACATACAAGTGGAACTAAATTATTGTTTTGGAAGGCAAGTTTAATTGCGGTGGATCAAATCAAGGAGCCAATATGGCAATACTCACATAATTATGGTGGATCAAATCAAGGAGCCAATATGGCAATATTCACATACCTATCTTCAATCCAGGAAACACTATACAGGTCCCCTAAACAAGTGATGTACTCTGGGGGTGGAGAAGGGTCCATCCCAGGACAATAAGTCCCAAAACTACTTTCTTGGGCATTCGATGCCGTTGTGACATAAATGTTCAGGTCTCTAGGCATTATCCCTTCGAAAATGCTTCCGCTCTCGCAAGCCTCTACATACATGACCTACATACACGCACATTCAGGCCACAATTGTGCCAAACTCCAAGTTGGGTTAAACAGTATATTCCAAAGGGAAAGCGATCTTTCTACCATTTCTTTGTAGCTCCCAGATGCATGCTTCTTCTTCAAGACACCAATGAAATCCATCGCATACAAGAAAGGCATATTAGGCATCCCTGCACTTGCGAGATAAATGAGTAGATGACGAATCTATTCTCTATGTCTTTGTATAGAATATGTGGATCGGAAAAGAACAATGAAGATATGAGGTCAACCTACCAAGAACTCCAGGGCCTCCATGGTCAGCGTAGTATAAGAAGATCCTATCATTTGGTTTGCTATCCACAACCTTGCCACTTCCACCTTTAACAGCACTCTTGTTACCAAGAAGTACTGCATAGAGATTCTCAGTGGTGACATGCTCCCCAGTGTAATCCTGCAGTATATTTGATCAAGTATGCTGTTACACACATACTGATTGCTGATGATGTTTCATTTATTGGCACTTGTACTAATTAACCATTGTTTCTTATGTTACCATGTACTTTTAAGTGATAATTCTACTTGCAAATAACAAGTTTCTATTAACTCATTTCACCAAATAATAATAGTCAAGTAGAATATTGGTAATACATACACTATTAAAGTCAAGTTAAATCGACAATTTCAGGGCCTTTTGCTACCTATTCGTATTTATAGTCAGATCTGTGGCATGTAAATAGTTCTGAGATCATGATGGCGTTACGTTGAATGCCAGTGGGAGAATAGTGTTGTCTAATCATACGATGCCATTATGACATTAAACAATTATAAGATATTTTATCATGAGTCCTTAAATGGGTACACTTTTAATACCCGTGCAGTCATTTTCACCAAGAATTAAATAATGATGATATTTTCTGTACAACAATAGCCTTAAAAGCAAAGACCTTAGTAAGCACGCACCTTGGACGATCCTAAGATTATACCTGGAAATCTAATTATATGACATTAACAACCGTAGTGACAAATTCGAATTAGAAAAATCACGGCTAGTATGAAAACGGACATCACTATCAATCAACTTGACTAGATGGAGATGGCTAATAATTTATTAGTATGCCACCAAATTGAACTCAATCACTTGATAAGAGATTAGAAAGTTTGATAATGAATGTTCAACAATAGGATTATTTCAAGGTTTAGGAAGGTAGACCACTTAATTAACTAGTACTCAAAATTTTCATTTGGTTCAATTTTTCAATATAGGTAGGTGAAGATAAGAAAATGACATTGTGAGTTAATTCTAAAACCCGCATCAATCTTAATCGTGTTTTTATCGACATTTATTTTGTCTAAGGTAGACTTCATCCACCTACCCAACCCACTTTACCAAAAATGAAAAAGTACTCTTGGTCTGAGCTCCAAAACTGTTCTGCCTCTAGTTCTTGTCTTTAGACTGTTTTGTCGCCGTAAACACAGCCGGCCAAAGTATGAAATGGTGACGATGATCAAGTCTAAGAAATGAAGCATATGCATACCTTGGGCACACCGGCATAGACATCGTCGCCTTGTGGATGGTTGATAATAACACCAGGCCTTGGGTTCAACTCATGGTTGGCTATATCATCATACATGAACACCACTATGTTCTCTTCCTTTAACCCACCTCTTCTTAACAGCTGATATGCATGGCAAACATCCGCCTACTTTCCCCCCAACCCACCAATGAAAAAGAGTATTAACAAAGATAGAGATAAATTTATACTCTAGATCGGGAATAACATAAAACTTCGAGTCTTTATTGCTATACCTGATGTCTATAATTGCCATAACCCATAGAACCGGCCACAAGAACTGCCCATCTTACGCCAGGAGTACTACCATCATCATCATCATTATTATCAGTGTCAGCTTCATCTCTCTCTGTTGGCATCCGAATTCCAGATTCAAACCAGTTCAACGAAGCAGCAAGACCAACTTCTGTTGTAGCTATAAGAGATAGCATCAAAACTAGCATCACAACCCCATCATAGAATAACAAGGTCTTAACACGGATAGCCATGAACAGAGTTTAGGCTGGCCGGTCCAAGAAAACGAGCGAGGCAGCGATAGTGCAATTAATAATGGTGGCTGTACACTATTGATGACGAAATAGAGTAGGTGCACACTGCACATATACATAGAGCGGTGGAAGATGGCATGCAAAAATAGAGATTGACACGTCTGGAAATCGGTCAACAACGGTGGGTCCTCCTCGACGGCAAGTGGCCGTGTTTTTGGGTCGGGGCTTTTCGAGGCTTTTCTTGTGGGTTTTGGAAGGGTGGCTCAAAGAAGAGATGCCGTGTATGAACGAGGCTTTGTTGCTAAGATTCTTAAGAAAGTCCTTTACAAGACGCTTTTGTCCATCAAAATGTGTTGGAAAAGGATTTAAGTACTTAAGATAGGTAATGCTAAAAGTACAAACTTAAGGATCAAGAAAAGCCTAAGTAATCGTACTGTGATCATGACAACTTTGTTCACACCACTGAAAAGAAGTAATCTTTCTAAACCTCCTCTTGGGTTCCACACAAAAGCTATTCCTTCTTTAACAATTTATCCCACTAACTTGCGATAGTCTCGTGTTGTTTTTACTTTGATTG
>JAOSBL010000211.1:29304897-29316036 GCA_027568915.1 Erythroxylum roraimae | reverse complement strand
ATACCATTATCATAAGGTATGTACTTGAATGTCCTTCGGGTATCCGGGTATTTGCCTTATGGTAGTGGGATGTTGCAATGAAAGAATCAATCAAGGTCAATCCAAAAAATAGGTCTGTCTTGCATATAACTTATCTTGTAGTCATAATAAAAGATGGGAAAACTTTGTTTTCCGTCATTTGTCGCTAGGGAATTTTGTAATCATCGTGTCGATTTTAGAGTAGGTTTTGTAAAGAAAATTAATTAAGTTAATAGGGGAATGCCATTAACTAGTAAAATATTTTTTTTCCTATGAGATAATGCAAGATCTCTTTAGCTCACAAATGGAAGCATATAAGGAAGTATGCGGTGAATTTGAGATGTCTATTGCAATTTGTCAAAGAGACAAACTTAATCCAAGTACGTAGTGCTTCATTTTTGTTACTTGTTTGAAATTAATCATCACTTTTTTTTTATTTATAAGGTTAATTTTGTTGTCTTACAGTTGCTTAGTATGACCAATTTGGAAGTATTTCAGAATTGCAAAGGTTTGTAATTTGAATTATTAACCAATGTGTGAGTGCAACTGGATGTGAAAGGAATTGAATCACATCTAAATTCATTCATTTTAAGAAAATAAATAGATTAGAACACAAAAAATTAAACGATTTAGTCTTTGTTCCATGCAACTTAAAGTTTCAAACAAGGTATGTTATATCATTATTAAGTTGAATTCATTTTCATAACTTCTTAATAATCTAATTTTATTTGTTTACTATGACTTTTAATAGAATAAGTAGTTTTAGATCTAATTTTTCTTGATCATATTAAATTTTTAGTGGATTGAGTTTCTGAAGAACCAAGTTTCATAGATAAGAATGACTTGAAAGATAATTTTGGATGAGAAAATATTGATATGTCATTTGATACAATGAATTTACATGATAGTGATGATTAGACCCTCTAAATGATAAGAATTTTATATTAAGAATAAAAATTAAGGTTAGTTCAATTTGAGTGAATATGCCTTTGAATGGATTTTTAGGTTTTTTAAAATATTTTTCTTTTAATTTTACTTATATTTGAGGTATATGTTAAATTATATATATGTAATATAAGTATAAAACTTTTAACTATAAGTGTTTTTGTTTCAAGTTTCTCTTTTACTTTGTTGTATTCTTTGGTACAAATTCTTGTTGTAATGCTTACAAGTCATGGACTTGCACTATTGTTATTATATGATGTTTTGATGTAAATGATCTTTATTATATGCTGTAAATTGTAATATTTTAAATATTTTTATATTTATCTTTATATGATTATTAAACGATATTTTTCTTATATCAATTGTGATTATTCATTACATGTGCAATATGTAAAAATTATTATTTATAGAAATAAAAATAATTATTATTTCAAATTTATATTGACATGATTGATGTAAAATAAAAAAATTATACAACACAATATATTAAGGGATTATCCGATATTGATCGATATTAATATATTTATAATGTAGAGTGGACAACAAAATTGAACATATTATTATTTATAGAAATAAAAATAATTATTATTTCAAATTTATATTGACATGATTGATGTAAAATAAAAAAAAATTATACAACACAATATATTAAGGGATTATCCGATATTGATCGATATTAATATATTTATAATGTAGAGTGGACAACAAAATTGAAAATAAAAACAAGAAAAGGCGGTGAAATGAAAATTGATGTCGCATTGTAAAATATACGAACAAAAACGCTAGAGGAAGGGGTCGAACCTTCGACCTTATGGTTAACAGCCATACGCTCTAACCGACTGAGCTACTCCAGCTTCTCTTAGGCAGTTGTTTAATTTGTTCGCAAAAAATAAATATTGCATCCGATAGGATGGAATAAACAACCGTACGTAATATGTACCACCCACCGGCCAAGAACGCACATGTAAAATCAGACAAACCTCTCACACATGCTTCAGAAGAGTACACGTACTCGTGAGAGCCAATTTTCCTTGCAAATTAGGGGGAATTGTTGTCTTGTTGACAATAAATAGTACATAAACTACGTAAAATTTAAGGCAAAACTTCAAAAATTTTGGGAAAAAGAACTTCGAAAGCAAGAAGCACTCTAAAATGTGAAGACAATTAACTTTGGTACCAAAGTAGTGGCCTGAGAAATGAAAACTCTTGTCCAGATTTGTGTTTTTGCCCATGAATGCTTACAACGTTTGAGTGTCGTGCAATGCCAGGCCAAGCGCCCGCAACATTTCATCTCCCAATTCATCATATAATTAGGATAACATGCCTTGCCAAGAAATTACATAAAGCTTCCTGTCCAGCTCTTGCGCTCATGACTAAGAAAGTCTCTTGTGAACGTGATTCCTTATTTTCTTTGAATGAAAGCAACCAGATATTCATCTAGAAATGGGAAAACTAACAAAACTATCTCAACTCTATAACATATTGCAAACCCTTACAAAATTCTAGTATCTGTCAAGAATTTGAATTATATTTCAGTATTTCCTCCTCCATGAATACCACTTCAGTTTCAACTGATACAACAGATGAGGAATCCCCAAAACTCCCCGTGCTAACCTTGGATCAAACACATCAAACTGTAACCGACTCAAGGTATCCAGGAGAACTTGGGTTGGCACAGCTGGTAGAAGCACCGGACAAGCCTCAGCAGGAACAGTTCCAGCCAGCTCTCGAGCCTTCTGCAAATGGCTGTTAGCCACTGATGCCATCTCAAAGACAGCATCAGATAGGCCTTCACGTGAATCCAAGCAGATTTCTGTCCTACCACCTTCCTTAACCAGCAAACTGTGTTTTTCTGCTACTGTTTTTGGTATATAAGAAAAGTGACGGTTGCGAGCTGCATGATATGGCAGTGACCTTAGAAGCAAGAGAAGGCCACTTGCCTTCCCAACATGAGATGCTGCATGATCAGCCGCAGTGGACTTAATACCACCAGCTTGAAGTGTCAAATAAAGAAGGGTTGATGCAGTGTCCTCGGCATACATTTCCAGCTCTTCTATAGTTTCTGGAATGTCATTGTCCTCTCTCCTTGCATCTTTTATTCGAGCTTCAATAGACCTCTTTAGCCATCCCTTGCTGATTTGATACTCAGATACCACTGATGACAGGGCCTGAGCTGTTGGATGCTCAATTAACTTGTTGGCATAGATCTTATCTATAGCTTCTTTCCACCACATAAGACGCATAATACCAATTCTAGGATCTGAAGCAATGTCCATAGCTCTGGAAGTTTCAACATTCAGAGCACGAAGTGCAAATGCAGCCTTGCGCATGCTAGGGGGGAGGCCAAGAAGGCAAAGATAGTGATGGTAATCATAAATTCGCACTTGATGAATGCAGTATGAGAAAGCTGCCCGCAAGCCACCAGAAGCACCTTGCATTAAAAACTTCAATGTGATTCTTCCTACAAATACGTTAGAATCATCTAAATGGTTAATTGGACAAATTATAAGTAAAAGGCAGTAAGAACTCTTAACGCAGTACAATAAATGCGAGAAAATATGACTTCAATAATCTTATCATTTCCTTTTCCTTTACTTTGAAACAACTCGGGATTGAATCCCAGCCTAAGGACAAAATCTCAATAGACCAAAAAAAAAAAAAAAAGATTATTGAAAATTTTCCAACAAGTAACGCAACTCTAGGGGTAAATATATCCTTAATTTGCCCACTCAAATCAGTAATTGCTTTCTGAGTAAGGAAATGACCTTTGTGAGAGAGATCAACAAGGGACATCAAACTTTGTTAATCCCACTAATTCAAACGCAAGCTCAGTGTATTATAACAGTAAACGCTAAGAGCAGTTTCATAAATGCAATAAGGGTGGAGGCTGCCTATAGGCATCATGAGTCAAGGTGAACTTACGACCCCTAGAACATTAGTTAGGCATCATGAGTCAAGGTGAACTTACGACCCCTAGAACATTAGTTAATAAAAAGAGAATACATCAAATCGCGATGGAATTTTGTTACAATGAGAAGTTCCATGATATGGAGTGCGTCCTTTTTCATGCATGAATCAATGAGAGAACAGATCAACCTTTGTCCCCAAACATAGAACAACATTCCAAAGCCGATAAGAAATGCTCAATGGTTCTATTACTTTGGTAAGAAAGAATCCCTCCAGAATAACACCCTTTATTTAGTTGAATCACACTAATTAAACAGAAGAATTATAGTGAGGGAATGGAAACAAAAACAAAATATAAATATAAATAGCAGAATATATTTCATGTTGTCTTCTCGAAGGCATTTCATCGAACAGCATCAGTACCTTCTTGTTTAAACTAATACCAGCTTATAAAAGAGAAGCAACAAAACTAATAAATATAAAGAATGATTACTAAAATAAGCGATATTTACCCGAGAGAGAAAGAGAGGTCACAGATTCGTCTAGTATTTATGTAGAGACCAACTGATATCTCCGAGACACTGCTTAACCCAGATGAAGATTGAAGACGGAGAAACAGAAACCAACAGGCGTTAGGCTTGGGTGGGCTTAATCATGGGTACATGTCATTGGGTTTCCAAAGCACAAAAAACTATAATCAGTTTACTGGGCTTTGTGTGAGCATTTCGGCCTATTCCTCTTTGCATGTCTAACAAGGCGAACTGGTCTGGCGAAGACCAAACGAACCCATTTCTCTATCGAACTTCGAAGAAAAGAACATTCCAGAATCACCAGAACTCTCTCGTCTCACATTCACCTTTCCGATAATACCCTTATCTTCTCTTCATTATCTCCGTTCTGCTACTCCGAAACTCCTTCAAACCTCCACTCATCCCACATACGACAGCAGACAATCCATGGCTGACGAAGCTAAGGCCAGAGGTAACGCCGCTTTCTCCTCCGGCGATTACTCGGCCGCCATCAAACACTTCACTGACGCTATTTCGCTTTCCCCTCAGAATCATGTTCTTTATTCCAATCGATCCGCCGCTCACGCCTCGCTCCAGAACTACGCCGACGCCCTAGCCGACGCCAAGAAGACTGTAGAGCTCAAGCCCGACTGGTCCAAAGGCTACTCTCGACTCGGTGCTGCTCACCTTGGTCTCCACCAAGTGCAAGACGCCATAGCCGCCTACAAGAAGGGGCTCGAGCTTGATCCTAGCAACGAGGCTCTCAAGTCTGGCTTGGCTGACGCTCAAGCCTCCGCTTCCAGGTCCAGGGCGGCTCCTCCGCCCGGTCCGTTCGGCGACGCATTCTCCGGACCGGAGATGTGGACGAAACTTACTGCCGATCCGTCGACGAGGGCGTTTCTACAACAACCTGATTTCTTGAAGATGATGCAAGAGATTCAAAAGAATCCTAGCAATTTGAATCTGTATCTGAAGGATCAGAGAGTGATGCAAGCGTTGGGAGTATTACTGAATGTGAAGTTCAGAGCGCCGAGTGCGGCCGAGGATATGGAGGTGCCGGAGGCTGAGTCGCCGCCGCCTCCTCCTCCTGCCACGGAGAAGAAAGTGGAGCCGGAGCCTGAGCCGGAGCCAATGGAGGTGACGGAGGAAGAGAAAGAAGCAAAAGAGAGAAAAGCGAAAGCAGTGAAAGAAAAAGAGTTGGGCAATGCAGCTTATAAAAAGAAAGATTTTGGGACTGCGATTGAGCATTATACGAAGGCGTTGGAGCTTGATGATGAGGATATTTCTTACTTGACTAATCGTGCTGCTGTTTACTTGGAGATGGGCAAGGTAAGCGCTACTCTTATTGATTGAAACTTTTAAAACTTTAACCAAGTACTGAAGCTAAACCTAATTATATAATTTCATCATGTTCTGGAGTAGTTGTTTTGATGCCTATGCGTTGGTTTTGGCTATTTGTCTCATTGACTTAGTTCCTTTCTTCTTTCATTAATAGATAGTTACAGACAAAATTTAACAAGGCAATTCTCTGTGCTTGTGACCTTTGCGCTTGAGATACTATTGCTCTTAAGCCACTTGGACCATTCAAATTGCCGAGTTTAGCTATGTTTACCATTTATGAAAACACATATTGTGGGTTCCATGCGATTCATAAGCATAAACGCAGTTTTTTTTTTTACTTTGATTGGGATAGGATCAGTCAGGTATATAGAGTTGATGAGAACCAATTTGACTTTAATGCTGCTAAAGGAGAGGGATTACATGACTAGTAGAGCAAGTATTGAACTTTATAATCTTGATTTGTGCTTCGTTAGTTTGGTTTTTGTTTTGCTCCACCAGTTTGTTCTGTTATCATTTTTCAGTAATCATTACAGCAATAGTGGGTTGTCTGCTTTTGCAATTAAGCTCTTTTCGTGGTGATCATCCCATTATATTTAAATTTCTAAAATTATTTCATTTTCAGTACGAAGAATGCATCAAGGATTGTGACAGAGCAGTTGAAAGGGGAAGAGAGCTCAGGTCAGACTTCAAAATGATAGCAAGAGCTTTGACAAGGAAGGGAACTGCCTTGGTAAAATTGGCAAAATGCTCAAAGGATTATGAACCTGCTATTGAGACCTTTCAGAAAGCTCTCACAGAACACCGGAACCCAGACACTTTGAAGAAACTGAATGATGCAGAAAAGGAGAAGAAGGATCTTGAACAACAAGAATATTTCGATCCAAACTTGGCTGATGAAGAGCGAGAGAAAGGTAATTTTTCCATTCTGCTTTTTCTACAGATCATTTCTTCGAATATTTTGAACATTGTACAAGTTTTTCTCTTTCTGTGTTAAAATGAAACTGGTTTATTAGAGAACACCTGATAAGTGTCCTTTTGGCTAGTTCCTTTATGTAAACTATAAACTTCATGCATATCGCATACGACTGCTTTGCAGGTAATGAATACTTCAAGCTGCAGAAGTATCCAGAGGCTATCAAACATTATACAGAATCGTTGAGAAGAAACCCAAAAGATCCAAAAGTAAACATTAAAAACCATCTAAATCTTTGTTTATATTACTTAATGGCAAGACCCTGATGTAAAGTTGGTTGTTACCCTCAGGCGTACAGTAATAGGGCTGCCTGCTATACCAAGCTTGGGGCTCTGCCTGAAGGATTGAAGGATGCAGAAAAATGTATTGAGCTTGATCCATCATTTTCAAAAGGCTATACAAGAAAAGGTGCTGTCCAATTTTTGATGAAAGAGTATGACAAAGCTCTGGAGACCTACCAGCAGGGCTTGAAGCATGACCCTAAGAACCAGGAATTGCTGGATGGCGTGAGAAGGTAAGATCGATTATAGGATGTAAAGGTAATCTGGTGGTTGCTGAGCGATATTGAATCATGATGTTGGTTATACCGCAGATGTGTGGAGCAACTTAACAAGGCAAGTCGCGGTGATCTAACCCCCGAGGAGCTGAAAGAGAGACAGGTTATACATGTTTAATTCCAGTTTTCAGTTTTTCATTTAGCAAAGCGATTGACTGGTACATGTGCTTATAAGCTCATTCCAATTGCAGGCTAAGGGAATGCAAGACCCAGAGGTTCAAAATATTCTTTCAGATCCTGTCATGAGACAGGTGAGTAACATTCTCTGCGCTGAAATTTTGGCCACTAACGGCTTACTTGAATGTAGGATTCTTATTTTCATTCATGTCTTACATAATTTATGGATGAGTTTGCAGGTTCTGGTTGACTTACAAGAAAATCCCAAGGCAGCTCAGCAACACATGAAGAATCCCATGGTGATGAACAAGATCCAGAAACTTATAAATGCTGGAATCGTGCAGATCAGATAGATAAAGAAGACCAATAATCAGTACATTACTGAGATATAATCTTCAGTGTGAGTTTGGGTGTCTTAGTTAACTGAAAACTTATTTATTTTGACTTGGAAAACTTTTAAGATATTTGTTTTATGTGAACTTTCTTTCAATCGTCGTCTCGCCCCTATGTGCTTTTCTTAATACACACCAACTAGACCTTTTTTGGGGTAAAAAAGAAGACCTCGATGGTAAATACCGGGTACTCATCGTCCAACTGTCTTGCAAAGGGGCAGAATCTCTCTTTGATAGTGTAGAGATCGGAGAAAGAGTTTCCCTGTTAAGTTCCAGTAAAATGTTCACTAGTAATTTTGCTAAGTTCCAGTAAGGTGTTCACTAGTAATTTTGGTAGCTAATTTGTAGCATCGGACTCGTTCGTTTCTTGGAGTTCTAGTTTGACATTTCTATCAGTTGTCCTTAACTGATCGCCTTCGTTTAATCAAGTGGCATGATTTGTCCGTTTTTCAATTGTCCTTTGACATAGGTGTTTTCACCGGCTAATTTCTAGGCTATGGATAGCCCTTTTTTTCTTTGTTTTCTTTTCGGGAATGCCATCTTTAACAGGACTTACCAGTTACCACTTTGAAATCACAAGCAATTTAACTACAAAATCACTAATCGAATATCACATTCTGAAATTTCAGAAAACCAAAATAGCAAAAGAAACCGTACTAAATGCTGCGATTTCTGCATTAAATTTGATGTTAGATTTGGTTATGCGCTATTAAGGCATTAGCAAGTTGAATTTCGGTGTTTCTAAGTGTCTTAATTCCTAATAAAACTTAGTTTTATCTCTCTTGAAATTTTTGCCTGAAAATGGGATTAGATTTTTGTTCCGATTATGATACTTATGTTTTATTAAATTTTATTCTTATATTTATGTAAATTTTATATAAATATATGGACAAAATTTAATAAAATAATGTTTGGAAAAGGATTTGACGTGCTTGAAAATGATCTTGTCCAGCTAATTTGGCGTACGATGAGACGGCTAAGGGAAAGATGATATGATTGAAGTTCTTAGAAATCCTTTGTTTTCAGTACGTTCTTTTAATACTCTCTCCCACTAATCACATTTTTTTTAAAACTTTTCCAGTTCTTTTTGCTTATTCATCTTTTAGTTGTTACATCTACAAATAAAGTAACTCCTCCCTCGTTGTCTCTCTTCTCTCGTTTCTTCTATATGACTTTGGTTGGCAATTAATGGATTATATTAATTATTCGTTGATTTTGTTATCGGTTAATTAACAATAGATTATTATATCTAATTTGATAAGTGGATAATATCAATTATTTATTTAAAAATATTTGATAAAATTAGTTATTTAATATTAATTGTTTATGTATAAAATGACTAACGAGGGTATGATTTTAAAAAAAAATTATAAGGACAAAAGTATTAGCCGTTTATATCTTAATATTCTTTGAATATTTCTATAATAATTTAGATAGAGCAAAAGAGGTTAACAGTATCATTTTCTTCTATATCTTTAATCAAGCCTTAAGAATACTAAAAGTTCTCTTAATATATCTTTTTAATGATGAATGAGTTCAATTAAAAATTTCTTGAGATTATCCTAGATTTGTAAGGGCCAATTGAAGAACTTGAGAGATCACTAAAATGTCATTAAAAATAAGCTGGAGAACGAGTTCGATTGGAACATACCAAAAGTTTTTCTCAAATGCAACACTAACAAGTTTAATATGTAATTGGATATGTAAAAATGATGTCAATTTAATTTCTAATTTAAGGAAATATAGATTTTTTATTTTTATTTTTTAAATTTGAAAAATACTTGTTAATATATTAACTTAAAATAAATTTTTTTGAAAAACTATTTATATTAATTAAAATTTAAACTTAGATAAAATAATTAACTTAAATTTGACTTATTAATTTTAGATTAAATTGAATTGAATTAAATACAATATATAAGTGATAATAATATTATATACTAAATATTGATATAAAAAGGGACCTAAATATCGGTATATACAAAAGTAATTAATGTAATATAATTAAAGATAATAAATTTAAAAGTATTTAATTTTTTTAAAATTTTAATTTAATATTAAATATTTTAAAATTATAATTTAAAATTAAATATTTTTAAATTTTAATTTAATAATTAAAATTTTAATTTTTTGAAAATTTTAATTTAATATTAAATTTTTTTAATTTTTAATTTAATAATTAAAATTTTTAAAAATTATATAAATTAAGTCAAATTTATATATCTATCTCTATATCTCTATCTCTATCTTTATTTCTTTAAGTAATTTGTAATAACTTTTAGATATAATTGTCTTTTAACTCCTTAATTTCTTTGTCACCGGAGAAAAACACTCCTCATAGTAGCGTTTTCAAAATCAGTGGAATGAGTTCAATCTGCTAACTTAATGAGCTAATTACCAAACATAATTGTCAACTGTTTGACATAGTTAAATAGTTAAAACCTTCCAATCTGTCAAAAAATGACTGATAAGTTATTTACTAAACAAGACTTATATGCTTTTATTTTCTGGACCTCTCCTTCTATTGTTTAGCTCGCTTCTTTATTTTTTAGCTCTTTTCCTTTTCTAGGTTTGACAATTGAGCTCGGGTCTGGCTCGATTAAAGTTAACAGGCTAGACTTAAGTTGAGTAGGGCTACCTAGGCTTGGTCAGACTTAAGGCTTGATAGGTAATGATGGACAAAACGACATCATTTTTAAAAATTTTTTAAAAGGCCGAGTCAGGTTGGCCAGCCTAGGGCCCAGTTGAGCCTCTGATTGGCCTAAGATCCAAGTGAACAGAGATCGAGTCGCCCAAACTCGGTCTAACTTATTGCCATCATGATCGTTTCCTCTCTTCTTGCTCATTCTTTTTTGTTCTTTTCCGTCCCTTGCTGGCTTTTCTCGTCTCCTTAATCCATGTTGCTCTTCCAAGTTCTTTAACCGCCTGTTTGGTTCACATAATGGAATAGATAAGGAATAGAATAGTTATTTTTTGGAATAGAAAAGATGAGGAATATAATGATATAGGTATTACTTTGTTTGGTTCAAAAAATGGAATAGATAAAGAATTTCTATTCCGTTGTTTGGTTTGAAAATATAAATTTGGAATGACAAAGGAATAACTAACAAAAAGACCAAAATATCCTTATTATTATTATTATTATTATTATTACTACCACTACCACTACCACTATTATTATTATTATTATTATTATTATTATTAACTTTATTATTCTTACTATTATTAATTTTATCAATTAATTTTATTCTTATTTTTATTATTAAATTCCTTATTATTGTTAATTTTCTTCTTCTTGTTGTTCTATTATTATTATTATTATTATTATTATTAACTTTATTATTCTTACTATTATTAATTTTATCAATTAATTTTATTCTT
>JAOSBL010000211.1:29259084-29270174 GCA_027568915.1 Erythroxylum roraimae | reverse complement strand
ATTTCCTTGCTTGAAACTTGACTCAAATTGCCTCCCCTTGTCTTTTCTTGATTCCTCTTGCCTCTCTTAATCTCCTTGATCAATGGCAAAAATCCGCAAATCAATGGACATTCAAATTGAGAAAACCATAACATATAATCACAAAATTGACCTTAGAAAGATTAAACCCATACATTTCTTAAGCTATCTAAACCAAAACCCTTTCAAAATTCCAACAAATCAAAAACACTCTTACCTTGATTCCTTCACCAAATGAGGAGTTTCTTGGGTCATATGGAAGCTCTCATCTTCTTCCACATTTTTTCCTTCTTGAATCAACTCAAAATCACTCTTGGAAACTAAGAAAAATCAAACCCTAGCATTTTCTTTCTTCTTTCTCCTCTTCTCCACCGACTCTCTCCCTCTCTTCTCCCTTTTCTTGTTCTTTCCTCCTAATTTTCGTGTTTCTCTTCTTCTTAAATGAAAGCCCACTTGTATTATTTACAACATTGCCATTAATGAGTGATAAATGTCCAAAATACCCTTACATATAAGCCTTGCTACTTAAAAGCTTAAGTGGCTTGCCAATTTTGGCCCTCATGCAACTTACCACCTTAATTCAATTTAATCCATGTCATATGATCTTACTCAAATTAACATGCTAATTAACTCCCATTAACATGCTAATTAATTCTACAAAAATACTCTATTAAGACCTCAAAATTCATGTACATCATGCTTAACTCCTTTCGAAAATCAACACCTTTTCTAATCATGCAATTGAAGGAATTTGCTTCCACTTCCTTCTAGAGAAATGTTCCTCATCGTCTCACTTTTCTAATGACATCAAAATCATTCAATTTGGTTCAAAAATCTAAATTTTATACACCAAATATTTTGGATTGTTCTTATACTAAAACAATATCCTATACTCAACTTCCATCCCGAAAATTGAAATTCTTAGAGACTAAATCAAAACTCGATTTCATCAGACAATTTGTAGCCTTATATCCCTAGTTTACTCCAAATCAAAAATCATCTCATTTGGATAACTAGAGCAAAAGTTATGCCTAAAAATCAAAAAGTTATGCCTAAAACATGTTTCAATTACATTTTCCAGCTTTTAACTACCAACATTTCCCATATAATCCATCTTTTATCTAACCCATCTTTTCCATTTCATTTCAAATTCATGAATTCTCCTTTTCTTTATACATGAATAATCATCAACAATTTCTCATTTAATAGTCCTAGCTTCCAAGAAAAGTTCGGGGCCCAACACAAACAACATGAAGCATAAATAATCAAAATGGATCACTCATAAAGATTGATGATAACAATACATTGAAACTGCTAGGAGTGAACCTTCCAAGACAATATCTACCTCATATTTAACAAACTCAAATCACCCATTCAATACAACTTTAAGAGGAAAGACCAATCATAAATAACTTTTCAAAACATATGTACTTGCTCCTAAATACTTTTATTTAAACCTTTTTTCTCTCTTTTTTCTTTTTTTTTTCATATAAACATTGAAAGAAGCTACAACAACATGAGAATTTCATAAAATAACATTCTGACAAATATGGCCCACCCACATTATGCACACCCCCACACTTATACTTTTGTACATCCACAAATTCAACAACCAAAAAATGCTTCACTAGATTTTATGGCTTGTGTAAGACATTTTGTTATAAGTTTAAAAGCATGTAATGTGGGTAGTACAAAAAGAAAGGCTAATAAAGCTCAAAGGGGCTTAACAAAGAAACAATCATATCAATGGGTAGGCTATTTGACTAATGTAGCTTGCCAAAAAAAAAGAATGCCTATATCATTTTCATGTTCACGTATGTGATAAAAATGTGGTCTTGAATAAAAAATCAAAGCAAAGTCAGGATGTACATGTTATGAAGGTCACACATAAGCAAAAGACAATGAGACTCATATGGATATGACATTATAATAAGACTCGGAATCTCACTGGCTTTTGTCTACCACTACTTACTACTCTTTTAAAGATAATGCATATTGGCTAATCACAAAAGAAAAAGTACATGCTATTGTTGCTATATATTTTTCTAGTCAATTCACACTCTAATTATAACTATATAGTCTTAAAAGCAATAGAAAAAGAGAAAATATCTGTTTGTTTGTTCGATTTTGAAAATGCCTAAGAAGTCACATCTAACAATTAAGCTTAAAACTGTGTGTAAAAACTAAGATCCCCGTCCCAATACTTAAAACTTACATTGTCCCCAATGTAACATCAAGTGCAAGAAATGGAGCATTTAACAAAAATAGTAACTGCAAAAATATATATAAATAGAAATCAACTTCCTTTGAGTTGCCTCCCAAGTAGCGCCTTTGTTTATCATCGTTGGCTCGACTCTATGTTGCCTACATCAAGTGATGCCATTTGCATCTTCCAGTATTAACACTTCCATATCCTCCGTTTGGAAGCCTTCATAATTCTACTTTAAGTGATGACCATTCACTTTTAATATCTTGTTAGTTTTCAAACTTTGTATCTCTACTGCACCAAAAGGAAAGATATGAGTAACAACAAATGGATCAACCCAACGAGAATGCAACTTACCTAGGAATAATTTGAGTCTAGAGTGATATAGAAGCACTTTTTGACCCACAATGAAGCTTTTCCTTGAAATCATCCTATCATGAAAAGCCTTCATCTTCTCTTTATATATCATCGCGTTCTGATATGAGTCATTCTGCATCTCCTCCAACTCTTGCAATTGCATCTTCCTATGAACACCCACACTATCCAAATTCATGTTGCATCTTTTTATAGCCCAATATGCCTTGTGTTACAACTCCACTGGAATGTGACATGGCTTACCAAACACCAATCTATATAGAGACAACCCGATTGGTGTTTTATAAGCCATCTTATAGGCCCATAGTGCGTTGTTTAGCCTTATGCTCCAATCTTTTCTAATGGGTTGCTCTGTTTTCTCCAAGATTGATTTGATTTCCTGATTTGACACTTCATCTTGTCTGTTGGTTTTGGGATGATAAGATGTGTAAACCTAGTGTATGATGTGATATTTCCTGAACTGTGTTTTCATCACCCTATTGCAAAAATGGGTTCTCCTATTGTTGATGATTGCTTTTGGCATCTTAAACTTATAAAGGATGTTAGCTTTAACAAAATTTGCAATAGCTTTTGCATCGTTTGTTCTGGTGGCTTTAGCTTCCACCCATTTAGAAACATACTCGACTGCAAGCAATATATAGTTAAAATCAAAAGATGGAAATACCCCAAATGTAAAAATTTTCACAAAAAGAATAGGAATTTGTGATAATTGATCCTTACGAGACAAGTTACCTGACCGTTGGCACTTTTCATATGACTTACAGAAGATGTATGCATCCTTAAATAATAAGGGCTAGTAGAGACCACTCTCTAAAACTTTATGGGCAGTCCTCTTTACTCTAAAGTGTCCTCCACAAGCATACGAATGGCAGAAGACTAAGATCAAAGGTGTTTCACTGTCAGGTACACACCCCCTGATGACTTGATCTATATAACGCCTCCATAGATATGGGTCATCCCAAACGTAGTACTTTGCTTCATTCCTCAGCTTATCCCTTTGAGTCGTTCACAAACCAATAGGTAATTTTTTAGTAACCAAGAATTCACAATATTTGACATACCATGGTGGTGTCAAATTGGCAGAAAGTAATTGTTCTTCTAGAAATGTCTCTCATAAAGGGATGTCATCTTCTTTTTTAATCAACCGACTGAGGTGATCGGCAACCACATTTTCTGTCCCCTTCTTATCTCTTATCTCTAAATCGAATTCTTATAAAAGGAGAATCCATCGGATCAGTCTTGGTTTTGCTTTTTTCTTTATGAGTAGGTATCGTAAAGTTGCATGATCAGAATACATAATTGCTTTAGCACTAAGCAAATATGACTAAAATTTTTCTAAAGTAAAAACCAAAGAAAAAAGTTCTTTTCAGTTATAGAGTAATTCAATTGAGTTAGGTTAAGAGTTTTTGAGGCATAATAGATAACATGCAAAGCTTTGCCCTCTCTTTGTCCTAAAACCACCCTTATTGCATAGTTGCTTACATCACATATGATCTCAAAGGGGAGGCTCCAATCTAACAGTTGAATCACTGGTGGAGATGTTAAAAGCTCCTTACGTTTGAAGGCTTCCTTACACTTATCATCGAACTCAAAGGAGACATCCTATTGTAATAACTTGCATAGTAGTGTGACTATCTTTGAAAAGTCCTTAATGAATCTACGATAAAAATCTACAAGCCTAAGAAAAAAACTCACTTCCCGTACAATGGAGGGGTAAGGTATAGAAGAAATGAGATCAACTTTAAATTTATCTACCTTTATACCCCAAGAAGATACAACATGCCGTAAAACTATACCTTGATCTACCATAAAATGACATTTTTCCCAATTTAGCACAACATTAGTTTCAATGCATCATTCCAATATAATATCAAGATTCTTAAGGCATTCATCAAAGGAAGAACCATAAAAACTAAAATCATCCATAAATACTTTAATGATTTTCTCAACATACTTTAAAAAAATGCTCACCATACATCTTTGGAGCGTGGCGGGTGCGTTGCATAATCTGAATGGCATCCTTCAGTGAGCAAATTTACCAAATGGGCACGTGAAGGTGGTCTTTTCTTGATCTTCTGGTGCAATTGGGATCTAAAGATAATCTGAAAAGCCATTTAGAAAACAATAATATTTATAGCCAGCTAATCTATTAAGCATCTGATCAATAAAGGGAAGGGAAAAATAGTCTTTACGAGTCGTTAAGCTTAATTTCCTATAGTCAATACAAACTCGCCACTCGGTTTGCACTCGAGTGGGAACCAACTCACCTTCCTGATTGGTCACAACTATGATTCTAGACTTCTTAGGAACGACCTAAACAAGACTTATCTACTTACTATCAGAGATCAGCTAAATAATCCCAACATCGAGAAGTTTAAGCACTTCCTTCTTCACAACTTCCATCATCGGAGGATTCAACCTACGTTGAGCTTGCTTTGTGAACTTGGCATCCTCCTTCAACAGAATATGATGCACGCATATAGAAGGGCTTATTATTTGGATATCTATGTTCGTCCATTTGATGGCCTTTTTATGCTCCCTCAACATTTGAACCGACCTTTCTACTTAATCCGAAGTTAACTCTGCTAAAGTGATAACTAGGAGAGTCTACTTATCACCCAAATAGGCATACTTAAGGTGTGTAGGGAGTGGCTTTAGTTCCACTTCAGGTGCCTACATATTAGAAGGTAATAAATTTTGGTGAGATTCGGATAACTGCATGGAAGCCAAATCATAACTTTTTGGAGAGTGCTTCAATGAATCCAATATAGCTGTCATTTCCATTAGCTCTTCTCCCACTTCAACATCATTACTAGCTTCTACTTCCATATGCTCAGTCAAGGCTATTTCTAGATGATCATTGGCAACTTAACCTAAACATTTCTTGCACCAAAGGATCAATCACATCAACAGAGAACACAAAATGATCATCACGAGGATGTTTCATGGCATCAAAATATTAAAATGAATCACTTCCCCATCAAATTCCATCTTGAAAGTGCCCTAACGAACATCTATCTTAGTCTGACCTTTATTGAGAATGGTCTTTCCAACAAGATAGGTATTGGATTGCACGAAGTGTCATCATTTATATCGATAACATAAAATCTGCATGAAATACTAACTTGTTCACTTTCACCAAAACATCCTTAATCACACCATTGGGGTAAGTGTTAGTGCGGTTAGCTAATTGTATGATAACACTTGTTTCTTTCAATGGGCCTAGATTCAAAGAAGCATAAATTAAACGAGACATAACATTAATTGAAGCTCCAAAATCCAACATAGCTCTATTAATCACAATGTTACCAATTTTGTAGGAAATAGTGAACATACCTAGATCTCGACATTTTGGAGGCATCTTCTTCTTAAAAACTGCAGTCACATTCTCTCCCATCATCACCTTTTCATCATCTCATAGCTTTCTCTTATGCGTAAATAGTTCCTTAAGGAATTTTGCGTACCTTGCTTGATTGCATCTAATAAAGGAATATTCACTTCCACCTTTCAGAAAGTCTCTAATATCTCCATGTCTTTCGCTTCCTTTTTCTATCTTACCAATTTACTAGGAAAAGGTGGAGGGTTAGTCTTAATGATATTAAGGCTTTCAAAATTTACCTTTTTGCTAAATGAAGTGTTTTCTTCGTTTTCTAACCCCTTGATTTCTTCTTCATTGGCAATCCTTGGTGGAGTTCTCTTGGGAATCTCAATCTCCTTTATGCTCCTCAGAGTTATAGCACTAATGTTTAATTAACCCTAACTATCAGATAACCTAGAATAAGCTCTTTAAGTTTAATATGATAGTCGCGTTACAAATTAGAAAAACAGACAAATCTACGCAATAATCACATAAGCCCGGATTATTTAATATAGGTTATGTTATCCCTAACGATTCAATACAGGTAGTTGCCACATACGACTATTACGTATTGTATTCAAGTTCTACCAATAGGTTTCATGAAAAAAAATCTAATAGAGCATCAAAATTGTTCTTACACAATACCCAATTAATAAAAACAAAATAACGTAAATAATCTGAAAAAAGGGAAAGAAAATGATAGACAACAACGATATGCTCCAATGTGCTTCTTAGCCTCGAATTCACCTCCGAACTAGCATCGGGAAGGTCAGCCCTCCATCTTCTCCATCAAACTCTAAGAAAGAGCCATGAATCCTGTAGAGATGTCAAAACCTAAAGAAAGAATGATGAAAATCGCTCTATTTTCCAAAAAAATGTGTCCATCGTCACAAAACATAACTTTTATAGTAAAAATTAGGTTAGAAAGGGACAGGTGGCAAGTGTAATGGGCATGACATGGGTTGTCATACCCATGACACAATTTTCACTGGTGTGAGAGGTTTCTCATGCCCATGAAAATTGTCACAGACATGAGTTAATGCTCACAGCCATGGCAAACTAATGGTGGCCGTGAGCATTAATGCTCCATGTTCTTCATTTTTATGCTTTTCTTTTTTTTCCTTGTCTCCTTTTCTTTTAATCTTCTTCTTCTTCTTGCTCCATGAAGACAATAGAGTATGAATCTCGAGAAGATGACTCAATGAAAATGCTTTCAGCTCACTTTAGCTATTACGCTTCTAAGTTGTACCTAAAATCAAACATGAGCTAAAATGAGTGTCTAAAGCATTTTGAGGCAATAACTACTAAGTGTCATAGATTAAATGTATTAATAATTAAGTACATATCAACCTTGGCCAAGGATTTTTCGTATCAATACTAATTGAGAATAATACAACATTCTCCCTAGTTACTTTAGATGATATATCATATCTTGATCACTTAACTAACTCCATGTAGTTTATAATTCATCCAATGACTACTAAATGTGCTATCCATGATTAGAATAGGTTATAAGTAGTATTAAAACATAAAAATCTTTATACAAGATAACTTTGGAAACCTTAAGTCAAAGGATCACTTGTATGATCATCACAATGAGAATTTCCATAGACATACAAGTAATGTTCCAAATAAATTTCTCATATCAAGTTAGTTTAGTGAACTTATTTTCTAACAAACACCCACACGTTTGTTTAGGTATGTCCATACTTTAGTCTATGAGATCAATATTAAAATAATTCTTTATGCATGGATCATTTCTTCAGTATAGAAGGAGACTAAGTCTTCCTTTACTCATCATCACCACTATCTATTTTGTTAGTTATAATCCAGGAATATCTCAACTTATTTCAATTTGTAAACTTCAATATATATCTTGCTCATTTTGTAAATCAATCATCTATTCAATAAAAAATTATTATTACTTCTTTAATCTTATACACTTTACATGGTATCAAAGCCCCTCTTGCCATAAGAGCATTGCCTCTTAAACACTCTTATTGTTATTTTTCTCTCTTCACTTTCTATTCCTCATGGCATAAGAACCCTCCACACCTGAAACTCCAATCGTGATCTCCTCCACCAACAATAATCATTCTCATAACAGTACACTAATCTCCATTAACACAGACACTCAAATTCCATTCAAGCAGTAACTATTCTTCATGGAGGTCTCAATTCTCCAATCTCCTATTTGGTTATGATTTAATAGACTATATAGATAGCTCTCTTCCTTATCTTCTTGAAACTGACTCATAGGAAGGAGACACAACTTCAACAACTAGTTAACATAGAAAAATATGGTTGTGCCAAGATGATCTTATACTCCAAGCCATTTAAGCATCCGTAGCTGGAAATATTGCTCCACTTATCTCATCCTCAAAGACTTCATCTGAAGCATGACAGAAACTTGAGGTCACATTTGCAAATCGCTCAAACACTAGAATGCTCACCCTATTGTAATTAATGTAAACCTCTAAATAAGGTGTCTCCATTTTAGATTATACGCAATCAATTAATTTTATCATCGATGGCTTGGTATTGATTGGTCATCAATTAAGTAATACAAAATTTGTTGGACATACATTGAATGGTCTAAGCAATGATTACAAAGAACTCAATGCAGCCATACGAGCAAGAGAAACACTAATGAAATTTGAAGAGCTTCATGACAAACTTCTTGATCATGAAACCTTTCTTAAATAAGAAGAAGGAAAGAAAATCACATCACCCATCACTGCCCAATTCACACAGCGCTCAACTTAATCCAGATCACAATAATGGAATAATGCTACAAAAGAGGAACCAAACCTTAACATCAAACACCATTATATACCTCAACTACCAATTATCCACCATCAAACACTAGACCTAACCTCACAAAATATACAACTAACATCCTTTCCCTAGTACTTAAATAATCACTCTTCCCTTTGCCCCATCTGTCAACTTTGTGAAAAAATTGTCCATACAGTAAACAATTGTAATTCTTGTTCCAAGCCATCACCTAACTCAAATTGGCCCCAAGCTAACATCACTAGTAGTGATGTCAACAACAAATAAAAGCCATGGTTGGTGAATTCGGGATCCTCTCATCATATAACTCCGGATTTGAGCAATCTCTCTATTCATTCTGAATATGATGGAATTGATGACATACTCATTGGAGATGTTAATGCCATACCAATCACTCATATAGGCTCTACATAACTCTTTTCCTCTCGTAATTCCTTTCAATTAAATAATGTTCTGTGCTCACCACATATTTCACAAAATTTATTATCAGTTTCTAAATTTTGTAAGACTAACAACACCTTGATTCTTTTCCTCATTTTTTTCTTGTCAAGGATCTGAATACGAGGGAATCTTTGGTTCGTGAACATAATAAACTGGAGTTTATAAATGACCATCTCTTCCCTACTCAATAACAACCTACTTCTCTTCACATATCTATAATTGTCAATAAAGACTTATGGCACTATAGACTTGGTCACCCATCAAACAAAATTCTTTGCAAATTTCCCATTATTTTTTTATTTTCTACATCTGATGCAGTTTATTGTGACTTTTGTTTAAGTAATAAAAGTCATCGACTTCCAATTGGAATAACCACCATTCCTTGTTCCTCTCCCCTAGAAGTTATTTACATAGATGTTTAGGGTCCAACCCCGTCTCTCTCTCCTGATAATTTTACACATTATGTTATTTTTTTGGATTGTTAGACCAAATATTCATAGATGTATCCATTGAAAACCAAGTCTTATTAAATTAAAAATTCTTGTGGAACATTTTTTCCAGATGCGAATCAAAACCATTTACTTCAATGTTGGTGGTAAGTACAAAAGCCTAACTCATACACTTTCCCAATTTGGAATTCAATATCTACAGTCCCCACCTTACACTTCTCAGCTTATTAGTACAGTTGAGCGAAACTTGCTCTTCTTCACCATGCTTCCTTGTCGATCAAATATTAGACTGCTGCCTTCCAAGCAACAATACACCTGATTAACTGCATGCCCACTTTTGTTCTTCATTATAAATCTCCCTATGAACAATTATTTCAACAACTACCCAACTATGACAAACTCAGGGCCTTTGGTTGCTTGTGTTACCCATACTTACGTCTTTATGATCTTACAAAACTTCACACACGATCCAAATCATGTATCTTCCTTAGCTACACCATGCCATATAACTTATATATTTGTCATGACAAATCAACAAATTCCACCCACATATCAAGACATGTAATATTCTGTGAACAAATATTTCCCTTTAAATCCTTATAAACAAGTATTACATAACCACCTCACTAACAATTGTCCACATGGTATCCTTTATTGACACTTACATCTAAGGACCAACTTCCACCCCTTAATCCCAATTCTCTTTCTAATTATCACTTACCTGACACGTTACCAACACTACCTATCATTCAAACAACCACTAACTCACAACCACAAAAATTAGTCCTGCGTAATCTTAGTTCGCCACAACAAATAAATATATCGTCTTTTATTGTCTTTATTGAATCTCTTGCTCCTCCTGACAACTCACCACTAGCCAAAGATCAAAGCTCATCACCTTTACATCATGTACCCATCTCTCTGCATTATACTACAATTACACTTCCTCATCAATCCTCTCATGTCATTATCACAGGCCCAAAATAGGAAATTTGAAGCCTCGCCAAATACTTGATCTATACACCTCAAAACAACCCTCCCTTTTACTTGAACCCACCACGGTCAAACAAGCTCTTCAACCTCCTCAATGGTATGATGCTTTGAATGCAAAATATAATGCATTTATCATAAATAAAACCTGGAAAATTGTTCCTCCTAACTTTACCTAAAATATCATTGGCTGTAAGTGTATTTTCATAATGAAAACTAGCCCAGATGTTTTTATATCTCATTACAAAGCTAGCCTTATTGCCAAGGGTATCTGTAACATCCCATTACTTATGGGAGGGTTAGATTGGTAAATGTCAGTGATTTATGAGAGTTAGAAATGCACTTCCATGCTCATGCATAATATGCCATACACTTATGCCTGAATAGTGAATTTATTTGCACATGAAAATAATTGTACATGCATTCATGAATAATTCTGGGTATAATTGAATTGATT
>JAOSBL010000211.1:29162071-29180761 GCA_027568915.1 Erythroxylum roraimae | reverse complement strand
GTCCACCGCGTGTCCGTGTCCGACACGTGTCCAACACACGGACACGGCTCCATTTTGCCGTGTCCGTGCTTCATAGGCTGTGGTGAACAGTTATCGACGAATGTAGGGCTAAATTGACTAGTTGATCACAATACACTATACTTACATCTTAGTAGTTTTAAAATTAGGCCTTACCGTAGCTTTTAAATATCTAAATGGTATGAAATTGTTGATGATTTTAGATTTTTGTGTTTGAGGTATAATGCACTGGCTTCTGCTTGTTATAATGATGATTTCTTTTTTTATGTAATTTGTGTCCAATGCATATTGCAACTCATTGGCTGGACATTTACTTATGTGTGTGGGGATGATTACAAGTAGAAATTGACCAGTGTTGTTTCTATGTTTGGGGCATCTATGGTCTTTCTGAGTTGGATCTTAAATAGATAGATGAGCGAGTTGGCAGCCTTCAATGTAGAGAAATCCATGACTTTGTTCACATTTAACGGGAAATCTGACCACAAATGGGCATACTATTTTGAACATTAAAATTAGTGGGCTCTGAAGCTGCATTTTCTGATGAGTAGCATCCTTTTATGTCCTACTAGCTATACGGCAATTGAAACTAATGAGTGTCTATTCCATTTCTTTAGTGCTTTGTGTGTGTGAGCAAAGTTGCTCATACTGTAGTGATCGAGTGTTGCATACAGTAATTGAAACTAATGTGTCTCTATTCCATTTCTTTAGTTCTCTGTCTGTGACCAAAGTTGCTCATGCTGTAGTGATTGAGTGTTGCATAAGCCTGCTAACCTTCTCTATTCTGAGTTGTGTGTTTGGGAACTTTGTATTGGAAGCCATGATGGAATACTTCCGCGTAGAAAGAGTTGTCATCCATTTTCATTTGAGTTAGTCTTATCCATTTCTTTGGTGCTTTGTCTGTGACCAAAGTCAAAGGATCAAAATATGGATCACCTTGACATTATTACCTTTTCAGCATTAAACCTTACCCGTTGTCTGAAAATTCGTGAATGAGGTATATACCTTGCACGACCAGGCATTTCCTGATTGGGAATTCAGCTAATGGTTGCCCAATGAATAGCTCCCCAGAATTTTTTATTTGCATATTCCATCTTATATGATGTCTAAGCATTTGTTTCAGCTAATAGTAGTTCCCCATAATTGATTCCTCCTGTAGTCCTAATCATTCATCAAAAATTGACGATGGATTGGATGATTGTTTTGCAGTGATGAAGAATCCAGCTAATCTTGCTAAGCACCAAGCCAATCCCAAGGTAGCTCCTGTAATTGCAAAAATGATGGGCAAATTCGCTGGACCAAAGTAAACTGTACCTGCCATTGTCATTACTACTTATGGTTGATAAATGTCTAGCAGTTGGTAGAAGTTATCATCGACTTATCCAGGGTTGTTCCGTGTTGCGTCCATAATTTCAAAAGAATTGATAGAACAAATCAAAAAATCATCGTTGGCATGTTTGAAATTTTGATTTTTAACATCAATGGCGTCATTTTATAAATGAAAGTGCGTCAAAGAGTTTCAAATTTGTTGTGCTCTCCCTGGGAGAAAGAACGGGTTGGTGTAGTCTTAAATTACTATTGTTGTCCTCTCTCAATTTGAACTCCCTAAAACTTTGCTTCTTTAATTTTAATTGTAGGTGTGAGTATAATTTATTCGACCTATTTAGATGAAAGGACTAATATGTTGATTTAGGTTTGGTTTTACTGCTAGAAAAAGATATTAATAATTTTTTTTTTTGGTAGTAGGAGACCTCAAATCAAGTCACTTGAGTGAATGAAGTTTTCATTTATTCGAATTTTTGAGGTATAAACTTTATCTCTTACCTTTTACTTCAAATTTCTTCTCACAACTGTCTACGGTAAAAATGACCTGTGACCCATAGGGTGTGACAGACCAATGGCATATCCCTTTTGCGTTGGAAAGAATGCTCCCAATCGGTAGAAGTCCTTGTTGGGGCTATTTCCCATTATCATCCTTATAGACAAATACAATATAATGTAACCTACCAACCGGAAGATCTGGTCCTGTTTTGGTATGTTATTAATACAGACGACCGAGTTTCAATACCAAGTCATGACCAATTCAAGCAAAAGCAAGCAATGCCCTAACAAGTGGGATTGGCATTCCTTTCAACTCCTGCCCAAGCTCATCTTTCATTGTCATTTAAGGTCTTCAACAAAATTCAACTAACAAAGTACACTTCTGCAACACATTCTTTACCCCATTTCTACCAATCAACCACCATATTGTAATGAATATAAGAATTTTTTGTTTAATTGGTCAAAAGTTGCCTCAATGTGAGTTCAGAGTCCTAAAAATTGTCCAACAGTTGGTTACGAAAGGTAAGGTTTGGACTTTGTAAAGTATTTTTTAAAGGACCTATTACATCCAACCCGTGACTTTTTGCTCTCTCTCGCGTCGAATAATTTATTTGTAAATTATCATTTAGAACATATGATATGAGCAAACAGCAGTTACAACTTCTCCCGTTAAACAAAAGCGCAAAACCATATCTGATAGAGAACAGACTCATCCCCTGTTTGCACAGTCGTTACATTACTTATTGAAGTGTTGATTTCTTGCACCTTATAAAGCCCCAATTTTGGGTAGTCCGTCTCACATACAATCGATTGTGTGTGTATACTTTTTGATCAGTGGACTGATTAATCCTCCCCACGCGTGTACGGGAATGTGCTCGTGTCTTCTTATGGATCATTTTCATATTAACTGTAAAAAGATTTATCAACTGGCTTCTTTCAATATGTTGAAAATTAAAAGCCATGTACATAAAATATTCAAGCTTATTACGCCTATCGAGATTCAGATCTCGGTAGGTAGAAAGCTACTCCTACGTGTTTACTATCAAGCCAAATTACTTAATAATTTTTATCGATTAACCTTTAACTTATATAAACATCCGTCAGTGCATACGTTTGTTAAAATTTTATTAAATTCAACCCTAGCCTAGATAATATAGACTTGTGGGTTACATCTTCCCAGCTGCTTTGATGGGTATACAACAATATTGGTCGCTCAGGGCTTGGCCACTGTCAAGTGTGGTGGATAGAAGATCCTATGTATTTTTTCTTTCTTTCTTTTTTTCCCCCCCAATTGACTTGAATTCAAGTCTTTTGCATACCAAACAAATATTCATAACTTCCATGTCTTGATCATCCTTTTACTTTTAAACTCCATACTAAACTGTTGTAAGTTGGAAATCTCATGTTGAGACCAGTAGAAGTAGTTGTGATTCTTTACACGAAAGGGTTTCCATTTTCTTGCCAAGTTTAACTTTTGGATGAAGGGCGGCATTATGATTTATGTCATCAGACAAAATATTAACTAATGTTTCACTAATGACGAATAGATTACTCCAAAATTACGTCAAAATAGGGTCCAACGATTTGTACAGGTGACTACAAAATAATACAATAGTCAAATTGTGTGGAAATTTTGACGCATAAGGTCTATGATTCACCAGTTCGCATTAGGTAGTTCAGAAGTCGCTTTAATGTGTTATTGATGGTGTTATTTGGCATAATTGTGCAATCTACTCTTTTGAGGCTTATAATCAATACAAGTGGGATAATTTGATGCCCACATTCTACGTGTTAAATGAGGGTTAAATTTCAAGCAATATACAAATACTAAGTTAAAAAGGGAAATCATTTCAGCAAGATAAGATCATGATTTTAATTCTAAAGTATGTTGTTTAACACTAAAAGCAAGAGAGAGGATAGGAAACTTTTCAAATTGCATTCACTCATTCACTCATCAGCACGATGTCATAACGTCAATGTGACAAATCCCAGTCAATTAGATCATTTATAGATCATCAGAAAAGGTATATCAAATCATGGATGGTTTTGATAATGAAGAAAAGAATTGGGTGCTTGCCATTTACAGCCTTAGACATAGATTAATTGGAATTCAAATTACTGTTTAATCCGAAGATGACATGTAAATGCATATTTTATATTCTTTTGTCTAATGTCACTAAATAATGACGGTTGTGGTTTTGTTGAAGTATGCTAACTAGTCGGTCTGTTAAAAATGATTGCAGGAAATTGAGTCTCCTATTAATGAACCCTACTTATTACTAGATACCTTAAAATTAAGCCATGATTAAGAAAATTAAGATGCTACTCAAGTTTAGTAAATTTGTTGTTGCCATATCAAATTATCTTGTTAGCTGGTAATTTTCCTTTAAGAAGATTAAATTGGAATTCTCATGATTGAATCTGTATAGAAATTTTATATTAATCTAACTGAAAAAAACTTGGATAATTTAATATCAAAATTTTTATTTTTATCTAAAATATTATAGACAACTTTCCCTCAAAAAAAAAAAATTATAGACAACTAATGTTTCCAGATTTCTCAAAATTAGGTGAACAATAAACGTTTTAATTCTATGTAACTAATCAATAAACATTGAAAATATCAACCCGGCCCAGTCCTGTTTTTCAATTTCCACTACGAATGTTACTAGTCAAGAGCTGGTGGTGACATTGTCTTTCCCACTGTTTACACTTTAGTTAAAACTCCTAATTTGAAGCTTCTCATAACATTTAATTTTATCCCAGAATTGGTATCAAAGACGTTAATTAAATTTGAGATGAGGCAATAAATATAGGTAATTCGGATGATTATGTTTTCAATATCTTCCTTTGTCTTGATCCATTATAAACAAAAGAATGTAAGTTCGAGTTATCGTCATTAACACGTGAGACGATTGAACTGTATCACTTCCCAAAACTTAATACACATAGAACCATATATTTTTATATATATGTCAGATATCGACGTCGAGCTGATCAGGAACTCACAACTGCTATACCAAAGAGAAACATCCAACAATACAAGCAATGTCGCCATATCTACCAGCCTCGATTATCATTCCTACCTGTACCTACAAATACATAAATTATTACTTTGTTATGTACCTAAAAACATAAAAAGTGGTTTGGTGTTGTCTGCCCTTTTTCATTAATTTAACTGCTCCATATTTCACGGTCACGTAGCTATTATAACCTGTATTTGTACTGAGTACACTTGCCTGCTTTTCCTGGCTTCTCTTTCCTTGTGGGAAAGTACGTACCTGATACGCTTCCCATGAAGCATGCATGGGTATGTGAACACAGACGTAAGGAAAAAGATAATAAATGCAGGTAGCGGTTAGCAACTTTAATTTGAAACAAACCCATTTAGTTATTCTAACACTTGGCAATGGGACGTTAAAGGGATTTTGTTTGACTCTGTCAATTAATAATATTGTGGCTAACAAATGCTTGACTTCAGCGTTTGATATTAATCCATGTATGTGTTTGAGGATGTTAGAAACGTCTAACTTATCTCTAAAAGCTAGCTTTGATATCACGTTTAAAAAGCCTAGCTTACTTTCAAAAGTTAGCTCAAAAAGAGGAGGTTTGCATACTATTATAAATTCTTGAATGCCCTCGTAGTTGTTCGATGTGAGATTCTTTATACACCCCTCTCAGTCCAGAGTAGGACTGGACATTTGATAGACATAGTGGGCAAAAGGACATAACCCAGCACTGCACCAAACAATCGATCGAGACAAACTGACTTTGATACCATGTTAGAAAGGCCTAACTCACCTCTAAAAGCTAGCTCTGATATCATGTTAGAAAGGCTTAACTCGCCCCTAAAAGTTAGCTCAAGAAGGGGAGGTTTGCACATTATTATAAATTCTTAAATGCCCTTATAGTTGTTCGATGTGGGATTCCTGACACAGAATCTCATATCGGACAACTATAAGGGCATTCAACAATTTATAATAGTGTGCAAACCTCCCTCTCTTAAGTTAGCTTTTGAGAGTGAATTAAGCCTTTCTAACAGAGGACACTGAAGAGGGACTGCGCTTGAGATAAACCCGAGATGTCCACCATGGATCCCGACGTATAACGGGAAGTCTAGAGATTGAAATCCCAAGTTTATGCAAGGGTCCACGTTGAACAACATAGACACTTGTGTACGCTAAGAGAGACAAAAGTAAAAGACCAATTCTTTGGATCGTGAACTACCCCAAAAGCTACATAGTTGTCATGTTTATAATTTAAACCTGTTTTGTTAGGTCATGGTGTTGGAAATGTAATTTGAAGTGGAGGTCCCGGCAGGAAGACAAGTGTGTAATACAGTGGTTTTGTAGGTACCATCTTGCCAAACTTCCTGTGGATGATTTTATGTGATTTTCCATTAATTAAGCACACCAAATCATGGGGGAGGAAGCTAGCAATGTACGTGGCACATGGTATGTAATGGTATGTACTCAAATGAACAAAAACATGTTATCTATGTCGGGCGGATTAATTAAAAATATTAAGTGTATGCTTTTCTTGATGAGCTTAATTTGCACGCATGAACATCCTCAGATAGCTTGCCTTGTTGTTCCTGAACCTTTCTTCAATTTAAGTACTTGGAAAATATCTTGGGGAGAGAAACTCCATGGTCAGGTTGAAAGATTGATTGTATCCTAGTCTATGTCCTATACATTCAAAAGTGTATCCTATAATTTAATTAGTACATGATCAGAAGTCCTTATAGTCAATGAAACTATTGAACAAATCGAGAATCAGGTGAAAGATGGAAATTCTTTATAAAATTGATGAGTATGCAACAGGGTTTCTTTTGCAATGTCATTTGGATAATGATGATGGACTTAGAAGACAAGTATATGTCATTAGCAAGTTTTTCAGTGACATAATCTCTGGCAGATAGCAACGCAACGCTTACTGAAAGGAGTGGCAAAAGTCCTCAAATTAGAGCATTAAACCAATAATGTTAATTTACTTTTAAGAGTAATTTTGGTCCTCCTAATTAGAATTTGAGCCGGGGTTGGTACATATTTAAACTTTAGCCAAAGGCCTCGTCGGCAGCAGTAATTAATTTATTTCTGAATGACAATTAGCTATTCGAAATGAAGTTAACTCTCTTAATTTCTAATGATCTGACAGCATACGACTAATTTATATATGTTGTCTTCATCTTTTTAACGTTTTTCATTTAATTGGAAAGAAAAAAATGATTCTGTGGAAATATGAGACTGGTACAAACTGATATCTTTCAATTTTCTTTCTAGTTGAATCATAATAAATTTCTAAAACAGCAATCTGAAACACGTTTCCCATGTTCCTGTCGTGGAGATGGAAGAGAAAAAGATTTTAAACCATCTGGTTTGGAGACCCCAGATGGATTCCTTATTATTGTTGCAATCAAAGGCTTACGTAGAATGTACCACATACCTATTATTTTCGTAGGTTCTACTCTTATGCTTGTTAATATAATTGTTATTTTATGAAAGAGACTGGTTGAATCTATTTTAAGTGTAAAATGAATTTTAAATTACGAAAGATAAAAAAAGACTTCCATTAATGGTTCTCAATGAACATACTCAACAAGTTTATGATAGTAAACCTATGCAACTAGCTAGACATAGATTTGAAGGTCAAGATCAAAAAGGAAAATTTCATCAAAAGAACCGCAAGGTTATTTGTTTGTACCTTTTCTTTTTTTAAAGATAAAGTTATTTGTACTTAATATCAATTAAAATATAAGCAACATAAAATACTGTAGTATCTCAATAAGGACACGTAAACGTGGTGATGACGAAATGCATGATGGTATGGTTGAGTAAGCTTGCAATCACAGAGTGGATTTTTTCTAGGAAAATAGGAAGAAGTAAGCTGTTTTTTATCGAGTCTTTCGGTCCTTAAAATTTTAGCTCGGTCCTATTGGTCACTTATCATTCACCTTCACTCATTTTTGTCTCAACAGTCTACAGTCACCAGAACAAGCCATTTTAGTTCCCATGTCATTTTCTTAAACTAATGGTGGAACCCGGAATCTCCTCCCTCTCTCTATTTCTGCTTACATGTATGTTTGTGTGTGTACTTAAGGAGAATTAGGAAACTCAAGGTGAGGGCATTATATATAGGTGGGTGTGGGGCTTTTGAGTCTTTACAAGTTGTAGTTGCGAGAGTCTTGACAAATATTAGTGATTTGTGTAAGTTTTCTGTAGCGATATGGGAAGGCAACCTTGCTGTGACAAACTTGGGGTCAAGAAAGGTCCATGGACGGCTGAGGAAGATAAGAAACTCATCAGTTTTATTCTCACCAATGGCCAGTGTTGTTGGAGAGCTGTACCAAAGCTCGCCGGACTCCGGCGATGTGGCAAGAGTTGCCGGCTTCGCTGGACTAATTATCTTCGTCCTGACTTGAAGAGAGGTCTCCTTACCGAAGCTGAGGAACAGCTGGTCATAGATCTTCATGCCCGTCTTGGAAACAGGTTGATTACCTGAAGCTCGTATTTAAGTCTATATAGAACTGTTGATGATCGTACTTTAATAAAGTACATTATCGATTTTTCCTCGGTATAGCTAGTAACCGCGTAGACATGTTTTTCTTCTACCACACTACGTTGATATATTAGTATTGAGTCTCGTCTCCCATCATCTTCATGTGAAAGAAGATAAAAAGTCTCTTGGAATTGGTTGACAAGATGTCTTACCAAACGTTAAGCAGTCTGTTGAATGTCTCAGATCATATCTGGAAAATGGTTTGTTTTAATTGTCAAAATGATGTTCGGGTAGAGTGGTACGGAGATTTTTTTTGATCTTAAACAAGGTTTTGAATTCGAGT
Organism: Erythroxylum roraimae; assembly: GCA_027568915.1. Classification (NCBI taxonomy): domain Eukaryota; kingdom Viridiplantae; phylum Streptophyta; class Magnoliopsida; order Malpighiales; family Erythroxylaceae; genus Erythroxylum; species Erythroxylum roraimae. The sequence goes on along the minus strand of JAOSBL010000211.1, from coordinate 29,172,084 downwards.
TTTGAGAATAGAGTCGAATTAAAATTTGTGAAGAAGAGTTTTTCTGCTCAAAAAGATTTTATTCACCTTGAATTCAAATTAGTCGGTTGCTTATGTGACGTTAGATATTGAGTAATTTAATCAAAAAAAAGATACAATTACATTTATATATATACATTTTTATCTGAAATAATCAAATTTTTATGTTGGATGACATTTGAGCAATAACATTTTCTTCTTTCCTTTCTATTTTGTACAGATAAACCTTCAAAAGTAGTTTTATTGATTCCACGAGACTCATTATATTAATTTATATTTTTTTTATAATTCTAATGTGTTAATAAAACTTTGGTAGAGCAAAGGCTCGTTGTTTGGGAATTTTTTTTCAGTTCATTCACAAAGCAATAAGTACATAGCTAATCTCACTCTACACTAATCTTCACCTTCATGGAAGTGTTTAGGTTAGGTGAGTAGAGGTGCCGTGGCATAAAATATGGATAAAAAGATGGCAGCGGGGTTTGGAAGTTGGTGGAGAAACTAAAAGCTAATGATGTAAACGTGTTGTGACATTTTAGTGTTTCATAATAAACTAGCAATTCCTTGTGGTTCATAACCTTTTGTCATGACGTCATTTTTCTTTGCATTAGGTGACTAAATTCCTCTAAGAGTCATACGGTCTACCGTAGCAATGCCTTCCAATAAATAGGATAAAGATTAGTTATTTTTATTAAAGAGTTGGACGCATATATCATCTAGAATTTCTTTATAATTCTAGATGAACTAAATTTGACAAATTGCTTCAATTATTTGAAACTGGTACTTGGAGATATTTTCTTTGCTGATGGTTGCATGGTTCACATGATCAAATGAAGCAAGATAGTGACATTTTTCCTTTAATAATATTACTTGCAGGTGGTCTAAGATAGCAGCTAGGCTGCCAGGCAGGACTGACAATGAAATCAAGAATCACTGGAACACTCATATAAAGAAAAAGCTTCTCAAGATGGGAATTGATCCTGTCACGCATGAGCCTTTGCCCAAAGAACCCAAGGCAGAGGACAGCTTAACTCATGCTGGTTCTTTGCCACCTGAGCCTAGCAACATTACTGGTCAAGAAAATGAGGTCACCGTTAACTCATCATCAGAGGAGAATTCAACTGAAAACTGTTCCACCGACGAGTCATCTCTTTTGTTGGACAACATTTGCAATGACGATATTTTATTGAATAGCTTGTGGATGGATGAACCTCCCCTAATTGATGCCTCCTGGAAAAATACAGACAACCCTCCTCTCGTATTACAAAATACTTGTAAGGGTTACCAATCATGGGACGAAGATTTGACTTGGTTACTTGAGTGCCAAGATTTTGGTATCCAAGATTTCGGTATTGATTGTTTTGACAAGTTTGAATTAAACGCTCTGAAATCATTAGAGATGGAGGACAATAAGCATTAGAGATTTACATTATTTTATGGTAGAGAGGAAAGAAATCTTAGGCTGTGAATGTGAACATTTGAAAAGAGCATCACAGTCCAGCTTGAATGTTATAGGTTCTCAGTGTTGAATTCTGTGTATTATTAGTTGTTACGTTACATAGTTTTTAAGGCTGTTGTTGAGGGAAGGTGGAAGTAAACCTGCCGGCTTTCAAAAGAGGGTTTCTCACCAAACCAAGTCAACAGTGACACCATGAAATGACATTACTTTGAACGTGTCACAGATGTTGTAATTTTATGTAAGTAGGGACAGGTCTGGCATTATCAAGGATGCTAGTGGTTATTTTTACAGACAATTATAACATCTGTATATATTTGTATTTATATGGTGCAAGTCAAGTGCATAATGCTTTCTTGTTGTTGCTGCCCTGCCATTGTGATTGTGAGCATATAGAATAATGTTTGTCCAATAATTCTGATCCTGAACTATTGGTGACTTTCCCCAAAAGATGCCCAGCATAGAAATTCAGGTGATGCTGCTAATGACTTTCCCCAAAAGATGCCCAACTTTTCCTTTTGTTGGAGCCATCAGCTATCTCATCTCACCTCGTTTTTCTACAAACGTTAAAATTCATTCTCCAGCCAATTCAACTTTTGGTGAACCTTTGGTTTCTAAGCTAAGAGATACAGTTTTTAAAGCCCCAGAAATTGTATCATTTTGTATTAAAAAAAGGTGATACCATTGAAATATGGATAACATTAACTTAGAAGTAAATTTTTTTAATTGAATTGGACCAAGTTGATTCAGTTGCCATTATTCAACCAGTAAATTCATAAATCAATCAAATTAGAGTAAATAAGATACAAAAACAGTCATTAAAAGATTGGGAGACATATGAAGTATGTCAAAACTCAAATCACAAAACATATGAAATACAAATAAGACAAAGAGGAGAGAATAAAGGGATAGGGCTGAAATGATGTGTGCCTTATTTTCTCTACTAGATATGAATTAGTTTGATGTAAAAACAGAAACAGGCAAAAGAGAAGAAAGCAGCTGGATCCAAGAGTATGCCTGATCGAATTTTCAATGAACATCGCGTGCATAAGAATAAAATAAAAAATAAAAACTCAGCCAAAACGTGTCTCAGGTATTTAAAAAATTGAAATCCTCTAAACGACAAGATAACATATGTATATTACGTTAATATGTACCCACACAAAAAGCTTCAGGCTTGTACTGTTGGATACTAATTAAAGAAGAAATAAATTAAAGCATGCTAATTACACGCCTCTACGTCAGCTTGACGCACTTCTTAAATTGTATACCACCTCCCACGTTTAACAATCATGACATAGGGCAGGGCTAAGGTCAATGTTTCTATAGCACCCAAAACATGAGATTTTTCATTGAAATTTTAGATTAATGGCGATAATGAAAAGTAAGCAGACTCGCACTCCATTGGGGTGTTTCTCAATGGCTTTAAATATTCAAATGCGCACTGTAATGTAATTACACTTTAATAAGCAGACTCGCACTCCATTGGGGTGTTTCTCAATGGCTTTAAATATTCAAATGCGCACTGTAATGTAATGACACTTTAATAAATAATCCTGTCCAACATGATATCTCCCCATTTGTAATGGCATTAGCTTTTTGTTTGTTTAGAGCCCTTCGTGTTCGTGGGGATAATTATCACCACCTAAAAGTGCGTCCTTTCTCCTCCAAACTCCACCTGCCGCCTGCCGGCTAATCTAGTGCCTGCTTTTCCTTGGATAATGCGAAGAGTCACAGATTTTGATTTGGTGCTTTTTTTAATGAGTTTCTTTTATATTTCTAAATATTTTAGGTTGTGTTCAGATTCATTTTTATTATATTTGTAGCAAATTGTTATCTAAGGTCTAATTCCCAAAAAGCTTGCCACCATATTAAGGATATTAAGTTTCAAACTCACTAATCTAAAGGAAACATTTCAAAGGTTTTTTTGTCATAAATAATACAAAAAACAAACATTAAAATCTCAACTAACTTTTTAAATATAAAACAACTATATTTTATTACTCTTTAACAATAATTAAGTAAAATATGATTCATTCTCTTTTTAGCAACTCTATTAAATTCAATCTATAAAACCGCACTCAAAACTCGTCTAAATCTTCATGCTCTCTATTCATATAAAATTAACTGTTATAAAGTAGCACGTATCAACAAACAAACAAATAAATAAAATAAAATTCTATTAACTACTATTAAATAATCAACACCTTATGACCTATATGACATTATATCATCTCCAAAATTTTGTCAAAGAAATAATTATGTAATACACTCATCAAGATTATACACTATACATATCATATGTAACTGTACCTATTATAAATAGGTGTTGAATACAAGTTCTAGATACAAATTGATTTCTGCCTCAATTTGACATAAAATATTGGTTATTGATTTGACTATCACCAATAAGATTGGACTACTAAGATTCAATATTAATATAACAAGATCAAAAAGCATTCTATCTTTACAAGTTTAATATAAGAAAAACATACATAAAAATAAAAAGAGAAGGATATCAATTGTCACACTCATCGGAAAAAAAAAAGATTGAGAGTGATAAGATTCTAGAGTTGATCACTACTAGCAAGATAGATAAGATTGCTAGTTATTAGAGAACCTAGAATAGAAGTTTATCTAAAAATAAGGATGAAGGAAGCTCTCTCCAAAGTAATTTCAATTAAACCAAAAGCATAAGTTGTTTATTATAACCATAAGAAAGCCTCTTATAGATATAAAACCCTAAAACTAGAATCTTAAAAGGCAATAATAATCTTGACATAATCTAATTAGGAAATAATAACTTTGAAAGACAAGGCAATTTCTATCTAAATAAAAGTTTAAAATTTATAATTAACAAAAATAGGAGTTTGACTTTGGTCCAGTTTTCAAAGTCGACATCAACTTTGTTTTAAAACTCTGCATAAACATAATCATAAGTTTGTCATTGGTTGTAAGTTCAACTCCAATGCTGGCTTACTTTTATTACTCTAGTCAAAAATCTAGCAAAAGGCCATCATCAATTTACTTATGAGTTCGACGCTGGTATATTTTTTAACCTTCTTTCCAAAGCTTGCTCCTTCACTTGAGTCAATAATATAGGGTTGACTTTAGTCTTTTGAAGAAGCAAATTTTCATTACTTGCATAAAGATTCACCATTAGTTCATTGAGAGTTTCTTTAGCCTTCTTTGCTTTACTTCTTGTCGATGATCCTCTCTAGCTTCTTTCAATGCTTCACTTGAGCTATTAGTAACCTGTTCAATTCCCTCTACACAACTTTTGTATTTTGAAGCTTGTGTAGCTTGAGTAGAAATTGATCGTCACTAGTTATTATCTATCATGACATACCATCCATACCTCACCATATCTATCATACAAAACACAACTTGCTTATGCACATCCATCAAAATAACACACACCAATTACCCATAAGGCACTAACTTTATGGCTAAGAGTGGAAATGTGCCGTTCGAGCTCAAACCTAATAGCTTCTTCTCAGGCTCGGGTCTGAGGCAGTCGAGCCAGAGCTAGACCTATTGTTATATTAAAAATAGAAAACAACATTGTTTTCTATAAAATGACGTTATTTTTAGCAAAATGATGTCATTTTTCTTATAGCTTTTGACTTTTGAAAAAAAATGGCACAAGGTCAGTCAAACTAGGCCTGAGTCGTTGACTTTGGGCTAGGGCAAGTTAGTTAAAAAATAGACTTAGGCCTAATTGCCAACTCTATCTATGACTTAAAATTATACACAATATCATGTAATCTTTGTATAGGGTTACAATCATTCTTTCCCATTTATAAGAAATTAAATCATGAAAACATTAGTTAAAAATATAATACAACAATCAATAATAAATCATTAATCATACACACATTCCTAGAAATCTTAATTGAAGTTTGCTTCGTATTGCTCATACTAATGTGCTTTAAATCCTATTTGTAGTATAGAAACTATATGAACATTACTTGAATCCATATTGTTGCTATTAAATCATATTAAAATCTCCTTCTTTTTCTTTGGAATTTGATCCTCACCTATCATCCATCACTTTTCCTTGAAATTTCTTGGTGTTCTTTTTTAATTTACAATAAAACTCATGATTAAGCCATTGAAATTTTTTTTTCTAAAAAGTAGTTTTATTAGTCATTATATGGAACATAAGAGGAGGGAGGAGTTAATTGTGTGTGTGAAAATCTTATGTCAGTTTAAAACTTTATGAATGAATTCTCTATACTAATATATGGTTAAGAAAAATTCACATAATGTGATTACAAAACAATAAAATAATAGTATAAGAGAGTAAGAGAGATAAATAAAATTGATTTATAGTGGTTCAACCAAATAATTTTTGGGCTATATCCACCTCTAAGCTCTAGTTAGGAATTCACAGTCGTCTTCCTTTAATGAGTGAAGCAGAACCCTCATATAACATCTTCTTTGTCGTAGAGGAAGAGGGACCATTATGATCATCTTTCTTTTTCACGAGTAAAGAGTAACTCTTTATAATATCCACTGTTTACTTAATTGATCTAAAAAGAAATGCTCAAATATAACATAAAAACTCTCTTTCTTGTTCACACCAATAAAATAGGGTTCAATATATATTGGACCCCGTTTTTGGAGCCCAACTCTGATGTCATAAAAACATGTGCTTGTTACCATGTAAGGTTATTTTTCAATGAACCCTCATTAACCATCATCGGTTCATCTTCATGCTCTGATACCACAACTGTTGCGCCCCGTTTCTGGGGCCCAACTCGGATGTCATAGACCCCGGAAGTATGCTCAATGACATTCCCAGGTATTTTTTCATTATTCAAATCACATACTCAATCCAATATCAAACTCACTTAAGTATCATTTATACTTAGAGTTTATGTCTCAATAAAACCATTATAATCACAATTTCTTTCTCCCTTGGTCACATTCAGTTTTTTTTTTCAGAATTCTCATTTCGGTCAACTTTACATATTCTTTCTGACCCCAAAAGTGAAGTAATTTGGAAACACTTTCTTCTAGAAACTTGTTCCTCATAGTCTTAAGTTTCTAATAACACCAAAGTCATTCAAATTGGTCCAGAAATCTAAAAGTTGTACCCCAAACATTTTCAAAATTTTATTAAACTGAAACAATACACTATACTCAATTTCCATCCAGAAATTGAAAATCTTAGAGACTGAATTAAAACTCTATTTCTTCAGAAAATTGGTAACCTATGTCTCTAGTTTATTCTAAAACAAGAACCAACTCATTTGGAGCTCTACAGATCAAGATATCATTAAAATACCGAAGTATGTTCATTAAAATATCCAATTCATACTCTTTCAACCGATACCCTTACTTTGATTCAATCAATCATTTTTTTAATCCTCACCAAATGCTATCAAATTCTATGGAGAGATAGCGAAATGTGTTAGGAAATTATTGGTTCAAGAATCACTTTGTTTGGAGATCAGACGAAGAAGTTATTGCTAAAAGAATCAAACATGATTTAGACAAAGGTTTGGTCAAACATGAATCAAACAAAGGCTTGGTCAGGCATGAATTAGACGTAGGCTTGGTCAAACCTGAATCAGATGTAGGCTTGGTCCATGGTGAATCAGATGAAGGCTTGGTCAAACATGAGTCAGACGATGGCTCGGTCAAATATGAATCAGACGATGGCTTGTTCCAAAGGTGAATCAGATGAAGGCTTGGTCAAACATGAGTCAAACGTACGCTTGGTCCAAGGTTAATCAGACGAAGGCTTGGTCAAACATGAGTCAGACAATGGCTTGGTCAGACATGAATCAAACGATGGCTTAGACAAAAGGTGAATCAGACGAAGGCCTAGTCAAACATGAGTTAGACGATGGCTTAGTCCAAGGGAATCAGACGATGGCTTACACAATTGGATCAGACGATGGGCTTATTACAATTGGATCAGATGAAGCACTTATCACAATTGGATCAGACAAAGGGCTTATAACAATTGGATCAGAAAAAGGGTTCAGTTAATGATGCATCAGACGATGGCTTGCTCAATGATGCATCAGACGAAGGATTCAGTCAATGATGCATCAGACGATGGCTTGGTCAGTGATGCATTAGACGAAGGATTCAGTCAATGATGCATCAGACGATGGCTTGCTTAATGATGCATTAGATGATGGATTCAGTCAATTATGCATCAGATGATGGCTTGGTCAATGATGCATCAGACAAAGGATTCAGTCAATGATGCATCAGACGATGGCTTGGTCAATGATGCATCAGACGAAGGCTTGGTCAATGATACATCAAACGATGGCTTAGCCAATGATGCATCAGACAATGGTTCAGTCAAACCTGAACCAGAAGATGGCTTAGTCAAACCTGAACCAGACGATGGGATTCTAGGGGTCAAACGTGAGTCAGACGATGGCTTAGTAAAACATGAATCAGACGATGGCTTAGTCAAAAGGTGAATCAAACGAAGGCTTGGTCAAATATGAGTCAGACGATGGCTTGGTCCAAGGGAATCAGACGATGGCTTACACAATTGGATTAGATGATGGGCTTATTACAATTGGATCAGACGAAGGGTTTATCACAATTGGATCAGATAAAGGGCTTATCACAATTGGATCAGATGAGGGGTTCAGTTAATGATGCATCAGATGATGGCTTGCTCAATGATGCATCAGACGAAGGATTCAGTTAATGATGCATCAGACGATGGCTTGGTCAATGATGCATCAGACGAAGGATTCAGTCAATGATGCATCAGACGATGGTTCAGTCAATGATGCATCAAACGATGGCTTGGTCAATGATGCATCAGACGATGGTTCAATCAAACCTGAACCAGAAGATGGCTTAGTCAAACTTGAACCAGACGATGGGATTCTAGGGGTCTTTTCCACAGCACCCAAAGTTCTAAATCACAAACTACACTCTCCAAATCATCTCTACTTATAATGATCATAACTCTTAACTCCCATGTCCAAAAATTTCATACTATAAACCGATGGAAAGCTAGAAAGGTAAGTTACAATTTTCTAGAAGGAAACTTTGCCTTATTCAGCCTAAATTGATTCAGATTTTCCCTTGAAGTCAGAACATGAATTTTTCCCCTATGAAGAACTTGAAATTTTTTTTCCAAATTGACTTCCTTTAATGTAACATCATTCTTATCCATTCAGCTACATCTCATCATTCATAATTCCTATTTTCTTTTCCATAACATCTCACCTGTGTGTGTGTGTGTGTATACATATCAAAATCATCATCCATACACAATTCATATTTCATTAACCAAAAAAAAAGAGTTTGCAAAACGTTAATGTCATTCCAAGCCATATTACATCATCAGTATCAAAATTCAAAATACAAAAGATACCAAACCCAATAATTCTCAAAATGGGACTAAATCCTTTCTTTACCAAATCTAACTTAGTTTACAAAAACATTGCAAAAGTAGAATGAAGCCTCGACTCTTGGTTACTTGATCTTATTTTTTTCACCTGAAGATGGGACGAAAAGGGGGTGAGCATAAAAGCTCGTGAGTAATAGTTTATAACGAAAAAATAAAAAAAAAACCTTTGAAAACATTCACTTGTTATAGAAAATTCTCATTGAGTTCATAAAACGTATGGTTCTTAAGTTTTCAACCAAATTCACAAATTTCAAAACATGAATGCATCAAACTTGTTAACATAGCATAAGCACATCAGAATGGTTTGGGTAGATCCATGAACATGACAAACTACACATTTCCACATAATGGTCATGTGTAGTAGTAAACTTGACGTACTGTCGCAATCCCACATAGTGGTTTTGTGTAGATGTAAACATGAGGGAGTCCATAAAGGAGCTTCGTGCTACTGACGGGGAGGCGGGAGAAGACTTTAACTTGGTCAATGTGCACGTGACATACTTAAATGGACTACACCAAACCCACATAACATGTGATTCACATCTTAAAAACTTGTTGCTCAAAATGGCACATTTCTGAAACTTGATTTTTCATAAACATGAGATATTTCGAAAGTCATTTCCGAAAACATGATTTCATAAACATGTTATCTTTTCAAAATCACTTTCAAAGTCTTTTCATAAATCATCACACAAATCATATAACAAACATATTGCTGTAATACCCGGTATCTAGTTTATCCGGTACACCGAAATAAATTGATATTTAGACTGATGTCATTAAAATTAGAGCAGTGAATAATAATTTTAGTGACATCAAATTAATGATGTATTTCATTTTCGGTGGTCATAGGAAATTATTCTGGCAGATGTTTAAAAAAACAGAACAAGAATGACATTTTTGTAAATAAGTGGACTTAAGGCATATGTAAGGACTTAAGTTGGAGAATAAGACAAAAGAGTTGTCTTCTTCCTCCCTCTCTCTCACGAAATGTTGGACCCCAAACCTTTCTTGGAAATTAGAAATTATTTAATGATATTAAATGAGAAATTATTGGTGATTATTTATGTGCAAAGAAAAGAAAATTCTTGAATTTGAAATGATATACAAGAATTAGGTCGTGAATGTAGTAAGTTAATG
>JAOSBL010000211.1:29082306-29094696 GCA_027568915.1 Erythroxylum roraimae | reverse complement strand
CCTAAAGTCAACTCATGGACCAATAAGATTAAAGCATGTGTGTCCAATAGAATTGTAACATATGGTCCAATAGAATTGCAACACATGATCCAGTAGAATTGTAACACATGGTCCAATATAATTGTGACACGTGGTCCAATGGGATTGTGACACGTGGTCCAATGGGATTGTAACACATAGTCTAATAGGATTGTGACATATGGTCCAATGGGATTGAAACATGTTTCTAAGACTAGGAAATTCATTAAAAGGCATATGTAGAGGGAAGATGGATGAAACTTTGATGTCTTAACTTCAGATTTTTCTCCTCTCCATTTCACCTTCTTCATCCCATCATTTTTCACTTGGTGATTCAAGCGCCAAAGAGGAAAGGAAGGAAAAGCATTAGAAGAACTACTTTGCCAATTTTAAAGTTTGGGATTTCACTTAGTTAATTTCTATATTTGTGTATACTTGAATGTGTAAAAGATTCATTTAGATCTAGAGTGGTTTCTTAGATGTTGCTTTGGTGTTATTTTGGTGTTATCTTGTATAGAATTGGTTGCATATGACAAGAGAGTATCGTGTAGTGGAATTATGTCTAGGGTTTGTTGAACCAGTCATATTATTTGGGTCATAACTTAGCCAACAGACCTTTAAATTGGGTGATTTTAGTTGCATATGAAAAATAAGACATAGAACTAGAAATATATAAAAGAAATTATGACTTATTGAGATCGAAAATTATGACCTGATGCTGCACCTGTTTTGGAGTAGCTTGTGATATTTGGTCTATATCTCATGAGTTACAAGTCCAAATGACCTAATTGTTAGTTCTATAGAAACTAGAGACATAAAGGAAAAAATGGATAGAAGACCTAGAAATCCATTTATGACTTTTTCTATATGAATATTAAGGAACAAGTAGTGGTATGAATAGAGAAAGTGTCTGTCACAATCGTGACATTATTTTTGTTTCTGATTTTTATCAAATCGTATCCAAACCTTTTTAAATGTGTATGAAACTTTTCGAACACCTAGAAATAAATGAAATAGGGCTTACCATATGTGAATTGGGTGATTGAACATTGGAATATAAGACTGAGCATAACGCATTCCAAAGAAAATTTACATGTACACAAAAGATTTGTACACATATTCATTCTCATATATGTATAGTATGATTATACAAGGGTAATTTTGATACCCTTCTAATGGTGGTAAGCCATGAATTGCATGTATGGATGCAAATATAGATTTTATGACGTGAAATGTATATCATATGATTTGTTAATATATGAATTGTGAAATTTGCAAATGGTTAAAGGAAATATTATAGTGCCTGCTCTATTGTCTTGGTTGTGGATAGATAGGCATATCTACAGGGTTATAGTGGAGTTGCTACAATTTGACACCATCGGTGTCCACAATTCGATACCTTTGGGTATCCACAGTTTGATATCTTCAGATATCTACAGCACCTGTTATCTACACCCACAGAAAATGTGCAAGCTTAACACAGAAAGGAAACTTAACAATCATAAATAAGAAATACAGTATGACAACTTGAATAATTGGTGTGGATGAGCATTTGTATTGATTTTAATGATGAATTGTAATGATGTGCAATTATATTGATAATTTATATCAATAAGTGTTGAATATCAATATTTGGCTTATAAATGTACATTTTTGGTATATGGATAATATGTTGAAGCATGTTTACATTATGTACTTTGCTTAAGTATGCCATATTTGTTTAAATGAGCATTTGCATTTGTATTGATATTTTGTATCATTGAGTGTTGAATATTAATGTTTGAGTTTTGAAGGTGAATTTATGGTATATGAGTTATGATATTTCTGAATGTGTGTGCTTGGCGGGTGAATGTTGTGAGTGGTCATTTAAACTAAGTATTTTTCCCACTAAGTTTTCAAGCTTAGCACATGTGTTAATCCATGTAGGTCCAAGTCATAGGAGTGAGGTACAGGGAATATCTGTAAGGACCAAGGCCAAAAGATAGAAGAAAAGGTACTTTTGGAATGTGTTTTTAGTTACAAATGATTGCACAAGTAATAATATAGAAAGGAAATTTGTATGATTTTTTTTGGATTACTATGTAATTGTAAAGATGTATGACTACTGTTAATATTGTTAAGCATCGGGTAGTTTTGTAATGTGTAAATGTATAACATTAAATAGAATTATATACCTTGAATGCGTGTACAAGAATTTGGTTACTATCTCTATGGATAATTGTAGGTTCCGTATAAGGGATGTTACAGAATTATTGTCAGTAATGAATTGAACAATATTTTCTGCCCCAAATTTAATCACAAGTTCATCAAATATTTCAAAGTAGAGTGTCAACATTCTTATTAAGGCTAAATTCATCAATGGACTTCAAAAACATTGTCCCTTTGCAAAATAAACCAAAATAATAATAATAGACTTATGTCTTCTATTTGTTCAACTATTGCATATAATTGAACACTCCTAAGTAGCCCAAGTCGTTCTTATTTCATCCAAATAAATTGTTATTTCATAAATAGAGCTGCTTAGAAGTTTACCTTTATAGTCATCAATTGAAGGAGCCTTATATCTTAGACTAAAAGAGGTAATAACATCTATCATAGGTTGATAATTAGCACTAAATGTTATACCTAAATCATACCACTATCTAATCATTGTCATGTCCACATTATGAACTACTTCTCTAGACTATGAGGCACTACAGATTTAAGGCTGAGCTCTAAGAGTTGTTCTTAGTGAAAAAAAATTAAACACCAATTTTCTTCTTTTCCTAATTTCAGGTGCAATATTTCCTTCTTGTTGGATAGGAATACTACCATAACATCCCCACTTTCATTCCCAACACCAACAAAAGAACTTCCACTACCAATTTTGTAATTCAATATTTGCCTTCTATATTTTTCATATTAATACTCTTCAAGCGAAGTTTTCATTTGCCATTTGACATCGTTACTCACTTTCTTACAAGACTCCGCATCACCTCTGATCCCAGCTAAATGCTTCTTTATTCTGATGATTGCCCCATCTTTCAAACATTAGTTACAATACAGATAATGTGGTTCTTTATTCCATGAACAAATATAGCATGAGCCAAGCTAGATCATTAAATTTTCCTATACCTAAAACGATTAAATTATTAGGTGTACTTGAACTTTCCTCTATTTATCTGTAAAAATAAATGAAGACACATATTAAAATTAACTTAATACCTTTTTTACCAAGATCAAGTTGTGTATAATAATAGCAAGAAATAGAGTAACAACTGTTGCTTAACAATCATATGGTATATACATGTAAGTGACCTTTATAAACTTGTATAAATGATCTTAAGAAAATTTAATGATTAAGCACATTCTATCTAAAATATTATCATGTTTCTTAACCCAAACTTCAAATATATATATTGATTATTGCTCTTTCACATTTATAATCCATTTTTTATGATTACATAATTTAAACATAAGGTCACAACTCACAATTATAACCTATGTATAATTACATAATTCTACTATAAAATCACTATTATAATCATTTTGTATGATTACATAATTCAACCATAACTCACAACTATAACTTATTTTGTATAATTACATAATTTAAACATAAACTCATAAGTCATATCCATAACTCAATTTGTGTAATCACATAATTCAACTATAAATCATAACTATAGCTCAATTTAACTATAAATCATAATTATAGCTCATTTTGTGTGATTATATGATTTAAACATAAACTCACATCTTTAACGTAATTTGCGTAATCACATAATTCAACCTAAATTAACCAACCCATTTTGTAGATTAAGATATCAATTTATAATAAATAACCTAATTTATAATAAATACCAACATTTGATTCAATATTTCTCAAATTTCAAACAATAACAAAAAAATTCAAATTTGTAGTGAATGATTGAATCCCCAATTTCTATAATCCAAACAACATAAATGATGAAACACGTCCAAAATTCCAAATTTCTAATACTGTAATTCTATATAAAATCCTCAATCTCATTCCTCATTTTCCAAAATTCAGATAAAACAAACTCATTTATATGTTATCCTCAATTTCCAAAATGCAATTTCCAAACACACAAGTCATAAATAAGTAATTCACAACTATAAGTCGCTCACATACACATCAAGTGCTTAATTATGAATTAACTCCTCACTCAACATTAAGCAACACAACATAACACAAATTAGTAGTCAACACTAAACATACTGCACTGTGAACATTTCAAATTTTCAATTGTTCAAGGCTGAATCAGAATGGCTTGAGACAACTGGTAATTGCAACCTTAAAGCTTGAATAGGTGATAATAAGGTAGGACTGTGAGGTGACTACACAAGTGAGGCAAGGTGACTATGGAGGCGAGGCGAGGTAGGAGAGGCAACTGGTTAGGCAGTGAGAGTGAGAGCAAAAGTCGTCTAGAGGCGATTAGATTAGAGGGGGTCAGGTTACGATGGGAGGTTAAATATTTAGTTTTTTAATTTAAATTTTAGTCCAACATTTTTAAAAATTAAATTTTAGTCCCGATATTTCGATATCGAATGTTATTGACTAACGGTATAAAATTAGTGGGTACTGTACCTTTTTCTAACTAGTATGGTAGGTACCATCTGGTATGACATGGTACCCACATCTCTTATCATAAGTAGCAGATAGTAGATTTCTGCCACTTAAAAATGATGAGTTATGAAAATACGATTGTATATATAAGGATAACATGTTCAAAAATGTCTAATCTTTTAAGTTTTTTTTTAATTCAATGTTCAAGCTTTTAAAATTTTTAATGAAGTGTTCAATCTTTTAAAATATGAACAATTAAGTTAAACATGTATTTTTGATAAATGTGACCTATTTATTAAATATCACGTAAATGTCTATTTATTAATCACATCACACTACAACAAGGAAGATATTTAGTGATGTTTGTTTTTGCTACGAACTGAAAATCGTAGCTAAAAGTAAGCCTTTGGTGACGCTCTTAAAAAATGTCGCAAAAAAGTAGGCTTTTGGTGACGAGCAACAATTTTTTTATAATCGTTACCAAATAGTCATCATTTCAAATCGGTACCTTTTTACTACGATTTTCTAAAATCATCACTAAAGAGTCCACATTTTGTGATTTTTTTTTTTGAAACATCGCTAACGTCAAAAAATGTGGACCCTTTAGCGACGATTTTTTTAACAATAATATGGACTAAAAATGGCACAAATAATTATAATTAACATAGTATAAATTTTTTTTAAAATGCATACTAAAAATTTGACTATATTTTATAAAACGCTAGGTTTCTGGAAACGTAGCTAAAAACAATTAGCTATGCTTTTTAAAACGTAACTAAAAATTTTTAGCTACGAAAACTAAATGTAGCGAAATATATTGGCGATGATTTTTTAAAATGTCGACACTAATAATTTTTAGCTACGAAAATAAAACGTAGGCAAAAACTATTAGTGACGATTAGTAAAAAATGTCACTTATAGTTTTCAACTACGAAAATTTAGCAACTTTTTTTTGCGGCGAATATAAATCGTCGCTAATTACTATTAGCGACGATTTTGGGACTTTTAATAATGAATTTTTTCGTAACCAAATGTCATTTTTGTTATAGTGTCAGTAAAAACTAACATTTTAAGTTGAATTGCTAAGATTTAAAAGATTGGTTATTTAATTGAATATTTTAAAAGCTTAAACATTTAATTGAAAAGATTTAAAAAGTTTAAGCACTTTAGTAACGACTATGGCTTGTATATATAATAACAAGAAATGAAAGAAAATTGGCCCTAAATAAAACAGAGTAATCATTTTTTACCGAGAGTTGTTTCGATTGTTTTACAGTGATTTCCATCAGAGCTTTGAGTCTTAGTTCATTGACATTTCCGTCGGCAAAGATTTCGGTTGAATGGTTCCACTGACTTTTTGTAGAAGAGTACAACAGTTTCGTTTATGAGGATTAATAGTATACGGGGAAAATTTCTACCACCCACCTACTTCTATTTGGCGAATTCCAATATATAAGAGATAGAGAGAGAGACTTTTTGACTTTCTATAAGAAAACAATGGAAGGCAAGTCAAATTGATTAATGTAAACAATTCCACAAAAATGCCAATCATTCCTTGAGATAAGTAGATTAGGAACTAGGAAGTGTTGGATTTAAGAATCGAAGTGTTTTTTGAGTTTTTTATTGAAAATATATTATTAACTGGATATTATATAATTTCCAATATTTAATCAATTCGCATTCAAATATTTTTTGTTAAAAAAATTAAATAGTTAAAAATACAAAAATTTGAAATAATATGACATGTTAATATATCATGCGGTTACCCGGTTCTGCCATAGAAATGTGCAGAAGAGTAGATAGAAACTAAATTTACCAAACTCTCTTATTTCAAGGGATTGAGAAGTGGATCTTTACAAAACGTCCCATTAAGATCCATACTCAAAAAATCCCATTTGATTCGGTACAAGCAAATTTGTTTTTGCGGCTTGCCTCGTGAGTTGCCAAGGTAGTGTGGATAAATGTTATGAATACCCTGATGATATTAATATTAAATTTAATTATGGTATTATATTGTATTAATATCAGTTAATTTTAAATAATGTTTTGGTTAATTTTTAAAATTATAAAATAATCTTTAAATTTTTTAAAATTGTAAAATAATTATCAACTAGAATTCTGAATAAATAGGGAACAGATCATCTATTCTTATTACTCTATTTTTACCATGTTTCATAAGCATTCATCCATTCAATAAATAGGACCCATAGAAAATGAATGAATAGTTACTCATAGGACAGAATAATGAGAGCAGGTGATCTGAATCCTAATAAATGCAGCTTGTGACAAAAAACAAGAAAGATAAGGCATCTGAAATTTTCAATCAATCTTGATCAAGTGAGAAATTGCCACAAAAATGCACCAATCAATTTTTAACGGATCGCTTGCAAGGAGACAGGCATTTGCATGAAGGGAACATGTCCTTTGTTCCCGTTAACCAGTTCTTACTATAATCCATTAAATCTCATCCACGTATTTATATGAGGTCTACACAAATGTGTGGACAAAATTAAATAGCATAGAATTGAAACACCCTAACAGAAACTGAGGATCTCATTCCCTGCATGAATTATATCCTTTAGCTTAACACTGATAATATCTCTAGGAACAAGAATGATAGCATCTTCCTCGAGCCATCTTCCATCTCGAAGGACCTGACATGATTTGATTAAGAAGATTATAACAATTGCAAACCGTAGACAATTCAAAGTCAACCACAAAAGTTAAGACCACGTGCGCACAATGCCAAGAAACAAATTGGCAAGTTACTAATAACAAATACAATATTGGTCACAGAACTAAGCAACAATATGCAAATCAAGATTTTCTGCTCAATATCTTAGCTTTGGGAGCAAGTTATGGCATTAGAGTAGTAGTAGCATTGCCAGCTTTGTTCTCCTCAATAAAACGTATAGTAGAATTGATTAGAAGTAGAACAATAATCGCAACAAAATCTTACCAATCAGGTGGTTTTCCTTGCAAAAGAGTAAATCCAGATTCTAATTAATATGGCTGCAGGAAAAATAACCAGATACTATTAAAGTTTTAAGTACAAAATCTTTAGAACAACCCTGAAAACATATTATAGTGAAACATGAAAACTTAAAATAATTTAATAACTGTAAGAACAGTAATTAATGATTCAGATAGAGTAATAGCTGAAACTTTTAAATCTCTTCTTTTTTTTTTCCTTTTTCTCTTATCAACTTTCTAATTAATCATGTTGTTTAATGAGCTCCGGGAAAGAAACTTGTAGTCCACAAAACTCAGGTAACTTTACTGACAACATATTTACATATATCACTGGAGAAATCCATGCCTCTCCTGATTAGCTTCCTCCACTTCCTCTCTTCTTCCTTCCTTTTCTCGGCTTGTTTTCCTTCCTTGCTCCTTCTTCCCACCACCTATCTTCTTATTTCCTGCTTCTTACACTTAAGCTTCGTTTTCTGCCTTCCTTTTATTTCCAACCCAGTTCATCTCCATCTCACTACCTTTCTTTCTATTTAAATCACCTCAATTCATTCAATCAATCTCTTATATCCCTTTCTTTTAACCCACTTCAGTCTTTTCCAGATCTAGTTTTTCCTCTTCCTTCCTCTCTCTTTCAAGGACTTTTCTATCTTTCCTGCTCTTTTTCCATCCCAAGCCTTCTAGCCTTTTTTCCCGAATATTGTTAACTTTCCTCTGCCTTAGCTTTCCCAGACTTTCTGCTTTTTGCCATTCTGAGCTTTCTTAACACAGACATGTCTGCAGCCCCTTTGTCCTCCTCTAATTTTCCTTCTTTACCCTTTAAAGATGCAGAGGCCTCCTCTATTCTAAGCCTTATTGCTCTTGTAGTTCAACAATAAGTTAGGAAAATTTGGAAATAAGCCATTGGGAAGTTTCGGACTGCACCTTCTATTATAATCAGAGGATTTCAAGAAATGTGGAAATATTTTCATTAATTCAATGAAACAACTCACAAGCGTTTATATACAAGCTGACAAAACGAGCACGTGAGCAACACGTGGTTCGTAACTAAAATAGTTAAACTAACTAAGGGCCTAATTAGATACAGCAACAAACAAACTAATAAGGAAGATATGCAGTAATACCTTCCAATATTGCCCACCGAAGGAAGTAGATGGTCATCTAGTTGTCGCCCCTAATTTAGAATTCCTCCAAGATGGTGCAAAACTTGTGAATCTTCCTTAATTGGTTTCTTTTGGAATAGAAGACCTGCATTTCCAGTTATTCAAAAATGGGCACATTCTTTATAGAAAATTAGAGGTTTGTATGAAGTACTCATAGCAGAAGATAACATGTTATTATTTACATTCTCATCTAAAGATGCAGCTACGAAAGTGGTGGAGGAGGGCCCTTGGCATATCCAGAACTAACCCTTATTTTTACAGCCTTGGAGACCTGGGATTCAGGTTGATTCCCTTAAGCACCAAGTGGCTCCCTTATGGGTACATTTGTATAATGTCCCACTGAAATATTAGACTACCAAGGGCCTTAGTATGATCCCAATCTACCTTGGGCAACCACTTTGTATAGATGAAAATACTACCCAAAGGAAGAGAGTTGGCTATACAAAGC
Organism: Erythroxylum roraimae; assembly: GCA_027568915.1. NCBI lineage: Eukaryota > Viridiplantae > Streptophyta > Magnoliopsida > Malpighiales > Erythroxylaceae > Erythroxylum > Erythroxylum roraimae. The sequence continues at coordinate 29,085,527 of JAOSBL010000211.1, read as the reverse complement.
TGTGTATAAATGTAGAAACCATCCAGAACTTGCCTGATAACATTCTGATTAAGAGATTGGGAGCAAATGGCTCCTTGTTTGAAGACAATGTTTATGTTAACTACCAATGGAAGCCCTCCTTGAAATCAAAAGGGAAATGATGGATCCCTACAGGTAGGAAGTTCTTAAGGGGAGACTATAAAGAGCTTATGGGACTGGACGAACAAGTAGGTCGAGAGTAAAGGAACCCTCTCAGGCTATGGAACAGGGGGTCCAATTTGTACCTGTGTATGATACTCCAAGGGTAGCTTCACCCAATGCAGAACCAAAACTCAGTTAGAGATTCCAACTATGAATGGTGAACAGTTAGTGCCCTCAGCTCACCCTCCCTTACTAATCCGAAGTGACTCTCTAGACATTTCCTCTTCATCTATTCAAGGTGATGATACAAATACCTCTTTTGAGACAGTAGCTACTAGAAGATCAAAGAGCAGGAAGAAAGGCTCTAAACCTACCGCATCTTCTTAATAACTTGGTTTACATGGAATGTTAGAGGTATTAATTACCTTAAGAAGCTCCTAGCTTTAAGGGATTTTGTCTATCAAGAAAAGCCTTGCTTATTTTCTCTTTTGGAAACCAAGATTAGGATAGAGAATATTATGAAGTTGAATAAATAGGGTGGTAGCTAGAAATTTATCACAAATCATCAAAAACATGTTTTAGGAAGGATTATCATTGGATTTAATCCTGATTTTATGGAAATCAAGGTCTTGGAAGTGGAAATACAAGTGATGCACATAAAATGACATTTTATAGCTGAGGACGTGATTGTCTTCTTTTCGATTGTTTATAGGTCAAATCACGCCTTTCAAAGAATGGAGTTATGGAAGAGTTTGGAAGATTTCCAGCATAAAGTAGTTAGTCCCTGGGTTATCAGTGGTGATTTTAACTCTACACTATATAAAACTAAAGCTGAAGGCAATACACTCCTGAGGAATTTCACATCTGATTTTAAGGATTGCGTGGAGACCATAGGCCTTACTGATCTTAAATTCCAAGGTCATAAATTTACTTGGAGTAACAAGCAAGCTAGGGACTGGTATATAAATAAAAAATTGGATCGGGTACAAGGTAAATCTAAGTTGGTTACATCATTTTCCTATGAGTTTTGCCTCCTTTTTGGATCCTTTTTTCTCTGACCACTCTCCTGCTAGGATAGAGGGTATGTTCCTCAAACAGAAAGCTAAATTCCCCTTAAGATTTAACAATTTTTTGGCAGATATAGAATGATTTCATGAGGTTGTACAGATAGGAATGAAGAAGGCCATATATGGTACTAAAAAATATATTTGTTTCCATAAGCTCAAAGCTATCAAAGATGAATTAAAAACATGAAATGCTTCAAGGGGTAGATCTACTACTGATGCCATTGAGAGATCCAAGAGTGCTCTCTCTACCATTCAAGAGCAACTCTCACACAACCCTGGGAATCCTCACCTTTTGTCGTTAGAGAAGGAGAAACTTTATCTCTATCTCTTTACTGTCCAGAATCATGAAATTCTTATAAAGCAACATGCAAGTGTTAAATGGCTGCAGGAAATTGATAAATGCTTAAAGTTTTTCTTCAACTCACTCGTGGGGAGAAGAAACTTCTATCAGATTTCCTCTATCCGACCTACAGATGCCAGATTACTCAACAAACAGGAACTAATCCTTGAGGAGGCAGGGAAGCATTTTAGTAGTTTTTATGGGCACTCTACTCAGACCTCAGCCACCATTCAATTACTAAACTCTTTCATTATGAGGAAACTATATCCAGAAGAAGCCCTTGATTTAGCTAGGCTTATCCATGATTCAGAGATTGAAGGAGTTATGTCCCAAATGAATCCAAACAAAGCCCCAGGTCTAGATGACCTAAATGGATTCTTTTTCGGGAAAGCTTAGGGTGAGATTGGACCAATGGTGAAAAACTATGTGAGTGAATTCTTCTTTAAGGATGTACTATTAAAGGAGATAAATAAAACCTTCCTCTGCTTAATTCCTAAAACCAGTAACCCAAACTCCTTTAATGAGTTCAGACCTATTTCTTGTTCAATTTTTCTTTATAAAGTGATCTCTAAAGTTATCACAAATAGAGTCAAGGCAGTTATAGGGACATTGGATAGTAAAAATCAAACAACATTCATGCAAAGAAGGATGGTTGGAGATAACCTCTCTATTGTCCAGGAGCTTATTAAAGGCTACCAAAGGAGGAACTCTCCACCTAATTATGCTTTTAAGATAGATTTCAAGAAGGCCTTTGATTATGTTGAATGGAATTTTATTCTTATGTTGATAGAGGTGATGAGATTTCCTTCTATATTTATTAAATGGATAGAGGCATGTATAACCACCTCGTCCTATTCGGTGCTAGTGAATGGTTTAACATCTCGATTATTCAAAGGAAAGAGAGGGCTTTGACAAAGAGATCCTATGTCTCCCTACTTGTTCATCCTCTGTACAGAGGTGCTAACCTTATTATTGAAGTTTAATGTGGATAAGGAAAAAGGTTTATCACAACAAATGCAAGAAAGTATCTTTAATTAATATCTGTTTTGTTGATGATTTGTTACTTTTTTGTAAGGCACATCCTCCTTCTATTCAAATTTTGATGTCCTCTCTAAAACAATTTGGTGAATTATCCAGGTTAGAAATTAACCTAGCAAAAAGCTATTTTGTATTGGCTGCTAGCGCAGATGGATTAGAAGCTGAGATAGCTGATATATCTTTTATGGAAAGGAAACAATATTCTTTTTGTTATCTAGATCTGCCTATCTCTATAAGAAGACTTCTATTTTCTAAATGCTACCCTTTGGTGGAACGAATTCAGCAGAGACTTAATCATTGGATAAACAGGTTTTTATCCTTTGGAGGTAAACTCCAACTCATTAAATCAGTGTTAATCTCCTTGCAAGTCTATTGGTCAGCTAGTATGTTACTTGATAAAGGTGTAGTGAAAACAATTGAAACCTTATTCATGAGGTTTCTATGGGGTAAACATAACTCAAAAGGGAGGTTAATTAAAGTTAGATGAGATGAGGTCTGCAAACCTGCTGGACCCCTTTCCCGGAGTCCAGTCAACAGTGCCGGACCCCGTTCACGGAGCCCAACTATCCAGAACGAAATCACTACGCTGGGCCCGAGTCCCGACCCCCAAGGCTGAACCCCGGGTGCCCCGTCGGGACAGATAGAAGAAACACCAC
>JAOSBL010000211.1:29028466-29042116 GCA_027568915.1 Erythroxylum roraimae | reverse complement strand
GCCAAGAGGAAGAAGTTACGCATTGAGAGACTCCAGGACTTGTCGGGGAATGTAGTTTCTAATCCTGATCAGCTCCGCAGCCTCGTCAAACATTATTTTGTCTAACTTTATAGCCTGGATGAAGAGCCTACCTCGCAATTCCCAATATCAGGCGCCTTCCAGTCCAGTCCAGTCCAGGAGGAGGAAATCCAGAGTGCAATTTTTGCTATGAATCCCAACAAAGCCCCGGGAGTTGATGGGTATAACGCCCTATTCTTCCAGAACCAATGGGGGAAAGTTGGGCCGTCTGTGGTGTCTTTTATCCAACAGGTTTACAGGATGGAACGTTGGGATCATGAGTTAAATCTCACCATGTTGGTACTAATCCCTAAAACACCTTCTCCACTCCAAATTTCTCAATTTCTTCCGATTAGCCTGTGTAATGTCCTATATAAGGTTATCTATAAAGTGATGGTGAATCGGTTGAAAGCGCACATGGACCACCTAGCAGCGGCAAACCAATGTAGCTTCATTCCGGGCAGGCATATCATAGATAATATTATTATAGCCAAGGAGGTTATCCACTCTATGCGGAAGAAGACTGGAAAAATAGGGTACTTGGCCTTGAAAGTAGACCTGGAGAAAGACTATGACCAACTTAGCTGGCAATTTATCCAGGATACCCTGATAGAGATTGGTCTCCCTGAGAATTTAATCTGGGTCATTATGAAGTGTGTTACGACTACTTCTCTGCAGGTTGCCTGGCAAGGGACCGTCTCTGAGCCTTTCAGGCCCTCGCGAGGTATCAGACAAGGCGACCCACTCTCGCCCTACATTTTTGTTCTCTGTATGGAGAGACTCGGGCACCTTATTTCTTAAGAGGTAGGCTGTGAGGTTTAGAAATCGATCAAGCTGAATCGCACGGGACCCCCTATCTCTCACCTATTCTTTGCTGATAACCTTGTGCTCCTTGCGGAAGCAGCGGATACGCAGGCGCGAGTCATATTAAGAACCCTGGAGACATTCTGCCTAGCTTCCGGTCAAAAAGTTAGCCAAACCAAAACTCGAATCTTTTTCTCTAGGAATGTCCCTAGGGAAACGGCGAGGCGACTCAACCAAGGTCTTCAGGTTACTAGTACGAATAATTTGGGCAGGTATCTAGGGGTTTCCTTGATTCACGAGAGGAAGAACCGACATATGTATCAACACATCCTTGATAATGCCCAGAAGAAACTAGCCGGCTGGAGCGCCAAGATGTTGTCTCTCGCGGGAAGGGTTACTTTAACCCAAGCAGTCATTTCTTCGTTGCCTATTTTCATGATGCAAACGATTTGACTTCCATGCCAGTTGTACGACGATCTAGAAAAAATTATGAGGGACTTTATATGGGGTTCAACCTCAGAATGTCGAAAAATGCACCTAGTCAACTGGGAGTCTGCGTGTATACTTAAAGCCGAAGGGAGACTGGGCATCAAACATATTCGGTCTACCAATGATGCGTTACTGGCTAAATTATGGTGGGATCTGCTCACCAAACCTCATGCTCTGTGGGTTCAGATACTCCGAGCCAAATATAGACTGAATGCTAATCCGATTCCTCTCAGGATCTCCAGGTCGGGAGCTTCCGTTATATGGAGGGGGATTTCGGCTTCCTGGCAAGTTGTTAGGCAGGGAATCCAATGGTCCCTGGGCAATTGGAGATGCATTTTATTTTCGCTGGACAACTGGATGGGAGGCTGGGGCCCCCTAATACATGTAGCAACTTCTTAAGTCCCTGACAGTCTTTGTTTCACTACAGTTGCGACCCTCACGAACGACCGAGGCAGTTGGCGTTGGAATGAATTTCAACAGTATCTCCCGCCCACTATTTGTATGGAACTTGCGTACTACGGCCCTATAGCCGAGGAAGCAGGGGAGGACAGATTGTTGTAGGAACCAACCCACCATGGGGGGTTTACAGTGACGTCTGCTTATGAATTAATTGAGGGACGCTCCATGGTATCCAACAACAAGCTGTGGGAGGTTATTTGGAAATGGGTTGGCCTGCAGCGGATTAGATCGTTCCTCTGGCTAGTTGCCAAACGTAAACTCCTGACGAAACAATAGCGAATGACAAGGCATATTGTCATGGATAACAGTTGTCACTTCCGTAGGCATGCAGAGACTACTATTCATGTGGTGCGGGACTGTCCGTAGGTGACAACTTTCTAGAGTCAGCTTCCTCGTGAGGTGGTAGATACGGGTTTTTTCCAGCAAGATGAAGAGACGTAGCTAATGTCTAACCTCACGAAGCAAGTTCAGGTGCAGCAGGTCGCGTGGGCCACTATATTTGGAGTCGCCTGCTGGTTCCTATGGAAGTCGCGTAACAGTAGCCTGTTTAAGCCAGATTTTGTTTGGTCGAAAAAGGATACAAGACTCATTCTAGACTACGTAGACTAGATCGTACAAGCTCATGCGATGGAAAACAGTGTGTTCCCAGCACAGGGCGTACCAATGGGCACCTTAGTGGGCTGGACTAAACCTCCGAATGGGTGAGTTAAAGTCAATTCTGACGACGCAGTGAAGCATGGTTCTACAAAGGTTTTCACTAGAGGTTTAATTCCAGATTGGCAGGAGAACTGGTGTGGGAGGTTTCAGCAAAACCTCGGCAAGAGTTCGCCCTTAACTGTGGAACTCTAGGGTGTGTTCTCAGGACTTACGCAGGCCTAAGAGCTGGGGTATCGCAAAGTTATAACCGAAGTGGACTCCTTCGAGGTCATTAACATTCTCTCTGACCCTCACATTGTGCTAACTGGGGTTACTTTTTTGGTAATAGGTATCCAGGAGCTTTTATAACGAACTTGAGAGGTTCATCTCCAGCATGTCTTCCGAGCTTGGCAAACCTCGCAGGCATACTATGTCCAGGCCTTCATATCCTTCAAGAGCTACCATTAGGAGTCAGGAGCTTCTCCGCAAAGATGCGCAAGGAATTTTGTTTTCAAGAGCATTGAGTTAATTTAGTAGTTTCCCCTTTGTTAAATAAATTGAAAAACTAATCTAATTGTCTGAATATTGCGCAATACTGCAACAACAACCCGAATTAAAGAACACTTGACGGAATTTTGTAGTACGCGAGATGACTTGACTGAAGCAAATATTATTGAGCGTTTAAGGCAATATCATTTGCATTTAAATCTCTCGGGAGTACTCACGCTGCAGACTTCTGCGAAGATGCGAGAAACTGAAGAACGAAGTCTTGCAACTTAATTCAATCCTGAACTGAACTAGCTGAAATATGGCCACCGTCACAATCCATTTTTTTGCAGCACTTCGTATTGCAGCGGAGCATTAGGCTGGATTATTCAATCCTCAAGTTCATGACAACGGGACTGTCACCAGAACTGGGTAGAATCTTCAAACACATGACCATGCAAAGACACCAAAGTTGGCCAATCTCCGTACCTGATGCTAAAAGACGTTGTTACACCTTAACAACGTTAAACTCTACAAAAATTGCAAACTTGGACACCAAGGTTCATAAACCCAATCTTCAGATTATAGTGCACAGTGGATCGAGTTATCTTCCAAGTTTCTCAATTTAAACATGTCATGTTCAAACTTCTAAGACATTAATGCATCTCGTGGTTAGAGTAACTATAAATCCTTGGAACCGCAGAGATTGAGACTCAAAAAACTAAGCCACCAAATACTAGGCATTTGATTCGTCCACAATTGTCAGTAAATATTAGCATTCTAAGATGGGAAAGTAAAGCTCCACTGTTCTTCTAATTTCTAAATAGTAAAAACACCAGGAAAATCGCCAATTAATCACGAGAAAGCAAAATCCCAAATGATGATTACACAAGTTACTATAAACAAAACACCAAATCCTTAACAAGGAACAAGATTACCATTACATAACAGTTTTTAAGCAGAAATCGCATCATTACCCATTACACCACAAACAAACCCTAATTTCTCGAACTAAGAAACCAGAAGCTTACCCAAATTCACACGCCCAAGTTATGTCAACCCAATCACAGAAACAATCACTTAGCGACCATCCTAGCTATAAAATCCTCGTATCTGATCTTGCCATCCGACCCGACATCAACTTCCCGGATCCACTCATCGAACTCCGCCGGTTCCAGCTTCTCACCAATGCTGGTCAAAATGTGACGCAGATCCGCTACGGACACGTAACCTGTGGAGTCCTTATCAAGCACCTTGAATGCATCACGAAGCTGGCGATCGAAGGGTTCGGGTTTCATGTGCTTGGCCATGAGATCGAGGAATCTAGGGAAATCGAACGGAGCGGTTAGGTTTTCCTCGGCGATTATGGACTTGAGTTGGGCCTGGGTAGGGTTTCCCCCGAGAGAGCGCATAAGGATTCCTAATTCCGAGGGCGCGATCTTGCCGTCTCCGTCACTGTCGAACAGCGTGAACGCTTCCTTCATCGACGAGACCTGGTCATCGCTGAGATCTTTGCCCATTTCTTTTTTCCTTTCAGGTTCGGGTCGGGCTTTGCTCTCTCTCTCTCTCTCTCTCTCTGTGTTGCTGAGACGAGACAATGATTGTTCTGTTTAAAATTTTGAGAGGCGGTTCATTTTAAAGGGCAGTAAACAGATGTCGTATTAGACGTGAGGCTTTGAGGGCGTTGCGGTTGCGTCAAATTATTATTCAAAGTTTGTGTTGGAAATTGAATTAGAAGTAGTGGAGATGCAGCCGTGCCGGATGATTGGAGGATCCACCTGACTGTTTTTCCCCCATTTCCTGTGTTGAATAAAAAGGGCGTGAATTTTTTTTAAATTATTTATTATTAAAATTTTCTAAAATATTCTAAACAATCTTCTATTAAAAAATTGTAGGATTCGTATTTTAATATTGATTTTATAAAAATGATTTAATAAAAAATCAATAGAAAGTTACGTTTACAAAAATTTTAGTGCTACAAAATATTTTTTAGAAAATTTAAAGTAAGAAATATTTTTAAAAGGATAAGGGACATTAATTTCTTTTATAGCTATGCTAATTCCATAAAAACTCTAAATATTTTAAAAGTTTTGTAAGATATCCTCTTACTTTGTGAAAGTTGTTCATGTATTAATTGGTGTTGTTAAATTTGACGTACGTAGCATTGTCACATAAGTTAAGAAGACTAATTTTTCACCATTTTGTTTTGCCCACCAAATAATTCGACCCATTTAGAGATGACAAAAAAGTTTTAAGTTTTGTTCGACTTGAAATTATCAGGCTTAGTTTGAGTTGACCGTGTTCTAAATCAAATTTAGGCTTTTTTTAATTCGATTTTTAGACTAAGCTCATAACTGGGATTCACGAACCAAATATCAAACTTCTTTCCGTATTAATGATACTCTCTTCTCGCCTTCAAATGGGAAGAAAACACCAATGATAATGACAAAGAGGCTTAAACAACATTAACAAGCATTACAAGGCTCGATCAAAAAACACTAGCTGTGAATAAGTGAGTTAGCAACATCAAAAGCGGGCATAGAAAAAGGAATTATTATGATTTCTATATTCGCAATTATGATGTTTGTCTTTCCTCTAGTAGAATATATAAACAAATTATTGTGGTTGATTTCGTATTCGATCTTTTATATTGGTTTTTGTAACTTCGTCATGGGGAAACTAAGGAAAGAAAGTGTGACTGTTAAAACGGATGGTGGTATAGTGCCACATTTTCGGACTACTGGAGCTTGATTAAGTATTGGAAACAACTTCTCTACCAGTTAAGCATAAGGCTCCCCGTACCTTACATATCAACGACACTTTCATCGGATTGTTGTTGTTGTTGTTGGAGCTTGATCGAGCTTGAGCTCAAGCGAATAACTCTAAATTGAATCATATTTCAATATAAACTTGAGCTAAAAAAATAGATCAAACTCGAGTCATAGGCGGCTAGACTTGATCTAACCTGACTTGTGCCATCCTTAGACCCACTACAAAACCAAACAACCCATTTTCTTTTTTTATTCAAAAATTTGGTTACCCATTACTTGACTCTTACTTCTTATTTCTTTCACATATAAAATCGAATAAACCATGCACATCATGACATGTGTTCATCAAGACCCATGCCTATTCAAAATCCTCAAAAATAAAAAAAATTTCATCGATTTTCAAATGATTTTAGGGGAAAAAATTTTCAAAGAGTTTTTAAAGGTTGTGTTTAGGTTGAATTAGGGGTGTGAGATTGTGACGTTGATTCAATTTGGTAAAGAACTCCATAAATCAATGGGTTTAGAAGGAAGGAATCTTACTTAAAGTCTCCAATTGGAAGAGAACCTAAAGATTAAAGCCTATGAGATATGTTTTGGAGAATTTAAAGGCTAACTTTAAGTTGAATAATTTGATTTTTTATAATGTAAATTTAAATAATATATAATGTAACTATTTATATATGTAGAATGGATTATTTGAATTTGAATAGATAACATTTTAAGGTTTCATATTATATGTTAGAACTAAGGCATATTATCTATTATAGTTTTTTGTTCTTCTAATCTAATTCATTTGTTCTTGTCAGTAGTTTAACAACCATTTATAGTTCTTTGTTAATGGCCAATAAAAATGACATCCTTGCATACAAACCTATTATGTAAGTAATAATATTAAGTATGCTTTAACTTTTATCTTAATGACTCTGATTCTTTTGTGTCTTGTTTGATGTATCAATTGCAAAAGATAATATTAATGATTCTAATCAACTTACGGAGGAACTTTTATACTTTCAGATGTAGTACTCTCTCTCTATATATAATATGAGAAAATGAACTTGACCTTTCATTTTTAATTTATCTTTGAATTTAACACTAGAAAAGTACAAGAGAATACATAAAAACCCTCAAAGACAAAGCTATTCACATTCATATTCCTTTTATCTCAGAAGGACATCCATGGCACCCTAAATTATCACATTCCATACATGAATTAACTACCCAAACTAGAATCATTATACTTTTGCAAATTTCTCAACATGTAAGATCTTATCAATTATTAAATAGTAATTAAGATTGATTGTTATGATATAATACTTGTTACTACTTCAATATGTGGGATGAAATCCAGGTTTTGTTTGCCACATAAGAGTCTATAAACCAAGTTGTCTCCAAGTTTCAAAATGTGGCCCAAATTCGTGTTTACAATATTACTCATATGTATGTGACTTTTAAAGTTTATAAAATGTGAGTCTTTTGAGCTTTTTGTGACCTTATAAGTTGTTTATGCTAATTAATGTATGAATCCTTAAACTTTTTAGAAGTTTATATATATTACTTGTTTGAAGCATGAATTGCTTGTAAGTATGCCTACTAATAAATAATACATATAATAATAAAGATTACAAGTAAAATACATTTAAAGCATAAATATGGAGCACAACTTTTCACAATTACAGTTATAAATGCCAATAAAAACATATGCTCTATTAGTTGGGCCATCATTCCCATAAAGGAAAAACTTACCTGGAGATGGTTTTTGGAGTGTTTATAGTAAGATGTTGGGAGTTATATAAAAATGGGTTGAGTCTTCATATATATTAGGTAAAAGTTGATAATTTTGCAATTACATTTTAAGTTTGAAAATATATTTCAGTTTATTAATCAATTACTTCTATGTATGTTAATAAGGTTAGAGTAAGTACAATAACAATATGTCAGTAGTTAAGCATCGATATTGTGTTAGATATATCTATGCCCACTTATAAAGGTAACCTAAAAATAACCAGGGTTGTAAAGGATATGGCATAGAATGTAAGAAGGCAAATATAAGTATAATGAATGAGATAGGAACATAAAGCAAATAGAGAGTGATAACAATCAATCATATAAATGGGTTACTATGATTATATTATCGAAATGGTATAGGCACACATATATTAGAAAAATGAAGTATGATATACTAATCAATAATCATTTAAAGAGCGTGCATACATCATAGAGGCTTAACACATATCTATTTTAATAATGTTTGAAATGATATAGAGGGTTATAATGAAGAGATTCAACCAAAAAAGAGAGGGAATAAAAAATAAATAGGATATATTTGTCTAAGAATTCAAACACAACTGGAAAAGTCAAAAAGCATGCTAACAAATGGATTTCTTATTTTTAGCATTGGAAGGTCATCCAAAATATAGATATATACTTGGAAAAAATGATTTTTAACATTTATAAAGTGAGAAATTACTAAAAGTCCTTATCACCGTGCATGTGCCACTATTACATATGATGGAGGCATAATAAGGGAACAAGTGGAAAGATGTAAAATAAGAAGGATTTCTTGTAACCATATGTTTACTAATTGTTTCTTATTTTAGGTAAGCTTCACTGCCTTTATTTTTTGCCTATTCTGGATTCTTGTTTATTTCATTTTCTCATTATTTATAATTTTATGCCAATGCTTCTAAATTCTAGGTGAATATCATTGATCAACTCTAAAAGAGGGCCATAGGATGGAAATGGAGTCTCCATAATTTACCTAAAAAAAATTGGTAGACACAAAAGGTAAGAAGGGAAGGAAAAGTAACCAAGTTAATACAAAGCAACGAAGGGGACTTTAGGTGGTATTCTAGGTCTACAAATAATTTAGTTAAAATAATAGGATTTGTTTAATAAGAGTAACGCAATAAAGTCAATAACAACAAAATGTTTCAACTAAACCAAGTTAACCAAGTTAGATAAGCAAAAAAAGTCATATCAGCCAACCAACATCTCAAGGTGAAATAGGCAAGAATGACAAATAAATTCGAGCTTGGCCTAGCCTAAAGTTAGTATGGTTGGCTTAAGTTGATTAGGTTTTGAGCTAGACTTAGTCTTTTATTTCAAGGCCTGAGCTTTATATAAAGCCTAAACATCTCCATAAATGAAACGACCTCATTTGTTTATGTAATAAAACATCATTGTTTCATTGCTCCATGACATTTTGTTAGTGACAATGAATAGTATAGATTCGTGACATCATTCTCTCTTACCCTTTATATCTTTTTGTCCTCTATCGTGTGGTTGTTCTCATAGACCCACCCCTAACTCGCTTTGTAAATGTTGCTTGCTACTTTTCTCCATCGCTCATTTTTTTGCTACCCCTAGTTGCTCTATCTTTAATGTTTAGTTTAAATCTTCACTTTGTATGCAAAAGTTGATTCTTTTAGGGTTTTAGTGATGGTTTTATATCATGTGAGACTTATTAGGGCTAAAATGTCTTATATATGTTGTTCATTTTGAACGTAGTTAGAGTATGCTATTTATTGATGAGAATTGAAATAGTTTGGAAGAAGCTTGACATCTTTTCTTCATATAGTAGTAATATAGTGAATAATAGTAGATATAAATAATTGCTAAGGCTGCAGAGAATAATGATATCCACTACCAGTGATATTAGGAAATATATTTCAATATAAAAAAGTTTGATGATTATGTAGACGTTATTCGTAATTTCATACGAAAACAAAGATCATTATGTAGATGTTATTGGTAATTTCATATGAAAACAATGTCCTTTTATGTAAATTTTTTTGATCAGGTGCACAAATGACTACTTCATTGTCATAGCGCTTTACAAAGCCCAAGATGTTTGTAACATTGGATCCCAACCGAACTTCAAGATCCTAGCTCATAATGCTATTAGGAAAGGTATCTTTAAGATTTACAAATATAACAAATTGATATTAAAGATATTGTCGAGTCATCACGAGTAAATTATTTTCGTATTAAATACATGGATGGTTGACAATCAAAAGAAGGGTTATATGATAGTGACGACACATTACATTAGCATTAACCAATCTTTATGCAATCAAATCATGAGATGATTTTTAAAAATTTCTTATCATTTTTCGTTTAATTATTTATAATTGATATGTGTCCATGTTTTAAAATGGTAGGTTTATTTATAAGTCACCATTGAATACAAGCGAAAAATTGACAAGTATATCAACTTAGTGCTTAATTGTTTAGAACTTCGATACCAAGCTCTCAACCATAACTTTGGAAAACTATTGCACATGCCATGATTGATAAAGTGAGAGAGCTTGTTGATGGATGGAAAATTATTTCATATTCATTATTTCATGCATATTGACAATTTAATAGTAAAGGATGAGTTGGACGTAATAAAGGAAAGGGTAAAGCCAATCCAGAATATTGGAGTATATTGGAGTACAACATCCTAACAAGTTAAAAATTTTGAAAAAACTACACGACAACTATGCTTTTTATGTAAAAATAAGTTAGTTTTGGATTGATTGATTACTTGAAATTTAACATTCAAAATGTTAGTGTCAGTAATCAAGTATATTAAGGTGTCATCATATTACGACAAAAAGATTCCCATTATATTTTCTTATTGATAGAAGAGTAGTAGGAGTTGGCTAAAACAATTCACGATGTTTCATAATGTTAATGAGTTATTCTCTAGAATAAAATATACAACTTCGTACATTTAGCTAAGATAAAGAGCAAGATTGAGTAGTTCAATAGCTACTTCATTCATTGTTGATACACATTATCACATATTTGCAAGTAAGAAATTCATCAAGGAAAAAAAAGCTAGGATTTCTTACAATAAGATAGAGTTGAATAAATATTTGGAAGCAAATATGGAGAAGTGATGAGCATTTTAATAGATTATCATGGTAAAAATCATATAGAGGTTAATATCTTATTATGTAAGCAATTGCAGAAGAATTCTTAACAATTTTCCAATATTTATTGTTGAATCTGAATCTACTTTTAGTACGGATGATTGACTAACGAGTCCTCGTTGTAACTAACTTCATCTTAAGATTGTAGAAACCCTAATGTGTGTTTAAAGTTAGCTAGGTGCTAAAAGTGTTTAAGGTAAACTCTATACTTGATGGTATGTTAGTTTTTCAACCTTCATTAATTTTAACAACTTATCACATTATCTTATATTTTCTTTTTATATTGTGATAGGTATGCAAATTATTCATCTAACTAAAAGTTTTTACAAAGAAATATCTAATAATGAAGGTATATTTATTTATTAATTTTCATGCATTCATTTAATAAAATTGTTGCATAATTGAGTATAATTTACAAAATAAATTTACTATATATAAATGAAGTGGACAAACTATTAGCGATCCCGATTATAACAATTAACTAGCCCATTTTCTTCTAATGTTAGTTTATTTTCTTTAATATTTATTTTTATATAAATATTTTTTTGTAATTGAAGAAGTAAATCTTTACTTTTATTGTTTTACGCAGTTCAACAAAGAATCTCCGTGCTATTGCCTCTGCACTATACAAGTATACCTACTTTTTGCTTAAATCTTTTTCTACTCATGTAGCGCCCCCTTACCGCAAGGTACACACCGGAACGCCCGAAGGTCATTCCGGTACATACCCTACGTTAAGGGTTAGCTACGATCGATCACTACTTTCACTTCATATGGCACCATATCATTATTCACTTATAAAGAATCATAAGAAAATCACAATATTTTTTAAAACCAACTTTTTCCTCATTTCACTTCACAAAATCAATGACTACATTGTATCTTTCACGTCTTCCCTATGTACATCATCAAAAACCTAATACAAAAGTCCTACATGAAAGAGGAAATGTATCAAATCCAAAAGTCCCAGCTGACCAACCTTTGGGCCATGACTTCACTTGCCAAATCACAATCTACACAGCAGTAGAGCCCCTCAATAATTAGAATCGTCTCTCGGTCCTGAAAAGACAACGTTACAATTTTGATGAGTTTTGCGAACTCAATGAGTGAACCATCATTGATGAATTCACCGGATCTTATACATATATCACATTTTGCATAATTACTCATTTTAAGCATACATGTGTTGTTCAGTTGCTCACATATCATGGCATATCATATAGTCATTCAATATCACCTTGCAAACCATTCATGATTTTCAGTCTTATAATAACATATGCATGAGACTCATTTTCATTCTTATTGTTGTGACTGAGTGTCCATCACTTACACAAATACTGGCCCATAGGGCTCAATCAGAACAGAGTTCACGGAGCATAGCTCAACGTGCAGAATCAGAGATCACGAAGCAATGCTCTACGTGGAAGCGCTTCAAACTGGCTACTCAAGTCACAACGCCTTAATCTGAGCATGCATTTTATGAAATGCATCACATATTGATCATGTCATATCACATAACAGATAGAATGCCACAGTGGATCAAGACACTTCCAATACACGCCCAACTATTTTACTCCTCGGACTTCAAGTCCGGAATTCAGAATCAGATCACAACATTACAATAATATGGAAGTTTAACAAATCAAGACTATTCAGAACAGATCAATCCTGGGAAAACATCTAGATTGACTCACAAGTCGCTCCTGAAGCTGATGCCTAGAAGATCCAGCAACGTCTGGAGGTTGACGTTCCAGTTGCTCATCTATAACAAATAATGTACACAATATCACAAGTTGTACAATCATAAGTATTCAATAATGTACATGCATGAAATGACGTATGTACAATGCATGTTCATGATAATCTCGAGTACTCTCCGACACAAAATCGATCTCATTTGGATCAGTAGAGCTCCAGAAATCCTTGAAATACTGAAGTAAGTTCAGTGGAATTACACCAGTTCATATCCTTTAAGAGCATACTCACTATACCCGTCCCACTCTTTTCACTCAATCTTTCTCCATTCATTTCAGATAGCTATGATTCTTGGTAGAGATGTAGAGCAATGTCTTACGAATCCAATAGTTCAAGAATTAAGTCATTTGGAGGTCTAGAGAAGAAGTTATGGCTAAAAGAATAAAAAATGTTCAAATCTTTACTCATATTGTACATGCCTTGGCGCAATTGCTATAATTCTCACTACAGATATCAGATTGACTTTGTTTTTGGACTATTAGAAAGAGGACTTCTAGATCTACAACTTTCATGAAGACCTTGAAGGCCAATTCTATCGTCTAACTTATGTATCGTCTCACTTTTGCATCGTCTCACTTTCCTTTTGTCTTAGTTCTATCGTCTCATTTCCATCGTCTCGCTTTCTATCGTCTCACTTCCATCGTCTCACTTTCTATCATCTTACTTCCATCGTCTCACTTTCTATCGTCTCACTTTCATCATCTCACTTTCTATCGTCTCACTTTCATCGTCTCACTTATAAGGATCATAACTTTTGACTCCGATGTCCAAAATTTTCATACTATATACCGTTGGAAAGATAAAAGAAAGATCTATAACTCTCAAGAAGGCAACTTTGCCAAAATCTATCCAGATTAATCCAGATTTTCTCCCGAAATCAGAACATGAATTTTACAATCAGTTTCCAACGTCCTGCACCCATTTCTCAGCTTCATGACAACTTTTGAGATCCTTAGAGACAGAATTGAATTTCGATGTCTTCATACGAAATATAGCCATACATTTCTAGTTTAATACTAATTAAGAATCATCTCGTTTGGATAACTAAAGAAAACGTTAAGGCTAAAAGACTGAAGCATGTTCAGTGAACATTTTCCAGATTTTCATACTTTCAATATTTTACAACACCTATATGCTCACAACCTTTCAAACACTAAATTAGCACCATAACCAGATTTTTCATCCCTGACAACATAGTATTTATGAACAAACATGAAAATGCCATTTTCCATGCAGATGATAGTAACTTATCAAATTTATTTCATAAATCCCAA